>ML783761.1:276784-309985 GCA_009831015.1 Picea engelmannii
GCAATACCTACAATATATTGACTTTATTTTTCACAATTAAAAAAAACCCTTTATGAATGAATGTGATAAGATATTGGTCAAGAAAGTGAAGCCCCCGTGAGAAAATGCTTTATCTGAGCACCCAGAGGAATTTCGAAGCTCGTTTTAATTATTTATATGGTTCTTGGACTGTTGTTGCCTCAGATCGGAGGCCCAAAATAGCTCACGCACGGGTTTTTAGTGAAAAAAAATGTGAGATCCGAAGAAAGGATTATGGCAATCAATTGAGAATTCCCACCATCTATAAAGGGCCCAATGGTACTTCAACATCACTGAAATTGCAATGAAAATACCATCATTCACTATATATATATCAACAACTTTGTGATCATAAGAAATAACCACATGCCATTATGGGAAACATAGGCTTGTACACTCATCATATAGCCAACACTTTATCAGACATTCCAAGAACAGTCATGGTAGTTCCACACACTGCTCCATGCAACACGATTTGTGAATCCACTATGATCCATACATGTTCCAAGCCAAAGCCACATGCTTCAATCTCACTCTTAACATCAAACCACTCTCACTAGAGAGTTCAGGTTTGGCTAGCTTTGATACTATGTGATAAAAACTAGAGAGAGAAATATTAAATACAACACAAAATCCATGCATATAGAAATATCAACAAGCACATAAAGACAATGTCTACCCTCAAAACCCTTAATTTGGAAACCAACACTCAACATATATATCTTTATTGACCTTATCCAAGCTAGTCAAACACTAGGTCACATTAGAAATTTTATAGTGGATTTCTTCAAGCCTTTAAATAGGCTTCATCACATCAAATACCATGGGAAAATACCATGGGTTTCTCAATACCATGGGCCCATCAACCACCAACTACAAACCCATTAACCACCATATCAAGGTTATCTTATCTACTTTATGACCAAGTCAATATTAATCCAACATGGAGTTCATTAAATACTAATGGAAATTGGTATCTGAGTAAATTAAGAGAATAACAAGATGGAACTCCTCATCATATCCATGTCAGCAATCATCTATAATAATACACCATAAATGATAAGAATAATCTCACCCGGAGCACTGTAATACCATTAAAGCACACAAAGAGAAACTGAGATGTTCTTGGAAATCCAACTGGGAAGAAAACCACATTGATTGGGGATTTTATTAAGTAGGAACTTGATTACAAAAGGGTGTGATATACACAGATTTAGTGTGTTGTTACCGATTGGAAGGAAATTTGTAAATGGCCATGGCTCAACAACAATATTCACTCATCATGAGTCATTCTCAATGCCTTCTTCTCCTCTGATCGTCAAGTAGATTACTACCTTCAGCTCTCATCTCTACTACTTCCCTTCTTCATTTCCTCATCTCTATTCCATTCAATGCTCTTCTTCATCATAGCCTTCATTTTTAATGGGTTTCCTTGGAAGGATAGTCATCACAATGGTTCGTTTCAACTTCCAAGGGAATTTGAACATTTTTTCAAATTTACCAAAAATATTTAAATTCTTATTACAAATTGAGGATCCAATTCACATCACACCTCACCATTTGTAGGATTTTGGTCCCCAAAATCTTCATACCCCTTCAATATTCTTCTTCTCTTCCTTCAAACATCCTTTGGAAAATATCCAAGAAAGGGTGTGTTCGCTACAAGATAGAAGATAAGAGATGAATATGGGCTACCTTTGGCATAAGCCTATTGTCCATCTCATGGCTAGAGATGAAATTTTCTATTGTAATAGGTCATTGGAGAAACACTTCTCCTTGGGATTCAAGTGCAAGTATCTCCTCTTTTCCCTTGACCTTGTATCTCCAAGATTTGTTCTTGGTTGTTCAATTCTTGGGATGGAGTTCTGGGTGAATCCTCCAACATTTTTCCTCCCAATTTGCAATCAATCTACAATACTATCAATAGTTCCTACATGGGCTGCTTGGCCTTCTAGAGCTCCAAAAATTGATATCCTTATGACCCTTTTTATTGCAATAGAAACAAACCAAAGATACTATGCCATAACTTTTTTGGTTTGTGATAATGCTTATTAACTTGGTTTCCTGGTCCCCCAAGATTTAGAGCAGATATAGATGGTGGAATCATCTCTTCAATGTCCTCTTCCGATCCTATGTAAGCATATTTTAGTGTCTTGTTGCACATTCATTTTCCAACTTCCTTTTCATCCACGGGAATGGATTCTTTTGTGGTTCTTCTTTCCTTAACAAAGGTGGTTTGAGCTAAAGTTGTGCTAGCTTCTTGTCCATTAAATCCTAGGCCTTCATGCTTGGGCCTCTATTGAGCTACAATAGGGATCAAAATCACTTGGCCTTCCATGCCTATCCCTTGGTCATCATAGCCCATTTTCCTCTTGAGCTTGGAACTGATGCTTCTAGTGTGCTTTTTGAAGTCACTAATGGTCTCTTGAGGAAGGGTCGTGGAAGGTGAGCTTACCATTCTTGACTATGTTATGGTGTTGGCTTCAACATTGGTAACAAAAGGGGATTTCTTGGGCTCTTGGAAAACTTCTTGTAGCTTCTTCAAGGCCTCTTCCTTCACTACCAAATCTTGGTATAGAGGAGAAGTCACTTCGGTGAACCTCTCCTCATGCCAATTATCTAGTTGAGTGAATTTATCCTCCAATTGCAAGATTTGAAATCTGCTCCTATCTAATTATTCCCTCATGGAAGTGAAGGAATATTAGTGTTTAGCAAGTTATTTTTCCATCTCATCCACTTTCTTCCTCCAATATTGACTTTCCTCTTGGATCTACTAGTTGAAGTCTCTCAACTCTTCTAGAGTCTCCCTCTTGAAGGCTTTTCCCATGGAAACTGCTTCGAGGTCTATGATGAACCTGCTCTGATATATTATGATCCATAAATGGTAGGCCTATGGCCTATCCAATCCACCAACACAAATACTCTATGGAATAAAATTAAATGAGTTCTCTACAATTAAAAATAGGTTGAGATCATGCATCTTCAATTGTTTCTTGTTAACTAGTTATAATGGTTAGTTCAAAAAATCCAATAAACAAAATATGGGTCAGCTAGATGACAACCAATGGAATGCAAGTCTACTCTATTTCAGATTTGGTTCAGGGGATATATAGAGGCTCTTTGATAGCTAAGGATAACCCTAAATTCGCCCAATAGAAGAAAAAAAAGCATTTATTAGAGGAGAGGGAAACAACCCAGGAAAAAAGGAAAAACACCTAGCAATGCTAGAAACACCAATAGTCCATTAGAATCACTTAAACCAATTTGGAAACCTCCTATAGAAGTGAAACATCTATGAGATGATAGCCATTGATCTTCAATCTATGAGTATAATGGATGGAGGAAAATAGAATTTGTTGGCTTTCATTAAATACTAATGGAAATTGGTTTCTATGTAAATTAAGAGAATTTTAAGATGGAACTCTTCATCATAACCATGTGTGCAACTAGCAATAAAAACACACCATAAATGGCATCAATAATCTCACCCAGATCACTCTACATAACATTAAAACACACACATAGAAACCAAGATGTTTCTGGAAACCCAAGTAGGAAGAAAACAAGGTTGATTGGGATTTTATTAAGTAGGAAGTTGATTATGAAAGGGTGAGCTATACACATATTTAGTGTATTGTTACTCATTCGCAAGAAATTTGTAGATGATCATGGCTCGACGACAATATTCACTCATTGTGGAACAAACTCAATTCCTTCTTCTCCTCTGTTCATCAAGCAAACTACTTCCTTGAGCTCTCATATCTACTACTTCCCTTCTTCATTTTGTGCTCTCTATTCCATTCAATGCTCGCCTTCATCACAACCTTCATTTTTAATGGATTTCCTTGAAAGGCCAACCATCACAATGGTTCATTTCAACTTTTCCAAAAACAATTAAATGTTTATTACAAATTTTACAAAGAGTTTTTTTGGATGAGGATCCAATTTAGATCATCTTCTCTTCCTAGATATTAACTATATTCCTTCAGCTCGTAGATTTAAGAGAAGGATTAGAATCACCTTTAACTAGGCAAACCATGTGAGATACCAAATGCAACTATATTATATAGGGGTGTACTAAGAATCACAAGCTTTAATAGGAATTGCCCATTCAAGTTATTTAGAAAAAATATCTTAGGAGGTGCATTGAGAATCACGAGTTCAATAGAGATTGTCCATTAACCTATTTAGGAAAAATAACTTGTGATCATAGTTGATTTTTAGTATAAAAACGAAGTGACAAACTCTTTTTCTTTTATAATAATCAACATCAATATTAGATCTCCACTATTTAGAAAAAAAATAATTATTTTTTAAAAATAAAAATAAAAAACTTTTTTTTCCTTAAACTATTGACTTTTTTCCTTAAACCATTGACTTTTTTTTCCTTAAACCATTGACACATTGGATCTAGATTATTTAGATAAAAAAACTTGTCATTATAGTTGATATTAAAAAAAACTCCTTTAAACCATTGACACATTGGATCTAGATTATTTAGAAAAAAAAACTTGTCATTATAATTGATATTAAAAAAAACTACTTAAACCATTCACACCAACTTGGCATTTAAAAAATATTAAATAAAAAGTAAGTTGACCTTTTAAAAAACAAATCCCAAATTATTTTCCTTTTTAACCCAATTGAATATAAAGTATTTAAAAAAAAATGATTGATTGATGGTCATACTTGATCTTTCACATGTTCCAAAGTCCTTTTCTCATTTAGAATTGATACCAACATTACATATCTTATTCTAAATCCTTGTGGGTGTAATGGAGCACGAAGAACTTGCATGAGACTAACATCTCCTAAGGCGTATGCTTTAAAGGATCTACAGAAAAACACCAAACAAAGGTTGCCAATTAGGTTGCCAATTGATCACAAGATGTAGTTTACAAACATTTAATTACAAATTCATTTGTTTGATTGTATCTAAAGGAAAGAGATGCTTTGTGATAGTTCATTATAATGTGGGTAGTGTGTAGTCTTTTTCATATCTTACAAGGATGGAAGCTCTAAAGCCAATAAGAAGTGGGAATTTGCAAATATTTACTATATACTTTTTTAATTTGATTTGAAACTCAATTATTGAAGTTGTAAGAATTGACAAGACATATTTCGAGTTGACATGTATTATCACAAGTTTATAAATTTAAGAGTTGACATGGTATTATCACAAGTTTATATAAATTTAAATTTGATAATGTAATAAATATTAAAATTTATTTATTTCAAGTAAGATAAATATATATATGTTAATGAAAATATGTTTGTCACAAATATAATTTTAATTTTAATATATTTTTTTTACTAATAAAAGTTTGTTATAACTTATTAAATTTAACCTTTTTTATAATCGATTTAAATTCAAAATTTTGTTATAACTTATTAAATTTAACCTTTTTTATAATCGATTTAAATTCAATTTTGAATTTGTTATATTTATATGATTTTTTTATATGAATAAAATTTTGAATATTTAATTTTGTTTAGATAAATAGAATCATGGTTAATTACATGGATTAATTGCAAGTGGTATCATTTATGATTTGAACTATAACTAAATTATTATGCTTAAATAAAAAGAGAAAATTCCCCTAAACATAAGTTAACCAAAACAAAAAAATCCATAAAACTTTTATCTATATAAATTAATAAAAATTTACTATAATTAAAATTCAATTTTGAAATTTTTTCATATAAATCAATAAAAAATTGTCATAATTAAAATTCAAAATTTCAATTTTGAATTTGTTATATTTATATGATTTTTTTTATATAAATAAAATTTTGAATATTTAATTTTGTTTAGATAAATAGAATCATGGTTAATTACATGGATTAATTGCAAGTGGCATTATTTATGATCCCAACTATAACTAAATTATTATGCTTAAATAAAAATAACTAAATTATTATGCTTAAATAAAAAGAGAAAATTCCCCTAAACACAAGTTAACCAAAAAAAAAATCCATAAAACCTTTATCTATATAAATTAATAAAAAATTACTATAATTAAATTCAATTTTGAAACTTTATTCGTATAAATCAATAAAAATTTGTAATAATTAAAATTCAATTTTGAATGAGTTTCAATTGAATCTTAAAGCTGTATCTTTTTGCTCATTTCAGGTTATATTTTCAGATCAATTTTGTTGAAAATCTGGTTCGAAATTGTTTGAATATGATATTTTAGTTGTTAAATCTGTATAATTCATGTGTTCTAGAGTTTTTACAGGGCGCTGAATTTATTTATGCATTCAAAAATAGATTTTAAGCAACAAAAAACTGCAAGTTCACCAACAATTTGATAGGGTGCTGAATCCATTTATACATTCAAAAATAGATTTTAAGCAACAAAAAACTGCAAGTTCACCAACAATTTTACAAGGAGCTGAATCCATTTATGAATTCAAAAATAGATTTTAAGTAACAAAAAACTGCAAGTTCACCAACAATTTTACAAGAAGCTAAATCCAATTATACGTTCAAAAATAAATTTTAAGTAACAAAAAAAACTGAAAATTCACTAACAATTATACTAGCACAGCCACACAAAATCGTGGCTGATGAACGCCCAAAGGCTCTTCCTCCGGCAACTGGAATGATGAAATGGGTGGACAACTGGAATTTGACGATCCAATATGAAATGCGCAGACAACTGGAAAATGAAACTGCCCACAGCCAGAAAATGAAAATGAAACACGCCGATAGTTGAGGAAAGTCAGAAATGAAACGCTCAGAAAATGAAACCCACCTACAGCTGAGCAAATCCAGACTTGGTAATCTCAAAGGTTAATCATTTAAACTTGGCAATCATATGCCAGCATCTTGAATTGTTAACCATCAGATTAAAATTTTAGATTAAAAGGTGATTAATTGTGCCCATTGTGAATAGGTATACGCCTTTCGACGTAATAACCAAATTCGTATAAAAATAATGTTATTACAAATAAGAAAAAATTGCAAAATGCTTACACTATGCTAATATCTCCCGGCTCAGTTTTAATAGAATCCTCAAAGCCATAATTCCTGCCAAACAGTTTTGATGCCACTCCTGCCAAATAGTAGGGCCGGTGTATGAAAGGGAAAAGTACAAAAGAGACAAAAGAAATAAAAAAAGGTGGACCCAAAGTTCAGTGGAATTCATGGAGACGCAAGCAAAGACCGGCCAACCAACGTTAGTTGCAAGCTTGCTTTCTTTGGCTGGTAACTTCTGAGATATAATGCGTAATGGCCAAGTATTGTTTCAATTACCCACATTTTGAAATGTCCAGAACACTTCTTCTGTATATTCGATTGGATGCAACATCAAACCATTCACTTGCGGCCTCTCTTC
This sequence comes from Picea engelmannii, assembly GCA_009831015.1. Classification (NCBI taxonomy): domain Eukaryota; kingdom Viridiplantae; phylum Streptophyta; class Pinopsida; order Pinales; family Pinaceae; genus Picea; species Picea engelmannii. Next base: position 284,146 of record ML783761.1, read on the forward strand.
TAAGTATATATAAGTAGATGAGCGGGCACTCAATCACTTCAGTAATCATAGCAGGGCTGAAACAAAAGGGCCTCAGAGTAAGAACCAGAGATTGTGGATTCCGTTTGCTTTTAGCAATCAGACTGTTTTTTTTTCTTCTGGTTTTTGTTGTTGCTAATTCCTTTGTGTTCAATTAATATTATATAGTTTTCAGCCATCTGTGGATGCAGGACAGAAAATGGGGTTCAGCCATCTGTGTATATGCATCATATTTCTATTTGTATGGCAATGCATTGCAGAGAGTGCTACTAGTCACAACACAGCAATCATAAGCAGCACGGTGTCCAGTGATAGGGGATTCAATGCAGCGAGCAACGCTAGCGGTTTGGCATTAGCAGTGGCCCAATCTCCGGCAACTACAACTATTTCGCCACCCGCCTCCACGACCACGCCAGTTGCTCCAGTCGTCGCTCCGAAGCCACCCACGACCACGCCAGTTGCTCCAGTCGTCGCTCCGAAGCCGCCCACGACCACGCCAGCAGCCCCAGTCACCACTCCTAAACCTCCCACCACGGCACCTAAGCCTCCCACGGCAGCGCCCACAGCCAGCACCACTCCTCCTGCAAAGCCACCAACAAAAGCCCCGCCTCCTACGTCGTCTCCTCCAGCTAAGCCCCCTGTCTCAGCCCCGTCTAAGCCTCCGGTCGTCGCCCCGGCGAAACCACCGGTCGTGCCCGTTCCTGTTTCTGCTCCTCCCGTAGCTACGCCACCCGCCTTGACCCCTGTTGCGCCACCTGTAGTGTCACCGGCTCCTTTAAAACCCGAAGCACCAGCGCCCGCACCCACGCCAGTGCTTCCGCCACCGATTCCGCCTCCGGCTCCGGCTCCTGCACCCACCAAACACAAGCATCGCCACCACCACCATCGTCACCGCCATCACCACCACCATCATCCTCCAGCCCCTGCTCCGTCACCTCCCGCACCACCCCTTGCTCCTCAGCCTGCCGATGATGACTCTTTCTCTCCCGGCCCTACCCCTTCACGGGTAACAGTCGATTTCCTGTGTCTATTTCATTTCCTGAACGTTTGATTTCAATTATAATGACTGGTTGTTTGTTGTTGTTTTAATTGCAGAATGGCGGAACGAAGAGTTTCAGGGCAAGCCTGGCAGTGAGCATCGCCACTTGCCTCCTCTGGGCAGCTATTGCTTAGGAATTGGAAGGTTGGGAGAGGCTTTTGGATAATACTAAGTGTTTTCGTTTATCAGTTGTTTATAATTGTTGAGCAATGGGATTTTACTCCAATTACAGAGCACCCTCGGCTGAACGCAGCAGATCAGAATAAAATGTCTCTATCGATTTTGAATTAAAATGAAAATTGGAATTAAAAGTGCACCAAAATTTCCAGATTTGCCTGGCCAAAATGCTTTGATCTGGAATTGAAATGAAAATTGAAACTAAAATTTTAAGAGTTCATGCCTGTATTGATAACAGACAGTACAATAATTTTATCATGATAAAACATATTTGAAGATAAAAAAAAAATTAAATTGATCAGCGCCCTACTTAGTATAATACAATGTTTTTCTGCATAATTTATTTGACTTATCAAGGCAATTTTAAGATGGAAAGGCCCATGAGCGAAACTGTATGGAAATAAATTTAACTCTGATCAGAGGAATATCATGATCAATTTAACACTAAAATATTTAAAAAAATTCTCCTTCAAGGTACTGATAAATCTTTTAAACATAAAGATAATAACAACTTGTGAATTCATGAATGGGAAATTATTTAATATTGAAGAAACAATAGTGGCACCAAATTGGTAATTTTTTTCCCTTCAAATGTCTTCATACAGTTGAGTTGTACAAACACATCAATATAACACCAAACTCTTGATAGTAAAGTTTATTGTGAACATCCATGTTCATATCACAACTCCGATGAGAAACAGGGAAATGCAATAAAATAATACATTCATCTATTAATAAAATAATATATTCATGTATTAAAATGAAATATAGCATAGGTTATTATAAAATATTGTATAAAATTATTCATTTTTCCGTTATATAGAATTCTGTAATTTATTTTATTAATGGGGGTGAATTTATGAAGATGGTGATATTATTAATGAAATGTGAGTGATGAAAATTTAATATTTTACATATTTTTTAAATTAAATTTTTGAAACAAATAATATATCCATCTATTAAAATGAAATATAATAAAAGTTATTATAAAATTATTCATCCATTGAAATGAAATATAACAAAAATATAATAAAAGTTATTATAAAATATTTATAAAATTATTCATTTGTTAGCTATATCAAATTGTCTATTTTATTTTAATAAATTTTCGTGAATTTATTAAGATAGGTAATGTTTATTTGATATTTTACATATTTTTAAATTAAAGTTTTTGAAATCTCCTGAATTTTATTCATACCCTCGTCACCTCACTACCCTCGTCACCTCACTTAATGGAGATAAGTTCACTACAATGCCATGTAATTTTTGGCTCACAGTTCCTTGTGGTTGTCCTGCTTATGCTTTGTCCATGATACGTCCATGGTACCTCACCTTCACTTTCTATGTTCATCTCATTTCGCTCTTCATTATGGATGGTCCATCTATACTAACTTCAATTACTTGTCTCCCCTGCAATCATAATGGAGATGCCTCCAATTCTTTCTTTGTTTCAGTGCCCGTCCCTTTTATCCCTGCACCCCATCTCATTTGGCTCTGCCACCTTACCTTCCTTCTTCTCTTCCCTCACATTTTCTCAGTTCCCTCGTCTTTGGCTCGCCTTCTACCCTTCTAACTGCCCCTCGACCTTCCTACCCAAACTCTAATGGCTCATGGTTGACGCCCCCATCGTGCTCGAGGAGGCTCCTCCCGAAACCTTCCACAATAGTTGGGTACTTATCTTGCAGATGAGGCAAAAGAATCATCAGACTCTTATATCTCCTATACTCCTCCCCACATCCAAGCTAAGATAGGCCTCGCAAAGGCTGATTCAATCAACCCATGGATCCCAGACACAGGGAACACTAGATCTGGAGTTTCTCAATACTTGAACACTGTAGAAATTTACTGGCATGTGAAGCTCCTATTGGGACGTGTTTGGTGGATCATAAAGACAAAAAAATGAAATATTGCTCCAGCTCGACGAAATCCAAGCTCAACTTTGGCTCCACGACTACAAAATGAACTTGATGGCCAAGCAGATAGTGGGACTGGACCTCTCACATGTCACTCTGCCTAATGCATAGGTGCCCCTGGATGAGGGCCAACCCTCTACTCAAATATAATGTTTTTTAAGTTATTTATTATGTTGTTTAGTTTATGAGGTCTTGGGATTTTAATCCCACCTCATCTTTGTCAACATAGAAAAAATCAGCAGAAAGATTTTGTTTTAGATACAAAGAATATTATTACTTTTAGTTATATCCAGAATTTTAAGTTCAAAAGACAGTATTTCCATACTATCTAAAATAGTTTGATGCATTGTTGTTGGTTTGGTTTCCTTAGTGGCAGGCCAACAACAAGTTTTTGTATACTCTTATGATGGTAATATAAAGATTCTAGATAGTTTACAAAAAAAAATTAAAGTTTTTGAAACTCATATATGCTTTGCCAATTTTTATGTGTAGTAAAAAAACAATTTGTAAGGAATTGTGTTGTCATCTAATGTTTCAAATTTGCATTTAATTAAATGCTTGTTCTTGCAAATTTCCAAAAAAATTAACAAGTGACTATTGTTCCATAAACTAATTGAATATATATATATATATATATATATATATATATATATATATATATATATATATATATATATATATATATATACGAGCACCATCTACACATAACATAGTAGATCATGGCCTTTACTTGTTAAGAAAAATAGTTGTTTGAACTAATAGTTAGGTTGAGATTCCTATGAGTCACTATTGCAAATAGAAATAAGGGCCTCATAGGTAGTTTTTGGTTGTTTTATGGAAAAAAATGGACCTTGATCAAGCTTTATAGATCGATTGAGTTCTTAGCTCATAGAGCTCTATAGCTCGATTAAGGGTTTTTTTTCCCATCAAGAACCCTTGATCGAGGGCTTATTTAAGTGCTTGATCGAGGGCTTATTTAAGTGCCCGATCGAGCTATCAATACCTCGATCGGACACTTTAAATTAGATCAATCAATCACCTTCTCACTTACAAGTGTTTCCCAACTACACCATACTTATAGCATAGCAATAACATCCATCCAATAGTGAAGATGATAGAATAAATTCAAACAAAACAAAAATGTATGCATATTATTAAACCCATCACCATTATGTTAATTAATGTGTAATATCAATAAACTTGAATATTTGCAAGCCACAATCATGGTTTGTGCAATTTCCAAATACATTTAAACACAATAACCATCAACTACAACTAAACTAAAGTATATAATTTTATTTTCATGAACACAAGTTACTTAAATAATTGTTTCAAATTCAACCAACCTCATAAATACAAAACCTATCACAAACATTCATATAGGTAAATTTCTTTCCCATCCAACTTCTCCTATAGGTCTGATTGGTTGTATACCCATTAAAAGAGGGACTTAAAACATAATCCCTGGCATAAATAATGGTAACAATGAAATCTACAACACATAAAGCTCTAAAGAATTGCCCACTACCCGATGGTGTAACATCCCCACGATAATCCCTAGTTTAATTAATTCTTAATGTAGATATAATGTGTGGCTACGACCAAGCAACATATATGAGAAATGTATTTCTAAATTTTAATAATAAAATATGATGCTTGGGGAAGTGTGTGAGTCAAGCAAGCAAGCCAAAGGAGAGAAATTTGTATGGGTTGTTACAATAGTTTTAGACAATAAATATTTTTCCATGAACAACAAGAGAGAGTTGGGAGCTAGAGAAACCATAGAGGGCGAATTATGGAAACTTTTGGAGCATTTTTAGAGAATTTTGGAGCTAAATATTGAATAGATAGGTTTTCATGCTTGAAGAGTGAACTCTTGTGTGAGTTGCACTATAACAACAAGTGTTTGTTGGTAGTTGTCCTAGCAGTAAGTTCCCTTGAGTTCCCAACAAATAGATTCATGGTTACATGTGCCAGAGAGACCCTAATAAACGAATGGGATGCTCGAGGGACTGAGATCAGTGAAGAGGTGCATTCCTTGGGTTGGGCGGGTCGAGAGGAAGAGAGATGGTGGGAAATTAGGATAGATGTAGGATGTTACCAGTGGGTTATGGGTTTTCTGAGCTGTGAGTGGACCATGAGAGACCACCGTCTTTTGTGGATTGCTAACCCTAGCTCAGGGGTGACTTGTTGTTGATATTTGGAAAAACAATTTCTATGGTTCCGTGGAACATCTATCCCAAGCAACTGGTTGCACAAAAAAATTAAAAGATAAGTGTTTTATTTGGTTATGTGTTGTATTTGTGAGTTAAATTGTTGTGCATGAACTTTGTTTATTTGAGAAACATTTATGTGTTGTTGTGTTGAATTACTAAACTACATTTCATGTTCATTTTAGCATGTTGTAGATGCATCAAATTAATGGTATCAACAATAGTTAAATATGGTTGTAATTCCCAGTTGTGAAGCTATGAGAAATTAATTATCAGTAAATTTTAATTTTTACAAGTTTTCCGTATGTAATGGACCTTAGTTGAGTTGAGGGACATTACATTATGGTATCAGATCCTTTGGTTCGAACATCGAGCTTGTATGGGCCAAGATGAGTGTGAATTGGGAAAATTCAATGTTGCAGTTTTCGGTCTGTACTAATTTGGAGGAAAACAGAGAAATTAGAGTGAAATCCCCAAATTTGTGGAAAAATTTCAGGTTTTAAATGCTTCAGAGCAGTCGAAGAGATGATATGGGGTGTGAATTTGCAATTCGTACAGCTAAATTCGAACTGGAAGGTTGAAAATTCATGTTTTAATGGTCGTCATAGTGTTGTGAATATTTTGAAGAATCAACGGCCAAGATCATCTTAAGTGAGAGATCGACGACCCAGATTCACCTAGGTTTTGGTCGAAATTTCTAAGTGTTGAAGTTCGCCAACAGAATTTGTCGATGGTCGATGGTCGGATCGGTGAGTTGGACGAAGAGTTGGTTCAACCAAATGAAATCTCTAATCGTCGATGGTTGATGGTTAAGGATTGATAGAATTGGATGAATTTGTAATGCATCCAAAGGAAATCTTCTATCGTCGATGGTTGATGGTCGGGGGTCAGTAGATTTGATGTGATGTTAAAATTCTTCCAAGAGAAACTTCCAATGGCCAATGAAGGAAAGAGGAGGTTGATGTTTCATGCCACATCAGCCCATTCGATGCCTCATGATGATGTGCCATGCCATGTCATAATTTATATATCATGCCACGTCAGCGTAGTTTCCACTTCAACAACGAGATGGTCAATAATCGATAGTCGAGGTTCGACGAGATTTGGGGAAAATATTGGCTTTCCAAGAGAAATGACCAATGATTGGGTGTCAGGGAGGTCAGTGAGCAAGTTGGTTTACAAAATAAATCTTCGATCTTCAATCATTGATGTAGTGTTGGAAATCAAAGGTCCATATTGTTTAAATCTTCCGATCAACAATAAAAATTGATCCATGGGGTCTGGAAAGGAGTAGTGGATCAACAAATCATATTTCACTTGATTTGAGATCAATGACTTAGATTTAAAGGTTGTTATAACAGTAAAACAATCAGTTTTCCTATAATTTGTTTGGTGTTTTTAAGGTCTTTAACTTGCAGGGTGATTTGAGACCCTAAATGAAGTTTTTAGATTAAATAAAAGAACTCGGAGAGAGCTATACAATGAACTACTCCAAGCACAAAATAGAGCTCATATGAGAAAGTTACAACTAGAATAGTAAGGGTGAAATTTTGGCACCAGTTTACTTCTAGAGGGAATAACTCTTAGCTCAGAAGTTTGTTTGGGGCACAAGAATAGTCTATTGAAATATTATTATCCATAAAAGACATCCATGGAGCTAGATTTTGGATATGAGTATGTAAAAATGTGTAGAAAGAAAAACAAGACACTTGTGGTATACAAGGACAAATTGGGAAAAACAATATAAACTTCTTCGGACTAGAAATTTCATCTCGAAGCTCATATTTGAGAAAAATAATAGTCACTATAAAAGCATTGAAGAGGAGAAGAGATATATCAACCCATAATTTTGAATTAGGCACTAAAATTTCTCAGAAAGTAGAAAATAAATTTTTGTAGCAATGAATGAGTGGAAATTACAACTTGTAAATGTTGTAACTTTTCGTTCAGAACTCAAATTGAGGCATGAGTACATCCATTGGAGAGATATTTCAGAGAGGAATGAATCTAAGGAATCATATTGTGAATTGGTTCATTGTGTTCTTTGTAAATTGATGATAATATAATATGTATTATAATTGATGAAATGCTTTATGCTATGCATGTTCTAACAATAATTATTACATGCACATTTCTTGTAGAATTAGAGGTACATGAAAATAATTTTTGTTCTTATATGAGGACTAGGGTTATGGAATATGCCCAGGGATATTACAAACATGAGGAAGAGGTCAAATTTTTGTATGTCATCATTGAAAATGTTGATACAGAGTCAAATGGAAGAAGAAGAAAGAAGAAGCTTGTAACCATGAGAATCCTGCATAGGGAAGTGCATAGCTATAGGGAAGATAATGAAAGGATTATGAAGGCTCAAGAAGAGATAATTAAAAGTGTAAATATGTTTCATAAGAAAGTTAACAAGGACTCTGTCACTAAGCAAGAATCTAGTGCTAGAAAAGTGTCAGCATCTAGATCCAAAAGAAAAAGGGATGATCATGGGAATGACAAGTAGTCTTGAAGTAAGAGTAGGTGCCATCATTCTCTAAGGAAATACATAAAAATACCCTATGCAAGTTCAGGTCCAGGGATCATCCCATGTGTGTCTCCTATAAGGAGACAAAGAAGAAGTCATGAGGCATACATCTTTCAAGGTGAACTCGGGAAAATCAATCTACCAACTTTCAATGGTGAGCATGAAAAGGGAGAGAGGTTGACATATGGCTGATCGAAATGAAGAAATACTATAAGCTACATGACTACCCCTCTCGGGTAGAAGCTATAATTGCAACCTACTACTTGCAAGGAAAGAAAACGATGTGGTGGAATCAACTTAAGCAAGCCAAGCACCTTTATGAGAAGAGGATCTCATGGAGGCAGTTCAAAGGATATTTCCAAGAGAAATATTTGTTTGAGAATTATTATGAAAGAAATATGAAAGAGTTATTTGAACTAAAGCTAGGAAGCATGACAATGGATGAATATGAGAAGAGGTTATTTGAGTTGTTGAAGTATGTTTACTTCATAAAGGATGAGAAAGTCAAAATCCAAAGGTTCCTAAGTGGGTTATCCTCTTTCTATAGTGACAAGATACAATATGATAACTCCAAAAATTTGGAGAAAGCAATAAGAAGAGAAAAACATCTTTATGAGCAGAGTAGAAGAAGGATAGTTTTCTAAAAAGCTTGGAATGAAAAGATGAAGGGTAAAAATTATCAAAGGCAGAAATGTTTTAAGCCACCCTTTTTCAAGAATAACTCCCAATAAAATTATCAAGGCTAGTCAACCCAAAATGAGCACAAGAATGCAGATTCATTTGGGAAAAGGCCAAGGATGTAGCTTGTACAATGTTGGGGATGTGAGGGAAATAACTCATATAGGGACTTCCCTCACAAAGGATAAAGAATGAGGATTGTCCACGACATTCAAGAGGTTGAAACAGTGGAATACATGGTAGGAAACATGTCAAGGGTTTATGCAGCCTTGGACAACAAGAAATAATAATATCAATCCCTCATGATTGAAGTGGAAGGTAAGATTGATAACCATCCCATAACATTTTTAATTGATTATAGAGCTAGCCATAGTTACATAAGCTTTAACATTTTTGAAAAATTTCACTTGCAAATGAGTAAGCACAAGAAATATTGGTTAGTTCAATTAGCCACGGGGGCTAAGAGGAAGATCAATGAGCTAGTTAAAGAATGTCTAATAGACATGAATGGACTCAACATAAATGTAGATATGAACATCATTCCATTGGGTTCATATGATTGTATATTTGGCATTTATTGGTTGGAAAAACACCATACTTTCTTATATCATTACAACAAGACAATCAAACGTCTTGCTGAAGAAGGGAAGGAAGGAAATATTCAATGCATTCCAAGATTTGTAGCTATTAGAGAGATTTTAGCTATGCAATTGAAAAATAATTTCATGAAGGGATGTCAATTTTTTTCATCCCATATGGAAGAGGCAGCCAAATATAAAGTGGTAAGTATTGAATACCATCCGGTCTTAAGGTATTTTGAAGATGTATTTAAGGAATTCCCATAATTTCCACCAAAGAGAGACATTGATTTCTCTACTGATTTAGTGCCATGAGATTCCCCAATGTCCAAGACACCATACAAAATGGGCAAACCCAAATTAAAGGAGTTACAGATGCAGCTTGAGGAATTGTTAAGGAAGGGAGCATTAGTTTTTTTGTGAAGAATAAATATCGAACCTTAAGTCTGTGTATTGATTTTAGATAGCTAAATAAGGTCGCCACAAAGAACAAATATCATTTTCCAAGTATTGATGACTTATTTGATCAACTGAAAGGTGCAAGAATGTTTTCCAAGATCGACTTGAGATCAGGTTATCATCAAGTGAGGATAAAGGAACAAGACATAAGAAAGACAACGTTCAAAACAAGATATGAGAATTATGAATTCACGATATTGTCTTTTGGAATATCAAGTTCCCAACCTATTTTTATGTGGTTGATGAATGGAGTGTTCAGGGAATACCTGGACAAGTTTTTGATTGTATTCCTAGATGATATACTCATATATTCTATGACAAAAGAGGAAAATGAGAAACATTTAAGAATGGTGTTGCAATTTCTAAGAGAGCATAAATTGTATGCTAAGATAAGTAAGTGCATCTTTTATCAAAGGAATATTCAATACTTGGCGCATATAATTCCAACAGATGGGATGATAGTGGATCCCAAGAAGACAAAGGCCATTAGAGGATGAACAACACAAATAAATTTCATGGAGGTTAGATCATTCATGGGTCTTGCTCGTTATTACCGAATATTCATAAACATATTTTCAAAAATTGCAATCCCAATAACTTATTGGCAAAAGAAAGGAGTGAAATTTGAATGGACTCTCAAATGTGAAGAAAGCTTTCAACAACTGAAATACATCTTGAAAAGTGCGCCAATATTGAATATTGCAGACCTAGATGAAGATTTTGTTGTGTACATTGATGCATGCAAGGAACGGATCAGTGGGGTCCTTACACAAAAAGATCATGTGGTATAATATGAGTCCAGAAAACTAAAAGAGCATGAGAGGAATTATGCTACACATGAATTGGAACTAGCATCAATTGTACATGCATTAAAAATGTGGAGACCTTACCTCATGGGAAGGAAATTTGGGCTAAGGATAGACCACTGTGGTTTGAGCCATTTGTTTGGACAACCAATATTAAATGACAAACAAACTAGATGGATGGAATTTCTGAGTGAATATGACTTTGAAATTAAGCATATAAAAGGAAAGGAAAATCAAGTGGTTGATGCACTCAACAGGAGAGCTCGTGAAATGCATATTACAACCATTAGCATGTACATGATTGATCTAAAGGAAAAAATTATTGCAACAACAAATCCAAATTAGAAATATCTAAAAATAAAAGAAACATTACAACAAGGTAATTTTCAGTAGAAATTTATTTTTTATGAGCTGAAAGAAGATGGAGTTCTCATGTACAAAGGCAAAGTGTATGTGTTGAATTCCAATGAGATGAAAAATATAGTGTTGAAAGAAATTCATAATGTTCCATATGTTGGGCACCCGGGATATCATAAAACAATTGCAGATGTAAGAAACCAATATTTTTGGCCTGGAATGAAAAAAGAAGTGGCTAATTATATAACATTATGTCTAGAGTGCCAGAAGGTGAAGACAAAGCATTGACATCCAGCAGGGTTGTTACAACCATTGCCCATTCCTGAGTGGAAATGAGAGGTTTTCACAATGGATTTTATTACAAAGCTTCCAAAAATAGTGAAACTGCATGATTCCATCATGGTGGTGGTGGGTAAATTAACTAAGGAAATGCATTTTATTCCAATGAAGATTGCACACAAGGCATCAAATATTGCAGAAATATATATGAAAGAAGTTGTTAGGCTACATGGAGTGCCTAAAGAAATAGTTTCATATAAATATCCAAATTTCACATCAAATTTTTGGAAGGGTTTGTTCAAAGGATTTGGGACAAATCTAAATATCAGTACAACATATCACATAGATTCAAATAGGAAAAGAGAGAGGACTAACAGAATAATTGAGGACATGCTCAGATTGTATGTGATGGACCAACCATAAAAGTGGGAAGATTATATTTGTTTGGTTGAATTTGCTTACAATAATGGGTATCAGGCCTCATTAAAAATGATTCCATTTGAATCATTATATGGAATAAAGTGTAACACACCAGTGAGTTGGGATAATCCAGTAGACAGAGCTATTATTGGGCCAGATTTGTTGAAGGAAATGGAAGAGAAGATACAAAAAATCAAGAAGAATATAAAGGTTGCCTAGGACAGAAAGAAAAGTTATGCAGACAAGAATAAAGTGTTTAAATATTTCAAAGTGGGATAACATGTGTTTCTGAAAATGAAAGGAAAGAAAATTTTATTAATATTGAGAAGTTTCCCAAAATTGGCAGCAAGATAATGTGGACCTTTTGAAATATTAGAAAATATAGGGTCAGTTGCATACATGCTAGCATTTTTTGCATCCATGAGAGTGCATAATGTATTTCATGTATCATTACTAAATAAATATGTTCATGAATCTATTGACATAATTGATTGGATTGTGATCTAGGTGGAGCACGAAAGGGATTTTCGGGGGGAACCTATACGCATTCATGATTGAAAAATTAAATTTCTCTGGAACAAATAAATAGGGTTGGTAAAGGTTCAATGGACCTGCTATGGTCTTGAATATTCTACATGGGAGCACAAAGAAAACATGCGGGAAGGTTACCCACAAATTTTTGACAATTTTGAATAAAACATAAAGCAAGGCTCCATTTTGAGCAGCTAGAGTTCCAGAACCACATCTCAGGGTCCTAACCAACCTACATTGGGGTCCCTGATAAAATAATGGCACATTCCTTGGGTCATCCCTGATAAAAGGATGGTACATTCCTTGGGTTATCCATAATAAATGAATGGCCTGTTCCTTGGGTCCACGAGTTGAGAGGAATATGAGATTTTGTTTGGAACTACTATTAGAGTTGTGAAATTGTAGAATTTTATCTCTTTAAGCATTGTGGTGTAAATTTGTGTATGTATGTATATATGCATAGTGTGCACTGAGGATGAAACACAATTGTAGGGGAGGGGAATGTAACATCCCCACTATACTCTATAGTTTAATTAATGTTTAATGTATATATAATGTGTGGCTACAACCAAGCGATGTATATGTGAAATGTATTTCTAAATTTTAATAATAAAATGTGATGTCAACTGCTAAGGGGACATGGAAATATATGGGGGATAAATTAATCCACAATAAAGGGGAGGGCCAAGGAGAATTTCTAAGAGAGGGGCCCGAGGGGGAATTATTGATGTCTATCAGTTTCACCCACATTCTTGAATTTTATTATCATTATGTATTAAACTCTATTTTATGATTGAGTGTCCCCAAACCCAATCATTGAATGCATGTAAGAGGGTGGGTGTGAGAAGTCACATCCCATAGTTATTGGGAGCATGGGGCCTAAGTAAAATCAGTTTGGGGAAGCATGTGAGTCAAACAAGCAAGACAAAGGAGAGAAATTCATATTGGTTGTTACAACAATTTTAGACAATAAATATTTTTGCGTGAACAACAAGTAGAGAGAAAGAAAGAGAGCTAGGAGCTAGAGAAACCATGAATGGAGGATTCTATAGCACGCTAGAGAGTTTTTGGAGTGTTTTGGAGATGAATATTGAAGAGCCAAGTTCTCATGCCTGAAGAGTGAAATTTTGTGTCATTTGCATTATAACAACAAGTGTTTTTTGTTGTTTTTGCTAGTATTTTTCTTAGCAGTGAGTTCCCTTGAGTTCCCAAGAGAGAGATTCCTAGTTACATGTGCCAGAGAGACCCCAATAAATGAATGGGATGATCAAGGGACTGATATTAGTGAAGGGTTAGATTCCTTGGGTTGGGAAAGTCAAGAGGAAGAGAGTTGGTGGAAAATTGAGATTACTAGTGGGTTGTGGGTTTTCTAAATTGTGAGTGGACAATGAGAGACCACTCCATTTTGTGGATTGCTAGCCCCATCTCGGGAGTGACTTGTTGTTGATATTTGAAATGAAAATTATGTGGTTGGGTAGAACATTTGTCCCAAGTATCTGGTTTCACAACATAATCAAAATATAAGTGTTTTATTTGTTTATGTGTTGTGTTTATGAGTTAAATTGTTGTGCATGAACTCTGTGTATTTGAGAAGGATCTATATGTTGTTGTGTTAAATTATTAAACTAAATTTCATGTTCATTTTATCATTCTATAGATGCATCAAAATAATGGTATCATTAGTAGTTAAATATGGCTATAATCCGTAGTTGTTAAGTTACAAGGAATTAATTCGCAGTAAATTTTGATTTTTATGAGTTTTCCACACTAATGGACCTCAGTTGGGATGGGGGATGTTACAGATGGAAAATAAATGTTGTGATCCAACAATGCATATTAAATGAATAAAATTATTCATCAAGGATCAACATAAATTTCAAGCACATGTCAAAAAAATTGTTTATATATTTCAATCAAAGAATTTAAGAAACCGAATTCCTTTTTAACTAAGTCCCTATAATTATTTTTTAGGATTGTTATCGCATGGATCATAGCTTGGGAAAATATCAACCCAAAAAACAAAGGTGAGAAAACTATGGGAGTACCTACCAACTATCACCTTAGATAGACACTCCCCTCACTTTAGTGATGACACAATCACCACAATGGGGGGAATCTCAATGACCCTAGGGGGATTGATATGATGATGAATCAACACCCCTATAGGTCAAGTTTTTAGATGAATAAAGTCTTGATAATGAGTCTTGTAAGAAGGTGAATGCTTTCCAAGTTTTAAATATCTGCAAAACAATGTTATCCGTACCTGGAACAAGACAAAAGATGATAAACCAAGCCTTTAATCAAGGGGATCAATAAAGAATCCTTGTTTTCCCAAATTGCATCAGTATATATATATATATATATATATATATATATATATATATATATATATATATATATATATATATATATATATATATATATATCAACAATGAATTATGTTAATAGCTACAAATTTGACCATCCAAAATCTAATACAAGATATCAAAAATAAAGCTAGCAATGACTAGTCAAACTTCCAATGATTAAAGAAAGACTTTGGTGGTGATTAGGGGGTTGTTATGTGATGTTATCATCGAGTATTTATAACAGCCTAATTTCTGTAGAAATCAATTTCTACATCAACAACTTCTAGCCACCAATATCAACAAACAATCCACCCAAAAGATAGCCAATAACAAGTAGTTTAATGATGGCATCTTGCAAGTGAATTTTAGTGGTAGAATAATGAGAAATTGATGAAGAAAATATTATTTTGCAGTAGCCCTAATGGTTGTAGCATTAATTTTTAAAAACAAAGATAATTACTAGGCCAATCAAGATGCCCCTAGGGCACAAGAAGATTTATAGCATGTAGAATAAAATCCAACTTAGACAATTGTAATATCTTGATATTTCACGTATACCAATGCAATGATATTATATCCCCAATGAAAGTAGATTAGTGACTTATCAATTGATTTAATAGATTCTCATGTGTAAGAGTTAGGGTTTGTTACTTCTCTAGGGGTGTAATCCCTTCTACTCCCTAGAGCAAACAAATCCTAGCAAGGTAAATCTACAAGGGTGTAAGCACTTTTACTCCTTGCAGAAACCTTTGCAAAGTAGCTTATTAAATGATAACAAAGTAGATCTTTATGGAGGGTGTATTCCCTTATACTCCTCCAAAGGTTTAGATAAATTTATCTTGAAACAAGAAGAAAACAACACAATTAATGCAAAAGTTTCTTACCAATTCCAAGAAAAGCATGAAGAAACCCTTGCTTATCAAGAATATTCCACCAACATACCAAGAATAAATCATCCAAGAGATAGAGCCTATATTCTATTCACCAAAATAAAAGAAAAATCATCCACAATGCACCAAGAGAGAGAGAGAGAGAGAGAGAGATTCCCAAATAGGGAGAAAATTTCAGCCAATGTTATGTAATTCTCAAGTGAGAATTATGTTCAAATGAAATAAAAGTGACCTTTATTTATACAAGATCACTAAAAACCAATTTGTCTAGTTTTCCAAAAGTCAACATAAAATTAGAGAGGCTGACCCTCCCTATTTTTCCTTTACAACTTAAAATTACAAATACTTAAAGTAATTTCCCCTTTTAGGGGTGACATCATGCTCTAAAGGGTGACGCTAGGCCTCTTAGAGAGATGTTGAGCCCTTTGGTGAAGATCATTTGGAATCCAAAGCATGTGCCCTTCCACCAAGTGTTCTATTGCATGCCAAGTGTCTCTCTCTCTCCATCAAATCATGTCACACCACCATCAACCATGAGAACCCCATCAAAAACCCTAGCTTCCATGTGACGTCTAGGGCATAGAAGATGACGTTTTAGGCCTTCCAAGGCCAACGTTGAGGTGCAATGAGATAGCATGTAATCATCTCATGGTTTCCAAGTGCATCCAAAGGAAATTTTCATCCTCCCAAGTGTCTAATGGGAGGGGTGCATCATCTAGCCTGTGGGATTCATGCCCCTTTGAAGGTCCAAGTAACCTTGTGCCTTCATGATAATAATTTCACCTAGAAAGGCCCTAAAAAGACAAACAAATTCACCCTCCAAGGGTCCACAAGTCACAAGTATCATTCTGATTAAGTCGTACCTAATAAGAGAACCACCAAAACATGTGCATCAAATCCCCCCTTTCCAAAATAAACAAATGCTCAAAGACCTTATACAACTTTCCAAATTTAAATATGGGAGGGTATTCATGGTGACCTATTGTCGGGTAGATCATTCCCCAAGTAAAGGAGTGTTTCCCAAGAGGACCCTTTTTAAGTCATGTAAAAAGTATGAGGTGGATGGGGGTATGACTTCTAGGCATGGGGTTTCTTGACATACAAGGGCTCATATTGTCTCATTTATGAGTGTCTGTGTAGAGGGTGCACTTTCTCTTGAGTTACCAACTATTTAGGTGATATTTTTCCCAGAACTATTTTTATCCATCTTTCCAATCCCTGCTTTCATTTATTTATAATTTTCTAGTCCCCTTTACAAGGTTTTAAGAAGTGAGATTATCCCTTGTCTCTTCAAACCCCTTCTGAAAACCCTAGGATGGAAACATTGTTTTTATGCGACGTGAGTCTCTAATCACTCTAGGATGGACACAACCTTATTTCTATTGAAATTTGAGTATGAAAGAGATTGAAAATATTGATCATATAACAAACTTGAGTTCTCAAGAGGGTATGCATCACAACTTCCAAGGTATGACTGGAAATCAACACCAGCATTTTGAAAAATTTCATCCCCTGGTGGATGAAAAAGGTTTTTGATCATATCATCATTAGGCTACCATATATATGGATCATCCACTTGTGAAAATAAATCCTCTAAAGGAAACATTTCTACATTCTTTATCTGAAAGGTGCCCTCAATGTCGTAGATGGGATTTCCACAAAAAATGAAACAACCCATGTCCTATCTACGGATCCCAATATGTATAAAGGTGTTTATACGATCATAAACCATATCCAAGGGTTCCTTCATAAGACCATCTTTATGACTAAAATTGAGCATCTCTTTGTTTTCATGTATAGGAAGAACAAAGGCCAGGGCAACTTCAAATGGATTTACAACATGATGCACTTCATGGAAGTCTTCTTCATCATTGAAACTGATTTCTTATTCAACTTCATGTGCAGAAGGAAGGAATGAATGGAAAAATTCACCTACATCAAGTGGAAGAATGAATATCAATGTCTCATTCGGGTTCTCAACATGTTGTGCTTCACCTGAAACTTCTTCTTCTTGGTATCTTTCCTCATGGACCTACTCTCTGGAAAAAACATTATATTGATCTTTAATGAGTTTTGAGACTTCTTTAGGCATCAAGAATGATCGATCTTGAGATGGAAGGCCTTCTTGGTAATTGTATCTCTTTATCACAACATCACATAGTGACTTTACTCTGAAATAGGCAATGGAAACCTCCCATTCCATGTTTAGAGTAGGATTTCTCTCATAATTTTGAAGGATAGTGCTGTATTCTTATTTTCTTTGCACATATAACTTGACAAGGAAGTCTTTACTATGGTAGTGCTCAAGTAATTGTTCACAAAAATCATTGTCTTCTTGTATGTTTTCATTGAGGCACTTGAAACGTTCATCATTACTATCATCCTCTTGTTCCTAAATTTTGTTCTCAATAGGATTTGGAAGAAATATTTCCCTCAAACCTTTAATAGGATTCAAAGGAAACAAGCGTTCAAGGAAAGCATCCTCAAGGTCTTGAATAGTATCTTCAAACTTCTTAGTTGTAGGGCCCCAATACTTGAGGAAATATCGGATAAGGATTGTTGAAGAAAATATACTTTTAGGGTTGCAATAATGTTTGATCCAATCTCTTTTCTTTTCTTCAAGTGACAAGAGAAACAATAGTACTATCACATCTTCTTGTTCTACACCAAAACATAAAACAAATTAAGTAAATTCAACAATATGCACAACAACCAAAAATGGATCATCGTCAAACATAGGGATATGAATCAACCATTTCTTCAGGAACTTGTTTGGATAACAATAAATGGATTTAACATCCAAGGCTTTGTATGCCTCATGGAAGCACCATAGAGACATGCTTCCATCACTTAGATAAATACTTCAATGGAGTCACTAGATGAACTCAAGGCTCATCAAGAATGAAAAGGGAACTTCCCTAAAATGGAGTCGCTAGGGAATCTATGGGGAAAGGCTTTTGGAATAACTTTCCAAAGTGTCGTTAGGTCTCAAAATAGGATTCAAAAACGTCCCCAACAATGATGCCAAAATTTGATCGCACAGATGGTAGCTTGGGAAAATCCCAACCTAAACCACAAAGGTGAGACAACTATGGGAGTACCTATCCACTGTCACCTTAGATAGACACTCCCCTCACTTTAGGGATGATGAAATCACCACAAGGGGGGAATCTTGGTGACCCTATAGGGATTGATATAGAAAGTGAGATGATGATGAATGAGAACCCCTATAGGTCAATTTTGGAGATGAATAAAGGCTTTATAATGAGTCTTGTAAGAAGGTGAATGGTTTCCAAGTGTCATATATATACAAAACAATGTTATCCTTGTCTAGAAAAAGACAAAAGATGATAAACCAAGACTTTAATCAAGGGTAATAATGATCGGGATTTAGGAGCAGAACGAACTGATTAACAAAATGAATACAATAAACATGAAGATATGAAGAATAACACAAATATCTAGTGAACAATATCTTCTATTGAATAATGAAATAGGTTGAAACTATAAAACTGCCGAACTGAAACACTTGCTCGAATTGTGGTAGTTATCTTTGAGAAGAGATGTGGCTACTACGCACATCCGTCTAAGAAGAATGAATTACAATGAGACTCTAGAGGCCTTTTTGATATTACTCATGAATGATAAAACCCTAGACATCCAAAAACCTAACCCTAGGAGGTGAAACGTCAAAAATCATGTGGGCCCCAATGGGTAAATTGGTACCTCAACTTCTCGGGGTCGTAACTTTTGCATACGACCTATGTTTTAGGCGTGTGATAGCCCATTGGAAAGGTATTTTAGAGAACTAAAAATTACACCATCAAACTTTGAGTTCATCTATAGTTTGACTGTGGTGAGCAAAAAAACATTGTTTAGGCCTCGAAAATGGCCCTGGAAGTACATCAAGATGTGTTGACATGAAAACATACAAAATAAGCCAGTTGGATTAGGTGAGAGGCCACCAATATCCACCTGGAAGATATGTAGGGATTCAAACAGTCCCATAAGTGTAGAACCAACAATTACAAAGAAGTACAAAAGAACATGTTGAACTAAAAATGAACAAGAGGAGCCAGTGGGAATAGGTGGGTGGCCATTAATAGCCAACTGGATCAATCCTCCCCCTTAGGAAGAAATGGTCTCCATTTCATTGAGTTCCCCCATCAAGTGAGGAAACGTCTATAGGATTTGGCCCCGGGTGTGCCACTTTCCTTGGTGTAGGAGTTTCCATGCCTTGACAACCTGATAAATCTAGATCCTCTACTAGAGAGTGCCCTTGAAGTGTGTGTCCACTATTTGTTCAGTGGATGCTTGTTCCATGCAGTCAGGGTTGAGCTATGTTGGTTTCAGTTGTTATGCAATCTCTGAGGTGTCCAATAATGGTGGAAAATATGGTTGAAGGAGGTCCACATTAAACATTGGGTGCAGGCCAGGGAAGGGTGTAGCGTTGAGCTCAAAAGGATTTCTACCCATGACCTTGGTGATAGTTTAAGGCCCATAGCGAAGTGGGTGGAGCTTTCGATGGGGCCCTATGAGACACTCCTTCTGCAAATGTAACCAGAATTTTTCACCAACCTGAAACTTGTGTGGTACCCTGTGTTGATCATGGCGTTGCTTGTACTTAGCACTAGATTTATGAAAAATCTCTTGGACCTATTGGTGGATGTGTTGAATCTGCTCAATGAATTTGGTGGATTTTTTTTATCACAGAATAATCATGGGAAGAGTCTGTCGATGTGGTGGAAAGAGGAAGTGCAACATCAATGGGTCCTAAGGGTTGGAATCCCATCCCCACCTGAAATGGGATATGTCCGATGGAGATATGGAGAGCCCCGTTGTAATTGTGTTGAACATAGGGGAGACTCTCATACCATGTACGTGGATGCTTAGAGTTGTACATGCACAAAATGTGCAGAATCATCTGATTGATGACCTATGTTTGGTTGTCTGTTTGGGGGTGGAAAGAAGTGGATTTTGTGAGATTGGTGTCCAAAAGTGATGAGAGACTCAAGAAAAATGTGCTAAGGAACCTACTATCTCAGTCAGAGATGATGGTCTGTGGTATTCCAAATTGGAACCACACTCGTTCGAAGAATATCTTGGTCATGTCTTCCACTGTGATATTCTTCTTGCAGGATGTGAGGATGGCCATCTTCGAAAACTAATCAACGACCACAAATATGAAGTCATTTCCTTTGTTGTTGGACGGAAGGCTAGACATGTAATCCATTGAGATGGATTCCCAAGTATTCTCAAGAGTAGGATGAGGGATGTATAAGCCTTGCTTCTTGATGGTTGGCTTGGAAATGGCACAGGAAATGAAAGATCTGATATACGTGTTGACGTCCTATCGAAGTTTTGGCTCATAAAAATGTTTATGAAGAACGACCATAGTTTTCTCCATGCCAAAATGTCCTGCCATCCAATTGTAGTGGGATTCCCAAATCATCTTTTCATGCTCACTTGTAGGAACATAGAGATGTCCCAAGTGGCATAATAGTCCATCCTGAATGTTAAAATCAGTAACATTCACGCCTGTACCCAAGAGCTAATAGGTGGTGACGAAGTCCAGATCTTGTTGATAAAGTTGGGGTCACTCAGATGCTTCATGTCCACAGGAATGGAGCACAATGGTGAGTGTAGCCACAGGAGGTCGACTGAGGCAGTCAACAACATGATTTGAGTTACATGTCTTATACTTGATGTTGATATAGAACTGTTGCAAGTAGGTGGACCACTTCTAATGGTGGTCATTCTGCAATTTCCCCTATGTCTGTATGAACTACAAAGGATTGTGATCACTGTGTATGATCATCTTCCTTCCTAAAATGTAATGTTTCCATTGACGACAGGTTTGTACAATGGAATACATTTCCTTGTCATAGGTGGGTTATTTTCAGACAGTATCTGAGAGTGTCTCACTATGGTATGCCACAGGATGACTATGATGAGTGAGAATTGTGCCCACAACATAGTCAGATGCATTAGTCTCAATCTTGAATGGTTGTTGTAGATCGGGCAAGTAGAGTACTGGAGCTAAGAACAAGAGATGCTTCAGATCATCGAATTCTCGTTGTTGTTCCTTACCCCACACGAACTTGGCCCTACCACCACCCTTGGTCACATGGATAAGAGCCCATGTAATATGGGAGAATCCCAACACGAACCATCGATAGAAGTTGGCTAGTCCGAAGAAGATATGAAGATCGATCAGTGTGGTCAGGGTTGGCTAGTCACAAATGACTTGAATCTTAGATGGATCAACATGTACCCCATGCTCATCAACAATGTAGCCCAAGTATTGGACCTTGTTCATGACAAAAGAGCATTTTTCCAAGTTGGCATATAGCTTGTGATGTCGTAGAGTTCTCAAAACCTATTGAATTTGTCGCATGTGCTCCTCCCACATTCTGTTGAATATGAGGATTTCATCCAAATATAACACCACAAAGGATTTGGTGAAGGGTCTCAATACATCATCCATCAACCTCATGAAAGTGGTTGGTGCATTTGTTAAGAAAAAGGGAATGACTAGCCATTCAAAGATACCTTATTTAGATTTGAAGGTTGTACTCCATACATTAGTTGGTTCGATGGGAACATGGTGGTAGCCATACTTTAGGTCAATATTGCAAAAGAACTTTTCCCCCTTTAGCTGGTCAATAAGGTCATCAATCCTGGGAATGGGGTATTGGTTCCTGACTATGATTTTGTTTAAGGATTTGTAATCAATGCAGAGTTGCCAAGTCTTATCCTTCTTCTGCACCAGTACAATAGGGCTTTCGCAAGAGGAGGAGTTGGGTCTGATGTGCCCCTTTTGAAGAATCTCTTGGATATGACACCTAATTTCTTCATTTTCCATCAGCGAGCATAGATAGACTGGTCCATTAGGTAGAGGTGCGTCGGGGGTCAGATCAATTGGATGCTTGACTTGGAAGTGTGTCAGTACCCCTGTAGGTGAGGAGAATATGTCTCTGTATTCTTCCACGATCCCATCCACTTGCTTCTATTGCAAAGAGAGGCTCTGTGTAGAGGCCACATATGTGGCAGCGACCTTCTGCTTACTATGAGCACACATCACAAAGAAGACGAACTTCCCAGTCTGTGAAATGAACTTACTGCATTTCTTAGTATAGATTAAATAAATAGCATTAGGCAGTGCTACCTCTGGTATCCTGTACAATTTTCTACCCAAAGAAATAATAACACTATGGGGTCTAGAATCATATGAAACACGATGCTTCCACAAATATGGTTGTCCTAAAATAACATCACAAACTTCAAGGGAGAAATATCACACAATACCTCATCTTTGAAAGGCTTGATGTCGTAGGGAAGACGACATTGTTGGTTGACACAAAGATCTCTTCCTTGGCAAATCCAGCTGATGGTGTAGGGTTGCAGGTGCGGTTTCATTGGCAGGTCTAGCCACTTGATGAACTCTATTGAAATCAAGTTCTTTTGAATACCACTATCGACAATGAAGTGAAGCAGAGACCCATTTACCCACATCTGCGAGTGAAAGAGGCATCCCCTTCCTTTGGTTCTTCTGGTTCACTTGGCCGGAATTTGGTGGTAGAGACAATGGAACTAGGTTCAAAATCGATAATCCACTTCCCTCCTTCATGATTTGATTTAGAATTAGAATCGGCCTCTGACTCAAAAGCCTTCAGTTTGGCCATGAGTGACTACTTGGAGCGTCATTCTTCGGTGTTATGCTAAGGGATTTTATGGTACTCACACCATTTTCTTGTGTCCTTCTTCGCCTTCTTATTGCCCTTCTTGTGTTCTATGTTGTACTGGTTGTGCTCAGGTTGACCATATCATCTTGGTCCCTTTCTATATGGGTTGGGGCCGACTTTCCCCTGCTTCAACTGTGAGGGGTTTTCATATCCAAACTCTCGCCTTTTCTACTTAAATTTATGCTCAATCTTGACAGTGTATCTATAATTCGTGCCCAATGAGGGGATGTCTAGAAACTCCATTTATGTTTGAATGTATCTATGCAAACAACCGTGGTATTTTAGCACTAGATGACGCTCAGAGTCTTCGATACTCAATTTGGTGCACAGGGTATGGAAAATATTGGTGAAATTTGGTATTGTCTAGTCCCTTTATTGACGTAGGGTGGTCCATCTGGTGTACTAGTCCTCGTAGCTTCCAACAGGGTAGTATTGTTATTTAATGGCATCCCGGAAGGAATCCCATGTCAAGGGCACCACAAACATTGCAGATTCCTCTATGAATCTTTTCTCAGAGTAAGTATCCCACTAGTCTTTAACATGGGGAATGGCCTTGAGGAGTGCAAAAGTGATATTTTACCTATCGGAAAAATTGTGGACCGAAAAATACCCTTCGATGAGATTCAACCATTTATTTACAACATCCACATCTATCAGTACTTCAAATAATGGAATATTAAAATTTACATGTACCTTGAAGGGGGTTGCATAGTTGCTTGATGAAGATGCTTCTCTTGTGGGCAACCATCGAAGGATCTAAGTGAAGTTGTCCATCATTTCATTCATGTTTCGTGTGAGGGCTTCCTCAAGAAACATTTTAATAGGATCTCCTACTCCATCATCTTTATTTTTGTCCCCCATGGATTGTTGTCGGGTTTGGCGGGACCGATCTTACAATGGATCGATTGGTTTGATTCCAACTTCTTGTACCCAGATCTTGTTGGGGATATGAACGAAGAAAAATAAATAAAGAGAAGATCACTCTGATACCACTGATCCATATTTAGGATAGGAATGAACTAATTAACAAAATAAATACAATAAACATGGAGATATGAGGAATAACATAGATATCCAGTGAACAATATCTTTTATTGAGTAATGAAATAGGCTAAAATTGTAAAACTGTAGAACTGAAACACTTTCTCGAATGGTGGTAGCTATCTCTGAGAAGAGATGTGGCTACTATATGCATCCGTCTGAGAAGAATGAATTAAAATGAGGCTCCATAGGCATTTTTTATATTACTCATGAATTCCAAAACCCTAGACATCCAAAAACTTAATCCTAGGAGATGAAACATCAAAAGTCATGTGAGCCCTTATGGGTAAGTTGGTACCTCAACTTCCTGGGGTCGTAACTTTTAATTACGACCTTTGTTTTAGGTGCGTGATAGCTCGTTGGAGAGGTCTTTAAGAGAAATACACATTCCACCATCAAACTCTGACTGTTTCTATAGTTTGACTGTGGCGAGCCAAAAAAACATTGTTTAGGCCTCCAAAACAACCCTGGAAGTACAACAAGATGTACTGACATGAAAACATACAAAATAAGCTAGGTGGATTAGGTGAGAGACCACCAATATCCACTTGGAATATGTGTAGGGCTTCACACAACCACAAAAGTGTAGAACCCACAATTACAAAGAAGTACAAAAGAACACGTTGAACTAAAAACAAACAAGAGGACCAATTGGAATAGGTGGGTGGCCACCAATAGCCAACTGGATCAAATAAAGTAAGAATATTTTCTCTCCCAAATTGAAGCAATGAATGATGTTAATAGCTGCAAATTTAACCATCCAAAATCTAATACAAGATATCAGAAATAAATATATCAATGACTAGTGAAACTTCCAATGATTAAAGAAAGAATTTGGTGGTGATTAGGGGGTTGTTATGTGATGTTATCAGCAAGTTTTTATAACATCCTAATGGTCGTAGATTTTTTTTTATACAAAATCAACTTCTAGCCACAAAAATGAGAAAATAATCCACCCAAAAGAGATCCAACAACAAGTAGTTTAATGATCCCCAGATGGGGTGATATTGGAGGACAAATGTCAAGAGGACCGGATAGACGACAACCACCGTGGCACTAACCACGTGATAGACACGAGCCTCCCCCTCTCGCCACCTTCATGCATTTAAATCTACCTCGCATGAGCCAGGGAGCCATTAATATCAGTGCACCCTGCTCTGGCTATCCATCCCTTCGATGGATCAGCGCCATGGCTTTGAATTTACTCTGTGCATGTGTTGGTTTGATGAATCACACCAGTGATTTTGGTATTATGAATTGAAACAGGTGCATTGGAAGCCTCATACTCTTGTGGCCAGATCCTTCATATTTTTTATTTCCTCTCAGTTGCTCCTGCACCACTCATCCTTCTCTCATGTGTGTTTTAACCCTCACTGGGTCTCATAGATACCGAGACAAAGGGGGGAATCCAAGTGAGGCTCGACATGGTAGCCCAGACGACTGCGCCCAACTCTCTTCCCCCCGCCCACACCTTCCATAGCTATTCATCCTCATCTCCCTCCTCTTCATCCTCTCTATAGCATTCATGCCACAATCCCAACAACCTCCCGCCCCTCTCGTCGCCTTCTGCATGTAGGTTGGAGTGGTTTGATCTCTCTGGAAATTCTCTGGGATTTAACCAAGTCCCCTCAGAGATTTGGCCTCCGCTTCACAATAACTCCTAGATGTACCTCCCAATTCACCCGCGTGCTCGCCAACTCAGTCTCCCCCAACCCGACCAAACTACTCCCACACCCACAATGATGGCTATGAAGCCAGCCATGGCTCACAACAACGGCCTCACTCTGTGATGTCCCATTCCCAAGAGTAGGCCAG
>ML783761.1:310761-329533 GCA_009831015.1 Picea engelmannii
AGGGAGGAATTTGACCTAATTCCTCATTATGCATTGTTATGATTTGATGTTGCGAGTTGCTAGAGGAGGAATAGAGTCGACTTCATTGTTTTGTGGATTTATGGAGGAAACCACCACCATTGATCAATTTCGATGTTGAGAGACACACCCTAGCCCATCGGAGATACCATCGAGGCATTTCACCGTTCTATTAAGGAGTATCCAATGCAAAGTGCGCAACTCAACTAGTGAGGGTGAAAGTCAGATTGAGGGTTTGTGGAGCTACACAACGTCCTAGCCCAGATTGCAGTTTCCTTCCGAACCAGATTGAGATCCATCCAGAGTGCTCATATTCAGCCAGTTTCCATCAGATTTTGATGGTGTAATATTGCAGGGTGCATCATCCAGCCATTTAGGGAGCAACTGTTTCGGCAGGACATTTGAGGTTGCATACGGAGCATTAGAGAAGATCTGGGGAAACCCTTCTGACCCAGTTCCACATTTGGCGAGACAATCATTTTGAGTCCTATAGAAGTATATTCTATTGGTGGAATCATTTGGGGCGCATCCAGTGTCCCAGGAGGTGCGAAACCCCCCCAGGGGTCCAAATCCAGTGCCTCAGAGACCAGATATGACATCTGACACTCATCCATTTCATTCTAGAGGCTAGGGCACTTCTATTGGAGCAGTTTC
Organism: Picea engelmannii; assembly: GCA_009831015.1. Classification (NCBI taxonomy): domain Eukaryota; kingdom Viridiplantae; phylum Streptophyta; class Pinopsida; order Pinales; family Pinaceae; genus Picea; species Picea engelmannii. Next base: position 311,434 of record ML783761.1, read on the forward strand.
TAGCTCATTCCAATATTCTATCCTTCCAGATGAATTTTCCAACTGGTAGCGATTACCGTACTTCTCCGAAATCACTTATTTTTTCCGATCTATCCGTGCATGCATCAGATATGCCTTCATCTTCTGATCACATGTATTTTTATGTTATTTTCTTGTATTCCAGTGACAATCCATGAGATATAGCTGACGATTATACTCTATATTTCCAGTATGTTATTGTATTTCCATGCTTGAGTTGCATAATACATGTTATTGGCAGTTGATGTTCTTTACTTCCGCATGCATCATTTATATACTGTTTAAACCATAAATACGCAATGTGCACATGCAATAACCGACATGCACATGCAATAACCAACATTCACATGCAATAACCATAAGTATCTCAAAAAAACAACTGAAACGCATCCAAAAACCCCCAGTGTATCAGATCTGCTAGACAAAACATTAGATCAGTAGCAAATATCTTGATCAGCGGGATCATGGATATTTCAGTGGTATCAGAGCTTTAGTCCTGCTAGCCTATGACTAAAGATACTGAATATAGCAGAAGAACCCGATGTTTGTGAGAACGTAGGTGACGAATATGTCACTTACAACAGGCACATGGAAAGAAGGGATAGGCCTAACTTTCCTCCCTTCCCTCCCAGTTTAGAGGAAGAGGAAGAGGCACACAGAGAATCAAAGAGAAGAGCATAGCGTGAGGCTGAGCATGAAGTAGAGAGGAGGCCAGGTGACAGATATGAGTGACCATAGGGCAGTGGTAAGGCCCTCGTGGATCCAGATGTAGCCTTCATGCAGGTTATCAGTGATATGCTAGCTAGTCAGCGAACCATGTCTCAGTCTTTTTCTCAGGTAGCGGATAGACTGACTATGGTAGACATCCCAAGCACATAATCCCCACATGAAACACAGGGGAACTCAGGGGCAGGTAGTAGACCCTAGTCACCCACTCGCACATACACCTCTGTGAGTAGGATTCCACGTCCATTGTTTCCCAGTTTCCAGAGGGAACCCCTAGTAGTATCACAAATACCGATAGCACAAAGACCATTGTTGGCACAGGGGTAGACCCATGGTTCAACGCTCAAGAGCGCACCAACAAAACCCTAACTGCCGGCCCTTTAGGCAACACCTGCGAAGAATATGAAGTCTCACTCGAGGTAGAGGCATGGGTGGTTGCAGGGCTCAGATGTCTGCAACCGTAGCTGGGACATTGATCTGTGATTATATCTTTTATAGGGCACTTAGCATAGATCATTCATCAATATTTAACTCGTATGGTACTTCGCAGATAATATAGAGCATCGCAGTGAATACTTATACTAAATATGGTTCAGTACTTAGCCACATAAATATAGGTTAGGTTAAACGGATCAAGAACTAAGAATATTTTATATTGGATCTAACATTCATTCATATATCTTCAACACAAAGCATAACTAGATATACTTAATCACAGTAATCACTTAGCCAAAATGAAACAACACATTAGGTCGAAGCACAAAGCACAATACACATAGTTACCATGGTTCACCCCCACCCTAGGGCTACATCCATAAAAGCTTATTTATATTATCTCGGTCAAGCAATTACAACACAGAGATTTAATGATCTTTACTTCGCACAGGATAGAAGATCTGCGCAGCTCACTAGATCCTTCTTCCTTTCACTTCAACACAAAGCTACTACAACTTGCACTTAGCTTCTCAATCTCATGCACAGAGCACTTCAAGATACATCCAATCACACAAATCTAGTACTAGAACTAAGCCTTTAGCTATACATCACATAGATGTACTACTCTCTCTTCTTCTCTATTTACATTGCGTATTTATAGATTACAAAATGGGCCTAAGCATGGGTAAACCCACAGGTCGACTTCCCTTTCCCGTTACATCAACCCAAAACCCTAAAATGGACCCAAAAATAGGTCTTTCTTCCTTAATTTCTACTTCGCGTTGTGCTCCATCCTTGGCAAGATGTCGTAGTCCCAAAAATGGTCAAATATGACCAAGTACTCTTCAAAACTTGGTCAAGGTCCAATAGGCCCCCAACACTCACCTGTGACTCTTCCCGAGTCACTCAGGTCTGATTAATTCCACTTCGAATGCATCAAGCTTGGCTCGAGCTGCTTCGACCTACTGTAGTACAACAACCTCTTGTTTCGTAAATACCTAGATTACTATGTCATTTAGCGGTCCTTCTAGGCGTTGTTGTGCAGTGATGAAAACCTGTTCAAGTTCAGCTCCCTGGCTTTCAAGTTCAGCAAACAATTGGTATGCCTTCTCTTGGAGTGGTTTCAGTCGCTGAGAGACTTCCATCACTTTACTTTGCAGCGTGTGTACTTGTTGTTGGGCTGTGTGTTGTTATGCGAACCTCTTCATTCTTTCGACTGGGGTCACGAACTTCAGTTGCGCTTGTAGTACATCTGCATGCTTCTTTACTTCTTGGAGTTGTGCCTCCAATGTCTGCAATTTTGTATTCTTTGTGAGGGTTTCATAAGTCTATGCACTTCTAGTTCTTATCTACCTACATTCCAAAGCCAAGTTTTTTAACTGATCAACTGTGCTTCGAGCAGTGGCCTCTCTTAGATATCTTATCTCTTAGGGTGTCTCAGGTACGGTGCAGAGCTCCAGATTCGTGATGCACTATTGGATTTGCTGGATTAATTCTTCCAGTTGGGTCACTTGCTATGGAAGACGGTCTTCCATCTTCACTTCTATAATCGTCACAGAGCAAAGTGCTTTGTGAATCCTTTCCTGTACTTCAAGTTTCCCTGCTAGCAACTTGTCCTTGCTCTATTGTAACTGTGATTTTTCCTCTTCCCACTTCACTTGTAAGGCAAGATGCTCATGTTCTGCTTTCCTCTATTGTTCTCTATTTACACTTTGTTCTTGCACCAAAGCCTGGGTGGATTGCGCTATGTCTTCTTGAGCTCGTCGAAGGCAAGCTTCAACTTTCTTGGCGATCTAGCATAGCTATGTGGGCTCATTGCCTGTTCTCGATGTTTCGCTTATAAAGGGTGTTGTAGACACTTCTTGGCTGGGCTGGGGTGCCTGCTGCACTTCTTTGAGTTTTCCTTTGATCCGGATGAATAAATCCTCCTGCTTTGCTTCTTTCTTTTTTGTGAGCTCTAGTGAAACATCATTCATCGTGGCAATTAAGAAGTTGGAATCATCTGGGGTAAGGGTATTTTTAAGTGTGGTCCAGGTGGTCTTAGATTTTTTTCGGGATGAGGGCTTTGGTGGGGTAATCTTCCTTTTCTTGGAGGGATCTTCCTCGTCTCTAGGCAGAGTAACCTCACCTTTGTTCTTCTCAACTTCTATGCCCCCTAGTTCTTCATCATCACCTCCCTTTGCAAGTGAGAGCGAAGTAGTCTTCGTGGATGTGCTGTGGATATCTTGAACTTCCCCATCCTTCTTAGTCTTGTGTGGTCAAGGTGTATCTAGCATAGCTTCAGGGCTATCCACGTCAGACATATCTATGGGGTCTGTTGCAACGAGGAGGTTTGTTGACCATTCCTTGGTAATCTCCTCCAAGTCATCTTCTGTCAGTTTGTAATATGACTGGAGTTGTTGTTTGTGCTCATCCGTGTGCACTGTGATATAGGTGAAGTGACGGTCTGCGCTAAATTTCATCAAAAGTTTAAACTTATGAATTGTGTTGGGTGTGATGCACGGTGTAGACTGGATGGAATTATTCAATTGAGTGTAGTAAGCGTGGAAGACAACATTGGACTGCCACTGCTTGTTCATGTCGCTGGAGTACCACAACATACAGAACTTTGCAGCTAGTGGTTTGAAGGGTTCGATATCTGGAAAAGTGGCTCCCTAAGGTAGTTCCCAAGTGATGAAAGTGATGAGTATGAGCAACCGGCTAAAGTGGAATTCATACCCTTGGACCTGCACTTGTCTACAATCAATCTCTAGATGATTTATAAGGTACTTTTCCCAATTCATTTGTAGTCCCTCCATGCACTTCCCTACGAGTTCAACTACAAATCTGGTCACCTGTGTGGGTCTGTTCTTATGGACTAACTTCCCTGTGATCAGCTGGCAACCAAAGCGCACTGCTGCATTCTCAATGGAGGCTACCTTGTAACCTCATGTGTTTTTCTCTAGATTGCCATATGTGTATTTTATTCATTGGCCGAGAGCACGATCTGTGGTCTTTCAAGGGTAAAAGGCCTACGGGTCAGGTCCCTGCATGCTTATCCCAGTGATCCGATTGATCATAATCGGGTCCACAGTGATGCGGTGGTCCAACAATAGGTATCCTCCGTGGTAGCAGGACAACAAAAACCTGATGCATGCATTTACTTTTTGATGCCTCCTGAAATGTGGAATCTTCATTACGTTGAGGAGGGTTGACTACGTGAGGTTATGGGTCCATTTCTGCGGGAAAATCTTGGGGTTCTTTCCTTTTGTAATAGTCAAGTACTTGTGTAGGGATAGCATACTGTAAACCTTGCGATCTCCAAGGTTAAAATCACTAAATTTCAGCGTGGTGAGCTTCTCCTGGTCAACATGAACTGTGCACGCCCCTTTTGGGAGGTACATAGTGACCACAACATAGTCGAAGTCTCTGGGTACAGTGTCTGGATTCACTGTGTCGATTAGTGGTGGGATATATTTAGGAAAGATGCTTGGGATCATTTTCATAGTGGAGAATTAGTTTCCGAGCTTAGATCGCCTTTCTAAAGGCGGTCAGGAGGGTCCTGCTCGAGAAGTGGAGGGGGAGGATGGCAGTCCTCTCGAGGATGATGCCTGTACACCTGTAGATATTACGTGCTCTGACATGACTCTCTCAGTCACTAAATCAATTATAACTTCTTCAACAATTTTCTCAGCAACGTTGAGCTCGTCCGACATACAAACTTGGGTCAGCTAGCTCGAGTGAAAAATAGAATTCAGAGACTACAGTGAATAGTAAGGGAACAAGGAAATGACCTCAGGGTAATTAAATCTCAGGTTTCGTGCTCAAATTCTCAGTTAGCAAAAAGTATTCTCGGTGCATGGCACGATGAGTTAAGTAGGAAATCTCAGCAACGGTCTTCTTGCAATGGACATGGGGCCTTCATTAACTCTGTTTTATCCATTATGGTGCTATCCAATGGTCTAGTGGTAACCCATAACTTCTTTTCGACTCGTTTGGGGCGACAGTCAAACGAGTATATCGGTTCCAACGGCTATATTTCTTCATCATGGCGAAGTATTCTATGTCGTTGTTCTGATATCTCGGCGAAGCTCCAATTCTTCAATTCTTCTTGTTGTGAAGCATCCTCTAGAACCTCTTGTAACCTTACAGTATTAGCCCTTTTCTTTCTTAACTTTCTAGCCTTCTTCCTAGTGAGCTTTGTCTCAGTAATGCTTTTACCACTCTGATGCTTATCTTCTGTGGTCTTAGTTACTTTGTGTTATTGAAAGTCTTTCCTAGGGTTCCTTGATAATACTTCTTCTGTGTCAAAAATAGGTAACTCGATCTTCTACGGGTCCTCAATTGTTCTCTTAGCTTCAACATCGGAGTTGCTAATATTAAATATTTTTGATCTATTATTTTGTTCCTCAATCAAGTGCATGATCCTTCTGGTCATAAAGTATTTTAACTCTTGCTTCTTCTGTTCCAAAAAATTTTCTTCCTCTTTTCGCCTGGCTTGTTCTCTATCAATCCAAGGTTTTCCTATGAGCATGGTAAACATGGCACTGTCTTCAACAAATTTAATAATCTCAAAGTCTTCCTCTGTCGAAGTTCCATTGACAGTCATAGGCATCCAGGCGAGCCTTCCACATAGGTTTACTATCTTTTCTCTGAATAAACTTGTTCCTCCTAGGGAAGGGATCATGGTAGGGTTTCCTATAGCTTCCCAAGTTCGTTCTGGCATAATGTTCACTTGTGTATCTTCATCAAGAATACAGTCAATGTCGAAGTCCCATATTCTTTCTTCGACTTGCTCCTTTTCTTTGAAGATCTCTGATAACCTAACATGTTGGTGATCATTCAAGGTGTCTTTCATCTGTAGCAATATCTTTTATGATTCTTTCTGGGTTTTTGCTATGATCTTGGTCTCTTGATCTCCTTCAGGGTTTGCTTGCTCCATTTTTAGTTTCTCAAGTCTAGCAATCATTCTAGGGAAATCCAACACTTCATGGTCCATAGCCTTACAACAGAGGCAACTAGGTTTTCTCCCAGGGCATTCCTTAGCAATATGTTCCAGCCTTCTGCAACTATAACAGAGGGTTAATCCTCTCTTTCATTTAAATGTTCCCCAACTTCTTCTGTACTGCGCACCAGGTTCATGGTAGCTAGCCTGCAAAAGAATCTTTCTAGGATCCTACATCCACTTGTTAGTCCAGACATTATTTCGATGCATAGGTATAACATATCTATCATTATACTTATTAGATCTATTCATATCAAACTTTCTTTCATCTAGTAATGCCTTAGTTTTGAAGTTAGGACAAAATCTATCAAACATACCTAGATCCATGCTTTGGAAAAAAAAAAAAAAAATTCACTTATCTACAGAGCACAAAGCTTCCAGGTCTAAGAACTTTTGATTATTCTTACCTTTATTAGAGCACAAAACTTACAAATCTTACCTCTTTTCTGTAGATCTGACTTCTTTCTTTCAGAAATTTCCACTTTTACTTTTCTTAGAGCACAGAGCGTTCAGATCTTGCTTCTCTTATTCGGATTTGATCTTCCTTTCTTCAGATATGACCTTATTCTTGGTACAAATTTTCACAAGTTGAGTAAAAAGATGCGCACTAGGGAAACAGATCTACGCACAGAGATTTATTTTTCACAACATTTATTTTTCCTTAGTTCCCAGCAATCACAGTTTCAGGTCCCGACAACGGAACCATTTGTTGGCACAGGGGCAGACCCGGGGTTCAACACTCAAGAGTGAACCAAAAAAACCCTAACTACCGGCCCTTTCGGAAACACCTGTGAAGCAGATGAAGTCTCACCCGAGGTAGAGGTAGGGGTGGTTGCAGGACTCAGATGTCAGCAACCGTAGTTGGGACACTGATCTGTGATTATATCTTTTACAGGGCACTTAACATATATCATTTGTCAATATTTAACCCGTATGGTACTTCATAGATAACACAAAGCATCGCAGTGAATACTTATACTAAAGATGGTTCAACACTTAGCCACATAAATATAGGTTAGGTTCAACAGATCAAGCACTAAGAATCTTTTATATCAGATCTAACATTCATTCATATATCATCAGCACAAATCATAACTAGATATACTTAATCACAGCAAGCACTTAGCCAAAAGGAAACAACACATTAGGTCGAAGAACAAAGCACAATACACACATTTATCATGGTTCACCCCCACCCTGGGGCTACATCCACAAAGTCTTCTTTATATTATCTCGGTCAAGCAATTACAACACAGAGCTTTAATGATCCTTACTTCGCACAGGACAAAAGATCTGTGCATCTTGCTAGATCCTTCTTCCTTGCACTTCAACAAAAAGCTACGACAACTTGCACTTAGCTTCTCAATATCATGCAAAGAGCACTTCAAGATACATCAGATCACACAGATCTAGTACTAGCACTAAGCCTTTAGCTATACATCACATAGATGTACTACTCTCTCTTATTCTCTATTACATTGCCTATTTATAGATTACAAAATGGGCCTTAGCGTGGGTAAACCCATGGGCCAACATCCCTTTCCCGTTACATCAACCCAAAACCCTAAAATGGACCCAAAAATAGGTCTTTCTTCCTTAATTTTCGCTTCATGTTGCGCTCCATCCTTGGCTAGGTGTCGCAGTCCCAAAAATGGTCAAATATGACCAAGTACTCTTCAAAACTTGGTCAAGGGACAAAAACCGCCCACTCATGTCGAGGACATTGCAGAGTATCAGAGAGAGTATGCAGAATTGGGCCATGAATTCCATCAGGATATGACCTTGGTCTAATATTGTGGACTCGGACTCAGGAACCACCCCAGAGAGCCAGAAAGGGGAGGACCACAGCAGCAACAACAGTAGGGGCATAACATTGATTTCATTTGAAAAGTTGGTAAACTCACCATACCTTCTTTTGACATATCATCCAAATGCACCACTAGAGCTTGGGTACATAAACTAGACACCTACTACAAGATCAACTAGATGACCAAGTTGGACGCCATCAGTTTCACCACCTTACACTTGGAGGGTGAGGCACATGAGTGGTGGTATCACGGATTGGTGACATTGGGTCACAGTTGCATCACCTCCTACATAGATTTCATAGAGAGAATCATGGATAGATTTGATAGGAGGGATCCAGAGATCCATTTCAGAGATCTAGCCCAGTTGAGACAAACTGGCACAACAAAGGCATTCATCTCAGAGTTTCAGAGGGTAGCAGTGGTAGTGACAAACATATTTGAGCCTCGATTGGTCATGATATTAACAAAAGGGCTAACAAAACCCTTGATAGGATGGGTGAAGGCCTACCAGCCTCATACCTTTCAAGATGCCATCTAACACACTAGAGATTTGGTGGATTCAGTGCCAAAAACTAAACCCTTCACCAAACCCTTTGTTCCACAGAGAGACAAGGATCAGAAGAATCCTCAAAGGGAATGGAAGGGCAAGCCCAAATTGGATGATGATACACGATGGGAGTTGATGAGGAAGAAGCTTTTCTTCTATTGTAGAGACCCTTGGGTCTCAGGGCATAGATTCATGGGAAAGGGACAGATTCCACTACATCGAAGTGGAATCAGGCAATGAGAAGGAGGATGAGGATATTGAGGCACAGACAGATAGTGATCCAGAGACTGAGACCACTCATGATCCAGAGTAACATCCAAAGAAACCTCAGATACCAGTAAGGGCACAACCCAAGGAGGAGGCAAAACCTCGTAGAGAGGTGAAAGGGGGAACCATAGCCACCCTTTCAGGAGTACCTAGGTACAACACTCTTAGGCTCAAGGGCCTTGTATAGGGGCAACGCATGACAACTTTATTTGATGGTGGGGCCACCCACAACTTCATAGATGTGTCATTAGTAGCCAGGAGGGGGTTATGCACAGAGGAATTTGAGGGTTTCCATGTGGTAGTGGCTGATGGATACACGATGACATGTTTGGACATGATCCCTGACCTAGAGGTCAAACTAGGCAACTAAACCTTGACAAACACCTTCTATCTAATTGACCTATCATATACTAATGTTGTGTTAGGGGTACAATGGTTATATTCATTGGGAGAGATTGGGTTCAACTATCAAACATTGAGCATGAGCTTCAAAGATGCCAGTGGATCGCGAGTTGTGCTGAGGGGAATGTCTACAGGAGCACCTCGAGCAATATCGAAAAAGAGGATGGAGTAGATCTTTCATCACGGGGATGTGGCTTACGCAGCAGAGAGTTTGATCACCATGCAGAAGGATTTCGAGGGTAGGGAGAATTACCACGCATAGATCAGAGAACTTTTGGGTTAGTATGATTCAGTATTTGGGTCAATACCACTAGGGAGACTGCCCGAAAGGGGTTTTGAGCACATGATTGAGTTAGAGGCAAGGGCTACACCGGTGATTACAACACCATACAGGCACCCCAAGAAATTCAAGGATGAGATTGAGAAAGAAATCAAATAATTTCTTGCTATGGGGCACATTAGGCCCAACATGAGTCCTTTTGCATATTCAGTCGTCCTGGTACTAAAGAAGGATGGCACGTTATGGATGTGCATTGATTACAGAGCGCTCAACAAAAAAATGATCAAGAATCCTTACCCCATTCCATGCATAGATGAGCTAATGGATGAGTTACATGGGGCAATCTTCTTCACTAAGATTGATCTATGCTCAAGATATCATCAGATCAACATCAAGGAGAAAGACATTGAGAAGACAACGTTTTGGTGCCATTTTGGACACTTTGAGTTATTGGTCATGCTATTTGGATTGACCAATGCACCAACCACTTTCCATTCATGCATGAATCATATATTTAGAGGACAATTGAGGAAGTACATCATGGTATTCTTCGACGACATATTGATCTACAATAAGACATGGGATGAGAATCTAGCACATTTGGGGGAGGTCTTGGTATTATGCAAGCACAATATTTATATTCCAAGGAATCCAAATGTGAATTTGGCATGAGAGAACTACTGTACTGGGGGCATATCATCAGTGGGAAGGGAGTACAGGTTCATCAAGAAAAGATCAGAGCTATTTTGGATTGGCCAATGCCCAAGAATCTCACGAAGCTGAGAGGATTCTTTGGGTTATGCATTTACTATAGGCGGTTCGTCAAGGGTTTTTCAGAGTGGGGAGAAACAATCATAGACTTGACCAAGAAGGGTGATTTTCATTGGACAGAGGAGTCACAACGAACATTCAACAAAATGAAGGAGGTTATGAGAACATGCCCTGTTCTAGCCCTTCTAGACTTCTTGCAGTTGTTTGTCTTAGACTGCGATGCATCAGGGGTGGGGATTGGAGCAGTTTTGATGCAAGGGGGGCACCCCATCATGTTTGAGAGAAGAAATATCAACGAGTCGGAGAGACTCTATCCTATTTATGACAAGGATATGCTAGCAATCATGCATGCCTTAACCAAATTCATGCAGTATCTGGTTGGCAGTAGGTTTGTAGTGAAGACTGATCATAACAGTCTCAAGTATTTCCTTGATCAGAAATACCTCAATGAGAGGCAGCAGAAGTCGGTCTCAAAGACCCAAGCCTTTGAATTTGACATTGCGTATGTCAAGGGAAAAAGGAATATCATGGAAGATGCCTTGTCCAGTAGGCCAACAGGATGTTTGATGATGGACATTTGTACAGATTAGAAAGCTCATTTGTTGGTGGAATACTCCAAAAAAACAATAGCATGTGAGGTGATGGATGGACAGGTGATTGATGATAGATACCGGGTTCTTGATGACATCATTTTCTACAAGGACCGGATCTACTTGGTTCCAGAATCCACCCTGAAGGGGAAAATTCTGAAGGTATGCCATGATTCGCCTACAACAAGGCATTAGAAGTACTTCAAAACATATAGGCAGATCAGGGAGAGATTCTCATGGAAGGGTCTCAAGGATTATGTGTTGAAACACATACAAGAGTGCATGACTTGTCAGCAGAACAAGTCTAAGTAGACACACCCCGCAGGGCTATTACAACCTCTACCCATTCCAAAGCAAAAATGGGAGAGCATTTCCATGGATTTCATTATAGGCCTTCCTAGATTGCAGGGCTAGGACTGTATATTTGTGGTGGTCAACAGACTGACCAAATTTTCACATTTCTTCACCATACCCACAAACTACAAGGCCATACAGGTAGCAGAGTTGTTTTTCAGGGAGGTATTCTGGTTACACGGGTTACCCAGGCATATAGTCAGTGATAGAGATGGGCACTTCATCAACGCATTTTGGCAGGAGATTTTCAGGTTGACATGCATAGAGCTAACCACGAGTACCAGCTACCACCCACAGACAGATGGGCAGACATAGATCATAAAAAAATGGGTGGAGGGGTATCTGAGGAACTATGTGAGGGGGCAGCAACGCACTTGGGTGAGATGGTTACATATGGGTGAGTATTTCTACAACACAACTTACCATATGTCTATCAGGATGTCACTGTTCAAGGAATTGTATTGTTACGATGCACCCTCCTTTATGGAGATTTCTTTTGGGGACATCAGGGCCCCGGAGGCCAAGGAATTAGTGGAGGAGAGTTAGAGGATTCTTCAATAAGTAAGGGAGAACTTGCAGTCAGCTCAGAACTAGCAAAAGATATATGCATATTGGCACAGAGTTGAGCGCAGTTTTGAGGTAAGGGATTTGGTTTTTCTGCGATTACATCCATACAGACAGTCCTCCTTGAAGAGGAGCAGAGAAGAGAAACTGAAGCCAAAGTTCTACAGGCCATACAGAGTCATCAGGAGGATAGGCTAGGTGGCATACGAGCTAGAGCTACCGGAAGGTAGCAAGATTCATAACGTCTTTCATGTATCTTGCCTTAAAAAGGTTGTGGGACAACATGTTAGCATTTTAGAGGACTTGCCACCCTTGGATGAGGAGAGTTAGCTGGAGCTAGTGCCAGAGGAGGTACTAGAGCAGAGAGAGTGTATATTGAGGAGCATAATCATCAGGGACTACTTGGTTATATGGAGGGGTCTTCCAGTGGAGGATGCCAGATGGGAGGCAGAGCATATCTTACAACACCCAGGATTGATGTTGCTTGAGGACAAGCAATCTTGGGAAGGGAGGATTGTGATGTCCCATTCCTAAGAGTAGGCCAACATGGAGTGACTTAGTAGTCTATGTGTTCGCATAGACTATAGTCAGGAACAAACATGGAACAATATGGAGAAACAAGGATGAATTGATGGCTAAACGATGAATTAAGCCAAAATACTTAGGAAAAGTCACTTAAGCCTAAGTCAATGAAGAATTAGAATGAAAAGGTGTTAAAGGGGGAATTAATTAATTAATTATTCACCTTAGGAGGAAAAGTGCCTATCTTAAGTGAGTTCAATGGTGAATTAGATTGGGAATGGTATAAAGGGAGGAATTTGACCTAATTCCTCATTATTCATTGTTATGATTTGATGTTGAGAGTTCCCAGAGGAGGAAGAGAGTTGACTTTACTGTTTTGTGGATTTCTGGAGGAAACCACCACCATTGATCGATTTTAGTGTTGGCAGACACACCCTAGCCCATCGGAGATACCATCTAGGTATTTCACTGTGCTATTCAGGAGTATCCATTGTAGAGTGCACAACTTAGCTAGAGAGGGCACAAGTCAAATTGAGGGTTTGTGGAGCTGCACAAGGTCCCAGCTCAAATTACGGTTTCCTTCCAACCCAGTTGAGATCCAGCCAGGGTGCTCAGATTGAACCAGTTTCCATCAGATTATAACAGTGGAATATTGCAGGGCACATCATCCAGCCATTTAGGGCGCAACTCTTCCAGCAGGACATTTGAGGTTGCTGACGGAGCATCAGAGCAGATCTAGGGAACCCTTCCGACCCAGTTCCTCATTTGGCGAGATGATCGTTTTGAGTCCTATAGCAGCATATTCTATTGGTGGAATCATTTGGGGTACATCCAGTGTCCTAGGAGGTGCGCAAACCCCCTAGGGGTCCAAATCCAGTGCCTCTGAGACCATATTTGACATCCGACACTCATCCATTTCAGTCTAGAGGCTAGGACACTTCTATTGGAGCATTTTCCAGCTCATTCTGATGGTCTATCCTTTTGGACAAGTTTTCCAGCAGGTAGTGGTTACCGTACTTCTCTAGAATCACATATTTTTTCCGATCTATCTGTGCATGCATCAGATCTGCCTTCATCTTCTGATCACGAGTATTTTTATTCTATTTTCTTATATTCCAATGATGATCCATGAGATCTAGTTGATGATTATACTCTATATTTCTAGTATGTTATTGTATTTCCATGCTTGAGTTGCATAGTACATGTTACTGGGCAGTTGATGTTCTTTACTTCCACATTCGTCCTTTATATACTGTTTAAACCCTAAATATGCAATATGCACATGCAATAACCGACATTCACATGCAATAACCAACATGCACATGAAATAACCATAAATATCTTAAACACACAACTAAAATGCATCCAGAAACCCTCAGTGTATCAGATCTGCGAGACAGAACATTAGATTAGTAGAAAATATCTTGATCAATGGGATCAGGGATATTTCACACTCCTGCGTCGACTCGTGTGGTGAATCTAGATATAATCTACAAGTAGGCCTTGCTTCAAGGCCTCATCTTTGAGTTACGATGAGACCTAGATGACCTACGGTTTCGTATGGAGATTCTGGACGGGAAAGCAATGCAATTCTTGCAATTGCTCCAAGCATTTCAGGGTGTTTTCCACCCTTTTGCCAGCGAAGCACATGAAACAGAGGTTGTTCCACCAATCCTTGCACCATCTTCGCATGGGACTATGGAGGATGTGATACCAGTCGAGGAGGAAGACGCGACACTAGTCGAGGAGGAAGCATCACCTCTCGGGGACCCAATGCCCTACGCCACCTCCATGGATGCGTGGCCACACTACAACCTGCCACCTGAACGCACAGGTGTCTCTTTTATGTTTTTAGGTTGGCGAGTTATATAACTTTTATTTTTCCACATAGATGCTATAGTGATATTTTGTCCGTGTTAATTACTGTCAATGTTAGAAGAAAGGTCAAGTTGGTTACCCCCAAGGGGCTGTAATTTTTTGTTTTTAAGACTTGTCATGAATATTAGTGTAAGACTTGAACTCTGGACCGGTTCGGTTGGTTGAGCTGGTTTCCCTTTGGGGTATTTCAGTGTTTACAGCCCGAAACAAAATGATGACACTATAATCTTTGCTTTTGGCCGACTTTTTATACAATTTACTTACAAAAAAAAAACAAGTAGTTTAATGATGGAAGCTTGCAAGTGAATTTTAGTGGTAGAACAGTGAGAAATAGATGAAGAAAATATGATTTTACAGTAGACCTAATGGTTTTAGAATTAATTTTTAACAGAAAAGAGAATTATTAGTCCAATCAAGACGGCCCTATGGAACAAGAAGGCTTATAGCATGTAGAATCAAAGCCAACTTAGAAAATTACAATATCTTAATATTTCGCAATATAAATGCAACAATATTATATCTCCAATGCAAGTATATTAGTGCATTATCAATTGGGTTAATAGAGTCTATTGTGTAATAGCTAGGGTTTGTTACTTCTCTAGCGGTGTAAGGGCGTTTACTCCCTAGAGAAAACAAAACCCAGCAAGGTAAATTTACAAGGGTGTAATATATTTTACTCCTTGTAGCAACCTTTGGAAAGTATATTATTCAATTATAATAAAGTATATCTTGATGGAGGTTGTATTCCCCTATACTTCTCGAAAGGTTTAGTGATGTCAACTCCCTCAACCCGCAGGTCGAAAGGTCCACGTCAACACAAGATCTTTTCTTCTCTACTGGCTCAAAGAACTCTAAGGCTCTTCTATTTCCCTATCGGGAAATCTGCACCCACAACAATCCTCGTGGGATCCCCTCTTTGCACTTAGGAGATCGGAATTCGCGCTTTCGCGAATCCGTAGGTCGAGCGTTGGACTCTCGAATCTCCGAAACCCGACAACCAGTCAACGCTGACCTTTTCCTATCGGGGTTTTTCCTATCATGATTTCGACGCTCACGATGTCGAACAACTTGTTTTACCGACCCCCGAATCCCAATATGCTGAAACTCCGACTCACGCATGAGTTTGACTTTTCAACGCCCCATCACCTCTATCGGGATTTCAGACTTCGTGGTATCGCGAATCTTGATGCAAATGTTTCAGGATTTCTCGCCATAAAACTCTGAACTAGTGTGCCACCTGTCCACCTCACTGACTCCTGTGGCCCCACACTGTTCTCATACCCGTCGGGGTATCGCGTATCGGAATATCGTGATTCCTGTTGCTATGTTTTCGGATTTCCAACTCACGAAACCCCAATACGAGATTCACAAGTAGATCCGACGGCCCTTGTGGCTCAGATCGACGGTCCTACCCCTCCTGAGATTTGAACCCTTTGGGAATACTTCACCGTATCTCCCCTGCTCCTCTATGGGATCTGACGACTCACAAAGATTCGTGAATTCTCCTCGGAGAATTCCAACCGTCCGTTTCTCCTTGACAATTTCTACGAGATGAACCAAGTTTTCCTCCGTGAAGACTTGTTCACCTGCATGCAAACTTGCGATGCTTCTTATAACCTTCCAGTCACAGCTTCCCTATGCTGTCCTTCAACAGTTTCGAAGGCCTTATCCTTCCTGAGCTTTTCCCAACTCTGAATCTTTCAGAGAACCTTGCACGCACTCCTTACGATAGACATTCAACAACTTCCAAGTGTTGAATCCTTTCGAGCCTGCGCACACCTGTAGCAGTAGTCTCTAAATGCTTCGCTCAGGTTCGCAACCTTAAAGCTTCACTTGGCCTGCGCACTCCTGAGATGAATGAGAACATAAGCAACCCTATCTGAACCCTTTGTCAACGCACTCCTTGCGGACACTTCAACTGCACTCCTTGCAGGAACTCTTGCTCAGATAGAGAAACAATTGAAACTCATTCCTTCTTCCTTTCAGACTTCAATCTTAAAACATGAAATCATATACACAACATATAAATCAAATGTGTAACAAGAAGCAAACATTCAAGAGCATATCATTCAGCATTCCTACACAGAGAACAAACACAAAACCATGAATTTGAATAAACTCTTTCTATTAATCCAAATGTCTGTACATGGGTGTTCTTACACAACTCTCTGCATGCTCTGGCTCTTCTCCTATGTTCAATAATGTTACAATATACAATGAGGGTGTCTATATCTCGTTTCCCTCTTGCGCTCTAAAACTGTCTAATCTAGAATTAAATTCTATCTACATGCATTAACTACTTTAAATGCCTTCTACCTACTAAGGAAGAGAGAAAATGGCTCAAGGTCCATTTGCATTATACAAGTGCGCCTTCATTAAATTGCCATATTTATGTTCGCGCATCAAATCCAAGAGAAATTCAAAAATTGCACTGGCGCTTGTCCAGCTGTCTAATTGCTTCCGCGCTGGCTCGCTTGATGTTGACGATGCTCCTGCATTATACTCCCTCGCTTGAAAAATTTCATGGGCTCCTATCCATGAGCTCACGCACGGTCTGTCCATGCCTCTGAATCTCTGTTTCCATCTCCCAGCTGGCATCTTCAACTGGATGGTTCTTCCAGTTGACCAGATACTCAAAGTATTGTTTTCGTCTGGTCCTCTTTCTCACTCTTTTATCCAATATGCGCTCCATCTGCGACTTATCTGCTACTGGCATCTGCTTCGTCCACTGGATCACTGGCTTCTGAATCCCAGCTCCTTCTTCCTCAGCTCTATTGGGGTACAAATCTGAGATATTGAATATCGGAGAGATTCTGATCCCATCGGGTAATTCAATCTCATAAGCATTTGTCCCAAATTTCCTCAAGACCCTACATGCTCTGATTTTCTTCATCTTCAGTTTATTATATGTTCATCTCGGGAACCTTTCTTTTCTCAAATGTGCCAGAATCAAGTCACCAACCTCAAACTGAAGTTGTCTTCTGTGCTGATCTTCTCTACGCTTATACTCCTGGCTTGAATTCTGTAATCGCTCCTTCACCTGGTTGTGGAGTTCTTTCATCGCCTCTGTGAATTATTCTACACTAGCGCTCCTAGTCGCAGTCTGTTCTGAATCCCTCAGTTCAGAAATTCCTCTCGGCTGCATGTCGTAGACAACCTGGAATGGACTCTTCCCTGTGCTCCTTTTAACTGAGTCATTATAAGAAAACTTTGTCTGCGACAATATGTGGTCCCAATGGCAATGGTGTTCTGTCACCAAGCTTCTCAGTAAGTCTCCCAGACTCTTGTTGACCAATTCTGTCTGTCCATCCGTCTGAGGATGATAAGATGAACTAAATGACAATTTAGTTCCTAGCTTCTTCCATAAGGTCCTCCAAAAGTGCCCTATGAATTTTGTATCTCGATCTGAAACTATGCTTCTTGGTAAGCCATGAAGTCGAATGACCTCTTTGAAAAACAGATTCGCAATGTGAGTTGCGTCACTGGTTTTCTGACATGGAATGAAGTGTGCCATATTGGAAAATATATCCACTACCACAAAGATCGAATCAACACCTCTTTGTGTTCTTGGCAACCCCAATACAAAATCCATGCTAACTGCATCCCACGGCCTCTCTGGTATGGGTAATGGTTTATAAAACCCTGTATTCTGTTTCCTTCCCTTCGAATGCTGGCAAATTCTGCATCTGTCCACGAATCGCTTGATGTCTGCTCGCATTCCCGGCCAAAAATATGACTCATTCAGCTTTGCGAACATCTTGTCATGACCAAAGTTCCCTACCAATCCTCCACTGTGTTTCTCCTTCAACAAATTTTCCCTCATGGAGCATTTTGGAATACACAGTTGATTACCCTTAAACAGTAATCCTTCCTGGATCATGTATTCTACCCATTGGCTTCTGTCTCTGAGAATTGGATTCTCATCTACTTCATACACCTCTTTAAAATCTGGAT
>ML783761.1:342722-362322 GCA_009831015.1 Picea engelmannii
TCTTAATGTAAATAAACCTTTTTCTCCTATGTTTGTAAGAAGAAAAATAATTATTTGGTAGATTTGGTAGGTATACTACATATGGTATCATAGCACAGGTTGACAACACTAGAACTTATGGGAGGAAACAAAAAAAAAAATCTGAACATAATTATGTATGCTTAATTTCTTACTCGGATAAATATTTCCTTGTAAGGTGACATGATAATATTCGACCCTATAGTATGTCGACACATGAAGAAGAAATTAACCTTGAAGGAAATGTCAACCAACAAAACCCTGAACAGAAAAGTGAAAACAATTTAGCCTCTCAGGTGTTGGAAACTATGAGGAGCCTCATAGTGGAGCTTAAGACTTTTAAGGAAGACAATGAGAAGATTAAGAAGAAATAGGAAGAGAAACAAGAGTTGAATGAGATATTATTTCAAAATATGGCTGAGAAGAGTAAATCAAAGAAATCATAAGTAAACACAGAAACTAGTAACCAATCATTTGAAAAAACAAGCAGAGAATGTAAGTCAAATGATAGATCCTCAAGCAACACTCAATCGGGAGAATAATTACAAACACCCTTTTCCATGAAAATAAAACAGTTAGACCACCTGGAAGTTGAATTAAAAAAGATAAAACCATCTACATTTGATCGAGAGTAAAAAATAGGCGAAGAAGTTGAAGCTTGGTTACTAGACATCAAAAAATACTTTCAGATTTATAATTATTCTAGTAATATGAAAGTTAGAATGGAAAATTATAACTTAAAAAGGAAGGCTAGCATCTGGTGGAAAGATATGAAATTAGCAAAAGGATTAAATGAGAAAAGAGTGGAGTGTTCAGATTTTAAGAAATATTTTAAGAAATAGTACATGTTGGAAAGTTATTATGAAAGAAAGACCAAGGAATTTTATGAATTGAGGCTAGGAAAAATGTCAATAGACGATCTAATTAATAAATTCCTAGATCTACTAAGATTCGTACCTTATATCAAAGAGGATAAAGTCAAAATTCAAATATTCCTAAGTTATCTACCACAATCATACAAAGACAGAATTGAATTTGACAATCTTCAATAATTGAATGAAGTGTTCTGAAATGCTAGAATGTGTTATGAACAATACAAATAGAGATCTAAAACTCCTAAGGTATGGAAGGAAAAAAAATAGGATAATCTAAACCAACGAAACAAAGGGTTCAAACCAACTCCTTACCAAAATATGACAAAAGGATTTCAAAGAAATGATCATTCATCTAGCACACAACAAGTTCAAGGAGGGAACAAATCAATTAATTTGGGATTTAATAAGATTGTAGACAATCCTAGAGAACCATTGAAATGTTGAGAGTGTGGAGAACCACATTTGTGAAGAAATTTTCCACGTTTAAATCCAACAAGTAGGGCTACAGTTGACAATCTACAAGAAGATACCACAGTTGGAGATATGGGAAATTGCATACACAAAATTAATGCTTCCTTAGCAGGAAGACAAGTTGATCATCAATCCATGGTAGTAGAAATTGAAGGTAAGATACAAAAAAATCAAGTCTCTATTATAATAGACCCCAGGGCAAGTTTAAGTTACATAAACCCATCTTTAGTAGAGGATTGTAAGCTGAAATGGGTAAAAAACAATAAGTCTTGGTTAGTACAATTGGACACTGGTACAAAAAGGAAGGTGTTGGAATACATTTCTAATTGTGACATAGGAATAAATGACTAGAGTACTTTGGTTAACTTAAATGTGTTACCTTTAGGATTATATGACATTCTTATTGGTAAGGATTGGTTGGAATAACATAAGGTTCTGCTAAATTGTTATGAAAAATCATTTGTTTATCAAGATGAAAACAAGGTAAAGAGAATAGTTCAGGGGCTAAGAAAACTGATCTCAGTAAGACAGTTATCATCCATGCAACTTAAGAAATGTATAAGAAAAGGGTGTCAATTGTATGTAATTAAAGTAATTAATATACAAGATGAAGAGGACAAACCAAAATTAGAGGACTATGACGTTTTGAGAAATTTTAAGGATGTCTTCACTAAGGAAATACCATAATTACCCCCTAGAAGAGAGATAGACTTTTCTATTGATTTGATACTAGGATCTGCCCCTGTATCGAAAGCACTAGACATAATGAGTATTCCCGAGTTAACAGAGATGAAAATACAAATACATGAATGACTAGACAAAGGATATATTAGACCCAGTGTATCACCTCGGGGAGCACCAGTGTTATTTGTCAAGAAAAAGGATGGAACGTTCCGACTATGTATTGATTATCGATAGTAAAATAAAATGGCATTAAAGAATAAGTATCCTTTACCAATAATTAATGATCTATTTTATCAAGTGGGAGGAGCAAAAATATTTTCTAATATCCACTTAAGATTTGGTTATCACCAAATCAAAATAAAATATGAAGACATGAATAAAACATAATTTTCGAACACTATATGGACATTATGAATTTGTGGTAATCCCTTTCAGACTCACAAACGCACCAACCACTTTTTTGTGCCTAATGAATAGTATATTAATCCAATATCTAGATAAGCTTGTTTTGATTTTTATTGACAACATTCTAATTTATTCAAAGATGGAAAAAGAACATGAACAACACCTAAAAATGGTGCTACAAACATTATGAGAGCATTAAATTTATGCTAAATTCAACAAATGTGACTTTTACCAGAAAAAGATACAATATTTGGGACATATTATTTCAGAGGATGGAATAACAGTGGACCCCAAAAAGATAAAGGAAATTGTATAATGTCCTAGACCCACGAATGTAGCGGAGATATGATCGTTTATGGGCATAACCGGATATTACAGAAGGTTCATTGATAATTTTTCAAAAAATTATTTTTCTATTACATCTTTACAGGAAAAGGGAATAAAGTTTGTATGGTCACAAAAGTGTCAGGAAAATTTTGATCAATTAAAGGAATGTTTAACTACTGCACCAATCCTTAAATTTTTTGACCCTTATAAAGATTTCACTGTTTGTATAGATGCCAATAAGGAAGGGTTAGGCAGAGTCTTATCACAAGAAGGGCATGTGATTTCTTTTGAATCACAAAAATTAAAGTATCATGAACACAACTATGTGAAACGTGACTTAGAATTAGCTTCTATGATCCATACATTAAAAATATGGAATCATTATTTAATAGGAAGGAAGTTCTTAATTCTAACTGATAATAGTGGTGTAAAGTACTTGTTAAATTAGCAATGATTAAATGTACGAAAAGCCAGGTGGATGTAATTTTTAAGTGAATTTGACTTTGAAATCAAACATATTAAAGACAAGGAAAATAAACTTGCATACGCACTTCGCAGAAGGACAGGCGACATTTATGAAATAATTGTGAATAAAGTTGATAATGAACTTGGTGAAAAAATCAAATCTGCAGGTACAAGAGACGAGGAATATGTAAAAATAAAGAAAAAATTGATGACAGGTGAAGAAAAAATAAATAGGACAGATTTCATAATCGACCTACAAGGAATTCGGAGATTTAAGAACTGAATATATATACCTAATTCAATGGATTTAAAATTTCTCATCTTTAATGAAATCCATAAAAATATTTATTCAGGCCATCCTGGATATCAGAAAATGATTTCATCACTAAGAAAACAATTTTATTGGCCTAATATGAAAACGGATACAACTGATTATTTGATGAAATGTTTAGAATGTCAACATGTGAAGGAGGAACATCAACACCCTGTAGGTTTATTTCATACATTCCCTATACCAGAATGGAAATGGGAGGTAATATCAATGGATTTTATCACAAGTTTGCCAAAAACTCAAAAAAACATGACTCAATTATGGTAGTAGTGGATAAGTTTAGTAAATCTGCACAATTTATACCTGTAAAGTCTAGTTACAAAGTTTTTCATATTGCAGAAATTTTTATGAAAAATATTTTTAGATTACATGGAATACCAAAGAAGGTAATTTCTAACAGGGGTGTTAAGTTTACTTTAAATTTCTAGAAAACTTTATTTGTAGGTCTTTAAACACAGTTGAAATTTAGTACCACTTACCATCCAAAGACAGATGGACAAACCGAATGTATTAAGCTAATTATTGAATACATGCTATAAATGTATGTAATGGAAAAACCGACAAAATGGGAAGACTACTTACCTTTGGTAGAATTCACATACAACAAGGACTATCAATCCTCAGCCAAAATGACTCCATTCAAAATCCTTTACGAAAGGAAATGTACGACTCCTATTAGTTGGGATGATCCAATAGACATGATCATGTTTGGACGAGACATGTTACAAGAAATGGAATCAATGGTTGAAAAGACTCAACAAAATTTAAAGGTGGCATAGGATCGAAAAAAGAGATACACAGATCATAACCAAATACATAAAGAATTTAATATTGGAGATCATGTTTATCTCCAAGTGAAGGCAATAAAGAGTTCACTGAAACTTGGAAAGTGCTCAAAGTTAGCACCGAGGTTTTGTGGACTTTCTGAAGTGCTAGCACACATTGTCCCAGTAGCATATCAACTAGCACTATCGGAAAATTTAAAAGTTCATAATGTTTTTTCATATTTAGTTGTTAAAAAAATATGTCCATGACCCTACTCATGTAATTGATTGGAACTTGTTACAGGTGGAACTAGAAGGCGATTTTTAGGTGGAACCGTTGAACATTCTGGACAAGAAAGAAACAGTGTTGTGGAACCAGGTCATCATTCAGGTAAAAGTGCAATGGAAGCACTTCGATCCTTTAGAGGCTACTTGGGAGTTGGTGGATTTCATGAGGAAGACATATCCAACTCTATTCCAAGGATGAATGGAACAAAATAAGCATTTAACATTGAGGACAGTGTTAATTCCAAGGGGAAGAGTATGTAATACCCCTCAAATAAAGTGTTTGGTATGTTAATAAATTTCCTTAATTGGAAAATTCAAAATTAGGATTTGTAGGAAAATTTGATTTTTATTAATTTAATTATTGTGCAAGACACTGGCTTGCCAAGTGTCCTACTTTACTAGACAGATGTAAGAGACACGATTTTTATTTAATTAATAAAGGATGTAATAGAAGTAACAACTAAGTTAAAAAGGGATGATTATGAATCCATGAGTGGGGAACAAGATGAATCCAACCCTGGGCATGAAAGGATATGTGTCGAAAGTCAATCTGGATGATTGACACACCCTGAAAATCAAGGATTTCCAAGCTGCAAAAATTCCCAAGAGATAAAAGAGCTTTGGGAAAAGGACAAAGACCAAGGAAAATTGATAAATACACATGTGTGAGGAGGAAGGAAACTGCTTAGCATGTGGAACTGAGGAAGAACCTCTGGAATAATATTTTCAAAACCAGAGAACTGAGGAGTTGTTGTGTGAGCACTGAGGTGTTAGGAAACTGCAAAGATATAAAGACTTGTTGATAGAAAAGTTTCTATTTTCATCCTTATGGATTCATGATCAGGCTTGGGGGTGACTCGATCAAGTAAATTTGGTTGATCCTCTCTACGGTTGGGTGAAACTTTGTTGTTACTTCTATTTTCTAGGTTCCATTTATATATGTTCATTGTCATGTTGTTATTTTCTTGGAAATATTAGAATGTACATTTGCTACTGTATATTTGGAATAGTAAAGTAACAATTAGATTTATAGAATCATACTTTGTTGTCGAGTAGCTAAGTACGTCATGATAATTATAGCATGTGAGATTACACATAAATGTACTCTAATATGTTGATCATTATGAGAGAGATAGATCTGAATACGATAGTCATATAAGGGTTGTTGTGTGACTTAAATTTTTATATGATAGCTATGTTATATATATATATATATATATATATTCCAAATGTTTACATATAGTTTTAGTGTGCAAATATAAATTCCAAAGAAACCATGAGATGGATAACAATTTCTCAAACTGTGGAAAGAATCACATTAAAAATATGATGTGTTATCACAATTCAACGAGTTGTTCCCAGGTCTAATAAAGTGCCATAATTCTTTAAATAAACTGCAACAAAAAAAAATTCTCAGCTATAGACTATATAGTCAATGTTAGATTTTCTCCTATGTTAATCTTCCTGGAAAAAATTAAAAAGAAGACAATTTATGTGATCTCCTCCTTGGAAGTTGAGGAAAGAAACTTGATTACCTTTCCTGATGCAGTCCACCTACTTCAGCAGGGTTCTGCGACCTCTCGGTCTCTGGATCGTTCTCTTCCCTAAGCCGAAATGGCTCTTCGGGCTCCCACTGGAATCCTTTGGATGGATCCACAAGTCCCTTCGTCCTCTGGTACAAGTCTTGAGGAAACCTGCACACGCCTCCTTTTCGCATTTCGGGGTTTCGCGAATTCATGAGACGGGACTCCATGTCTCCTGACTCCTGGTCTCTCGAACACCCGAACTCTGAAATGACGAAATCTACCCGTGACCACGTTTTGCCTTTCAGGATTTCGAAATTCGCAATTTCGCGATTCCGGCGGCAGACAGTTCTTGGCCCTTCAACCTCCCGGGTCCCAAAATGTCGAAAAGGGCTTAACGAGCTTTGTCTCCTCCCTTAGCCTCCGTCCACGTGACGAAAACTCTGTGTCCACGCACTTAACGCCAAAGCACTATCAACTTTCATGATTCAGAGAATCGCGGTGCAAGTGCTCCCCTGTTTTCTATCTTTCAAAATCTCGGTCCATGAAATGTCGAACTGGCTTGGCATTCTCTCTTTTGGGGTATCGGGATTCGGGGAATCGTGATGCAAGGGTCCCTCCTTTCCCCTTTCAAACCTTCGGTGGCTGAAATGCTGAAATGGAAAAATGCCGAAATGTTCCAACACTTATCCCTTCGGGTTTTTGTGAATCGTGACTTCAGGTTTCGCGATTTCGGGAAATCCAGTTATAAGGGATATCTCTGCCCCTAGGAACCCATAGTGGCCAAAATGCCAAAATGTCGAAATGTCTCGGCACTTGTTCCTTCAGGATTTTGCGTTTTGCCAAATCAGGACACAAGGAGTATCCTTGTTCCTTGGAATCTCCGGTCGCTGAAAAGCCGAAATGTTCCAGTGCCTTATCCTCCGACTTTTGTGAATCACAACTTCGAGTTTCATGATTTTTGGAAATCCGGTTACAAGGGATATCTCTGCCCCTTGGAACCCCCGGTGGATGAAATGTCGAAATGTCAAAATATCCTGGCGTTCGATCAATGGCTCACCATGATCCCTGGGATCGATGGTTCCTGTCAAATTTCGATTTCACGGTTCGGGATTTTGAAAGACAAGAGTCTCTGTGTTTCCAACTCACGGTACCTGAAATGTCAAAATAGGCATCGAGAAACTCTCACCACTAACCTCCTCGCAACTCCACTTGATCCAATGGCCTGTGGGCTTTCAGTGTTCCTCCTTGAGGATTCTCCACCGTCCGTTCAGATCTTTGAACTCCCCTCACCTGGATCTACGTAGCATTAAAGTCTACGCTCCTTCTTCCAATCGGATGATCCATGGGAACTTCCACAGTGATCCAACGCTCAACAACGTTCTTCCTCCTGAGCTTTTACTTGAATTTGACTTAGAAGATTTTCTAAGTCTACGACGACTCAACCTTCATTCCTTCTAGGGAGTGAATTCTTGGTCTCGACAACACCTTCCAAAGTGTTATCCCTCCTGAGCTTTGTCTAGTTTAGACTTCGATCTCTTGTGCACTCCTTGCATCTGAGGGATTTCGATAACTTAGATCCATGGTGTTCCTCTCTGGCTTGATGCACACCTTGCAGAGCTTCCAATGAAGAGAAACAATTGAAACTGTGAAAATTCACAGTTCCATCCACTTGTTCATGAAAACAAAAAATAACAGGAAAATGCACACAGTCCAAACACCATACATTTGGGTCAATTTTCCATTCTATTATATTCACAAGTGCCCACTGGCTACACAATACATTCAAAATTACAGTCACTCAAAAGATTGAGATCTCCTGCTAACTCACATTTCTCTCTTACCACTCGTTTCTCTCTGTATTCCAACTCTCTCTAACTAGGTGTGTAAACTTCTACATAACTCAAAGATGTTTCTAGGGTTTCCCCTGGCTACTTGCCTACTCTAAGATTTATCCTACGCTATCTTATTTCAGTCGCATTCCAGAGCCGAAGTGGAAACTCCTTCTCTATTTACAATTTTCAAAACGTGCCTCAAAGGGTAAAATTCGGCATCGGTTCAAGTGTGCCTCCAAAGGTGAATTCCGACACTAAGTGAAGGCAGATTTCAAAATTGGTTGCAACTATCAACATTGAATTTCTGGAAGAACTCAAATGTGTTGAGTGGTCCTGCCTCTGTGTGCTTGCCAACGATGCTCCTACATCATACTCCCCTTGAAAAAAATTCATGGACTCATGTCCATGAGATCCTCTAGTGATTTTCCCTGCTTCTGGATAGCAGCTTCATTTTCCCAACTGACATATTCTATTGGGTGTCCTTTCCATTTGACCAGATATTCAAAATAAGTTTTCCTCCTGGTCTTCTTTCCAATCCTCTAATCAACAATTTTCTCCATCTGCGGCTTTTCTGGCACAGGCATCTGTTTCTCCCACTGAATCTTTCTTGATCTTCTGACCCTTTTGTGTCATCTTTCTTTTAAGGGTACAGGTCTGAGACATTGAATATGGGTGAAGTGCCCACACCATCTGGCAACTCGATCTCATAGGCGTTTGCATCAAACTTCCTCAAGATCTTACAAGGTCCTATCTTCTTCATCTTCAATTTGTTATATGTTCCCCTAGGGAACCTTTCCTTCCTTAGATGTGCTAAAACTTGATCTCCCACTTCAAATTGAAGTTCCCTGCGATGTTGATCATCCATGTGTTTGTATTTCTAATTAGAACTCTATAATTGTTCTTTAATCTGACCATCGAGTCTCTACATCTCAGTAGAAAAATCCTCTACTCTAGTGCTTCTGATCTCTCCCTGTTCCAAGTCCCTTAACTTAGACACTCCCCTGGGTTGCATTCCATAGAGTATTTGGAACGGGCTCTTTCCAGTGCTTATGTTTGGTGAGTCATTGTATGCAAATTCTGCTTGTGGAAGAATCTGATCCCACTAGTTATGGTGTTCAGTAACCAGGCTTCTCAATAAGTTTCCCAAACTTCTATTTACCACCTCAGTCTGCCCATCTGTCTGAGGGTGGTAAGCTGAGCTGAAGGAAAAATCTATCCCCATCTTCTTCCATGACGTCTTCCAAAAGTGACCAACAAATTTTGTGTCTTTGTCTGAGACAATGCTCCTGGGTAGGCCGTGAAGTCTCACAACTTCTATGAAAAACAGATTTGCAACATGTGTTGCATCACTGGTCTTCTGGCATGGGATGAAATGTGCCATCTTTGAAAATCTATCCACCACCACAAATATGGAGTCAAATCCTCTTTGTGTTCTTGGCAATCCTAACACAAAATCCATGCTTATTGCATCCCAAGGCCTCTCTGGTATTGGCAATGGTTGATGCAATCCAGTGTTTTGTCTTTTCCCCTTTGCATGTTGGCAGATTCTACATCTGTTCACCAAATTTATCACATCTGTTCTCATACTTGGCCAATAGTACGAGCTGATCAACTGTGCAAACGTTTTATCATGGCCGAAATGTCCAGCCAATCCTCCACTATGCTTCTCCTTCAGAAGATTGTCCCTCATTGAGCATCTTGGTATGCACAATTGATTTCCTCTGAACAACAATCCTTTCTGAACCATATACTATGTCCACTGACTTCTATCTCTTAGTACAGGGCTTGTGCATGTTTCGTAGGCCTCCTTGAAATCTGTATCATCACAATACATATCCTTAAGGTGTTCAAACCCCAAGGTCTTCACCTGGAATTCTTGCAAAATTAAACATCTCTTGCTTAACAAATCAACAACCTTGTTAGTATTCCCAACAATATGTTTTATGACAAAAGAAATTTTTTTCATAAATTCAACCCATTTTGCATGTCTTTGATTCAGGTTTTCTTGTCGAGTTATGAATTGTAAAGCTTGGTTATTGTTGTACAAGACAAAATCTTGTGGGACAAGATAATGCCTCCATTTCTTCAATGCTTGAATTATGGCATAGAACTCCTTGTAATATGTGGAGTATTTCCTCTTAGTCTCATTCAGATTCTCGCTGAAATAGGCAACAGGTTGATTGTCCTGACTCAAAACTGCTCCTATTGCAACTCCACTTGCGTCACATCTTACTTGAAATGTCTTTTCAAAATTCAGCAAGACCAGAATTGGTCATTCTGTTATCTTCTCCTTCAGTATATTGAAGCTCTTTTCAGCCTCCTCTTTCCATTTAAAAGACTTGTGTCACTTCTTCACTATATCCATCATGGGTGCACAAATCCCACTGAAGTCTCTAATGAACTTTCTATAAAAACTTGCTAAACCATGAAAGCTCCTTACCTCGAACATGCTCCTTGGTGACGACCATTCTCTGATCGCTTTCACCTTCTCTGGATCCATCTTCATTTCATTCGAAGAGATCACAAAACCCAAATAAATGAGTTATGTTTTCATAAAAGAGGATTTCTTCAAATTGATCATCAGCTTCTCCTGCTGTATCCTTCTCATTACTAGCGTTAGGTGCCTCAAATGCTCCTCTTTAGTCCTGCTAAAGACCGGTATATCATCCAGATATACAACCATGAACTTGCCAATGAAATCTTTTATAATTTCATTCATCAGCTTCATAAAAGTGCTCAAGGCATTCATTAAGCCAAATGGCATAACTAGCCACTCATATAGGCCTTCATTCATCTTAAAGGCTATTTTCTATTCATCACCTTCTCTCATCCTGATCTGGTGATATCCACTTTTCAGATCTATCTTAGAAAATAATTTTTCTCCACTTAAAAAATCCATTAAATCATCCATTCTTGGTAAAGGGAATCTATACTTGATGGTGATCTTGTTGATGGCTCTTGAGTCTATGCACATTCTCCATCCTCCATCTTTCTTTGGGCTTAACACAGTTGGCACTACACATGGGCTAAAACTTTCTTTGACTAAGCCCTTATCCAAAAAATCTTGGACTTGGTTCTTCAGATCCTCATTTTCTCGAGGTGTTAATCTGTAAGATGCCTTGTTTGGCAGGCTTGCTCCTGGTATCAAGCTGATATGATGATTGATACTCTTGATGGGTGGCAATGAGTTTGGAATCTCATCCACCACTATATCAACAAAATTATCCAGCAGCTCCTGACCTTCTTCAGGTAGATCATTCACTAATGTACTTGTAAGGATGACTTTGGGCTTCCTCACCACAATGAACTGCATCTCCTTTTATTCCTTGACTTTTTTCAGGAGTTCCTTCCCGCTCATGAGAAGTATGCTTGTGCTAGCTTCCTCCTTCGCTCTCGTCTGCTCCATTGGAAACAACATATGCATCCTACCATTCTTCTCCAATGTATATGTGTTCCTTCTTCCATCATGAATGACATTTCTGTCAAACTGCCATGGTCTTCCCAACATAATGTGGCATACATCCATGGGAATTACATCACATAGGATTTCATATTTATATCCTCCTATTTTAATTTCAACCAAGCATTGTTTAGAGATCATTACCTGGTGTCCTTTTTGCAGCCATGAGACTTTGTATGGACTTGGATGTGCAGTTGTCTTCAGCTCCAATTTCTCCACCATCTCAGTGGATACTAGGTTGTCAGTACTCCCACTATCAATTATTACCTTGCATACTTTATCCTTAGTCTTGCAAGCTGTCCTGAAGAGATTGTTTCTCTGCACTAGCTTTTCAATTTCTACCTCTGGTTTTAAGAGAACTTTTCTCAACATCAGGGATGCTCCATCCTCTGCTCCTTCTGCCTCAATATCTCTTCATTGTGCTTATGAAATGTGGGCTTCTCCTCCTTCCTTCTTCTTCTTGGGACATTCCCAATACATGTTCCCTACCTTTCCACAGTTATAGCACCTTACTCCTCCTCTGCCTCTTCCTCTAGAAGAGTTTCTTCCACCACTTTGTCTTCCTCGTGAAATTCCTCCTTGTTCTGAGTGATTGTGTGGTTTCTCAGCCTCATCCTTAGACTGATGTGCTCTGTCATGGTTAAATCCCTTACTTTTTCTTGGGATTGAACCTTTACCTCTTCCTTGCTGGTTCTTTTTTCTGGCCAGCTTCTCCTCTGCCTTCAGTGCAAACCGATAAGCATCTTCCACAATCCTTACTAAAATCATGCTAAGCTCGTCCTGGATCTCATATCTCAATCCATTTATATATCTGGCGACTCTTTCTTCGTCTCTCTCCCTTTGTCCAGTTCTGATGTTTAGATGGTAGAACTCCTCAGTGTACTCCTTGACTGTCATCCCTTTCTATCTCAGGTTCTGTAGCTTCCTGAACAGATTGATCTAGTAGTCTTTGGGTATGAACTTAGCCTTCAGTTTGGCTACCATCCTGTCCCAACTCTTTATCCTCTGTTTTCCTTTACTTCTCCTCTCAGCCTGCAGTTCGTCCCACCATAGTGTTGCATGCCCTTTTAGTTGGGTGACTGCCTGCTTCACCTTCTTCTCCTCATTGACATCTTCATAGTTGAAGTTTTTGTCCATGGAACTTATCCAGTCCAACAGTTCTTCAGCATATAGATTTCCCTCATACATGGGGACCTATATCTTAGCTCTGCCTCCCAACCTAGCAACTGCTCTCAACAAACATTCTTCTACAACATCCTCTCCTGCAACTTCTTCAACCTCAACCTCTTCACTTTCTGCATCACTGACATCCCTAATGTCAGGTTCTCTTCTCTGTGTTGCTTCCATTGTTTCCAATCGAGCACGAAGCTCTCGCATCTCCCTTTTTACAGCACGGTTGGCTAAAGGCGGCTCTCATCTTCTTGGTGGCATTATGTCGACTATCTGTCACACACAGAGTACAACTCTGACTTCTCTGTTTCCTTCTTTTCCTCCTTCGCCTGAAGTCTACAGACAAAAAACTAATGGTCTGATACCACTTGATGCAGTCCCCCTACTTCAGCAGGGTTTTGCAACCTCTCGGTCTCTGGATCGTTCTCTTCCCTAAGTCAAAATGGCCCTTCGGGCTCCCACTGGAATCCTTTGGATGGATCCACAAGTCCCTTCGTCCTCTAGTGCAGGTCTCGAGGAAACCTGCGCGTGCCTCCTTTTCGCATTTCGGGTTTTTTCAAATTCGCGAGTCGGGACTCCATGTCTCCCGACTCCTGGTCTCTCGAACACCCAAACCCTGAAATGCCAAAATCTACCCATGACCACATTCCGCCTTTCGATATTTCAGAATTCGCAATTTCGCGATTCCGGCGGTAGACGGTTCTTGGCCCTTCAACCTCCCAGGTCCCGAAATATTGAAAAGGGATTAACGGGCTTTGGCTCCTCCCTTAGCCTCCATCCACGTGACCACAACTCTGTGTCCATGCACTTAACGCCAAAGTGCTATCAACTTTCATGATTCGGAGAATCGCGGTGCAAGTGCTACCCTGTTTTCTGTCTTTCGAAATCCCGGTCCATGAAATGTCGAACTGGCTTGGCGTTCACTCTTTCAGGGTATCGCGATTCAGGGAATTGCAATGCACGGGTCCCTCCTTTCCCCTTTCGAACCTCTGGTGGCCAAAATGCTGAAATGGAAAAATGCCAAAATGTTCCAACACTTATCCCTTCGGGTTTTTGTGAATCGAGACTTCGGCTTTTGCGATTTTGGGAAATCCAATTATAAGGGATATCTCTACCCCTGGGAACCCCCAGTGGCTGAAATGCCGAAATGTCTCAGCGCTTGTTCCTTCAGGATTTCACGTTTTGAGAAATTAGGACACAAGGAGTATCCTTGTTCCTTGGAATCTTCGGTCGCTGAAAAGCCGAAATGTCCCAGCACCTTATCCTCCAGCTTTTGTGAATCGTGACTTCGGGTTTCGCGATTTCAAGAAATCCGTTTACAAGGGATATCTTTGCCCCTTGGAACCCCCAGTGGATGAAATGCTGAAATGCCGAAATATCCTGGCGTTCAATCAACAACTCACCTCGATCCCTGGATCGACAGTTCCAGTCGAATCATGATTTCACGATTTCACGGTTCGGGATTCTGAAAGACAAGAGTCTCTGTATTTCGAACTCATGGTACCCAAAATTTCGAAATGGGCGTCGAGAAACTCTCGCCACTAACCTCCTCGCAGCTCCACTTGATCCAAAGGCCTGCAGGGTTTCGGTGTTCCTCCTCGAGGATTCTCCATCGTCTGTTCAGATCTTTGAACTCCCCTCACCTGGATCTACGTAGCATTAAAGACTATTCTCCTTCTTCCAATCAGATGATCCAAGGGAACTTCCACACTGATCCAACGCTCGACGACATTCTTCCTCCTGAGATTTTACTCGATTCTGACTTAGAATATTTTCTAAGTCTACGACGACTCAGCCTTCGTGCCTTCTAGGGAGTGAATTCATGGTCTCGACAACACCTTCCGAAGTGTTATCCCTCCCGATCTTTGTCTAGTTCAGACTTCGATCTCCCACGCACTCCTTGCGTCTGAGGGATTTCGATAACTTAGATCCACGGTGTTCCTCTTTGGCTCGATGCACACCTTGCAGAGCTTCCAATGAAGAGAAACAATTGAAACTAGGAAAATTCACAGTTCCATCCACTTGTTCATAAAAACAGAAAATAACAGGAAAATGCACACAGTCCAAACATCATACATTTGTGTCAATTTTCCATTCTATTATATTCACAAGTGCCCACTAGCTACACAATACATTCAAAATTACAGTCACTCAAAAGATTGAGATCTCCTCCTAACACACAGTTCTCTCTTACTGCTCATTTCTCTTTGTATTCCAACTCTCTCTAACTGTGTGTGTAAACGTGTACATAACTCAAATATGTTTCTAGGGTTTCCCCTAGCTACTTGCCCACTCTAAGATTCATCCTATGCTATCTTAGTTCAGTCACATTCCAGAGCCGAAGTGGAAAGTCCTGCTCTGTTTACAATTTTCAAAACGTGCCTTAAAGGGTAAAATTTGGCATCGGTTCAAGCGTGCCTCCAAAGGTGAATTCCAGCGCTGAGTGAAGGCGGATTTCAAAATTGGTTGCAACTGTCAATGTTGAATTTCTGGAAGAACTCACACATGCTGAGTGGTCCTGCCTCTGCATGCTTGCCAACGATGCTCCTGCATCATTTCCCATTCCTATCCGACTTTCCCTTAAGTGTGAGGATTACAACCTGTAGAGAAATGTATAATATTTTATTAGTCCATATGATATTTTAATTAGTCAGTGTATGGAATTATACTAAGTCCTTGTAATATTTAATGAAGAAAACAATATTTTTATTTAAGATGAGAAGGCCCACTTCTACCTGTGAGTATAGACTCGCCAAGTATGAATATGAACATTCAAAAATCATCTCCAGAGGAAGGGAGAGTGTGACATAACCATCCTGATGGGTCATCGCATACAAGAGGCCCATCATTAATTTTGGATCCATATAAAATTACATATTACAAAACGCTATTAATAATCAAGAGAAACAAACAACAATAATCTACAAGATATTAAAATGTGGATGTACAACAATAATAAATGAAATATTAAAATGTAAAAGAATAACATATCAGAAGAATTCATAACATAGGATGCTAATGGATAAATAGTTTTTTCTTGTAAACTTTAAAGGAGAAATCGTTGAAATTTCAACTGTGAGATGATGCTCAATAACATTCTCATACTTTAAAAATGGTTGAATTAATTTCCATAGTCCTGTGAATGAAGAATGAATTCGGGAGGATAGGGAAAATTGATTATATACCATCCGACACAACACCAAATTAGACTCGTTAATTTTTTCTACTCTGTATAAATCATTTCTTAAGTCTAGATTTAAAATTCAATGAAGGAGATTTGAAATACTTCGGTACAGGTTCATGAAGGCTTCGACACAGATCGAAATAGCTTCCTTGTTCACTAGGAGTTAAACCTGGGTGGAACACCAAGTTTAAAATAAAATTTTGTACACAGAACAATTGTACAGAGGTGAATTTTGTATAAGTTTATGGGACAATAGTAAACGTAAAGTATATTATTTTGTCCAAACCTTGGAAAACTAGTTAAGGTTAATATGTGGGTCAAGACATGAATTCAACCTCTCTAACCACCATAACAGTGGGGACTCTAGATACATGAATCTAATAAGAAGGAAAATAATCGAATGATACTCGGAATAACACATTAAAGAAATTCCATAGAAAAGAAAAATGTGGATACAATCAGTTAAACGATAAGCCAAAAGAAAAGATAAGTGTAATAATACTGCTATAACCAAAGGGTTAAATATTTTAATGAACTGAAGTCATGTATAGAATAACAGGGTGTTGAACTCAAAGGATATCATTATCATACCCTAAATTTATGAAAAAATAAATTATATCAAGGAGACGATATATGCAGAGTATACGTGCATTAAGAGTGAATTGATTAAGCATGCTAAGACAAGCAATTACTCATAGCAAAATGGATCAAGTCCCATAGTAAATTAAATAAAGAAAACATTTCATTTTATAATATTATATATCAATAATATTTTATATGAATAATATTACATTCTTGTGTAGAGTGTAAGACTAGTAACTTCTAAACAAAGAAAAATAGATTTTCTAGAGTGTAAGATTGGTAACTTCTAAACAAAGAAAATACCTTGCGAACATAGCTTGGATTTTAAGAATTTAAAATCAATTAACAATTTTAGATAAAGTCATAAGGACCTAGATACACAAAGAGAAATTGTATTGGTGATGTTAGGAATTTTGTATTGGATAGGTTCTTAATGTAAATGAACCTTTTTCTCCTATGTTTGTAAGAAGAAAAAAAAATATTTGGTAGATTTGGTAGGTATATTACACATCATGCCCTAAAGGGTGACATTAGGCCTCCTAGAGATATTTTGAGCCCTTTGGTGAAAATTGTTGGGACTCCATAGCATGTTCCCTACCACCAAATTCTCTACTACATGCCAAGTGTCTCTCTCTCCATCAAATCATGTCACACCACCATCAGCCATGAGAACACCATAAAAAAACCATTGATTCCTTGTGACGTCTATGGCATAGAAGATGACATTTTAGGCCTTCCAAGGCCAACGTTGAGGTGCAAGGGGATAGCATGTAATCATCTCATGGTGTCCAAGTGAATCCAAAGGAAACATTCATCCTCCCATGTTTCCAATCGGAGGGGCGTATCATCCAACCCGTGGGTTTCATGCCCCTATGAAGGTCCAAGTAAGCATGTGCCTTCATGGAAATACTTTCACCTGGAAAGGCGCTGCAAAGGCGAGAATTCTCCCTCCAAGGGTCCACAATTCACAAGTATCATGCCAAGTAAGAACTATATAATAAAATAACCACCCAAACATTTGCATAAAATCGCCCCTTTTCAAATTAAACAAATGCTGAAATACCTTATACAACTTGCCAAATTTAAGTATCCGAGGATTGTCGTGGTGACCTATTGGGTAGATCATTCTCAAATTCAAGGAGTTTTTCCCAAGAGGACCATTTATAAGTCATGTAAAGAGTATGAGGTGGATGGGGGTGTGACTTCTGGGCATGGGGTTTCTTGACATACAAGAGCTCATATTGTCTCATTTATGGGTGCATCTGTAGAGGGTGTTCTTTCTCTTGAGTTACCATCTATTTAGGTGTTATTTTTCCCAGACCCCTTTTTATCCATATTTCCAATCCCTTCTTTCATTTATTTATAATTTTCTAGTCCCATTCATAATTTTCAAGCTTTATCATTTGCAATTTGGGGCTGGAGTGGGCACTGAGTAGGTAGAGTTCAAATTAGACCAGATTTTGATAGTCCTCATTTGTTGTGTTCACTTTATTTCTAGCATTAGTTTATTATTCTTTTATAGAAACTGCAATCTATCTCTGGTCCATTAGCCCCTTCTTCCCATGAAATGAGGTATAAGACATTCTTGGGTCAATATGCTCAAAATCCCAAAAGATGCGGAGACGAAAAAGGAAGAAGTATGGAAAGTGATAAGTATGTGTAGGAGAGATACAATAACCCTTCAAGGAGACCACCTAGTAGCAACCCTTTTCCCTAGGGTGACCACTTACTAGTAAAACATGTCAACCACCAAGGGGAAATGAGGCAAAGGGCATAATTCCAAGAAAACATCTTCAAAATCAAGAAAGGATGCTTTGCAACATGTTCAAATTCGTTATTTATTAGAATGACACTTACCACAAAACCAAACTTGTTACCTCATGGAGAAAGACCTGTTGTCCTATGTGAGCCAAGTTGGTGTGGTGGATGTTGTTGTCATCGATCAAATGGTGATGTGTGGTAATATAGGGGCTTATGCCTACTCATTAACCTCTCAGTACTCCATGTATGAAGCCTGAGGGCCTCGAGACATCATCTCCTTAGTTATACCTAGCATGGGGGGATAACATTTGGCTCCTACTTGGGTACATGTAGGAGCCAAAGAGGGATAGGTTATAACTCAATCTTATAAAATCAAGGCTAGGGTGAAAAAGAAGAAACTTGACACTTGATGCTTCTGTTGAGAGAGTAGAAACAGAGAAGGTTGGATCACGAAGGACTGTGATTCAAGGAGATCTTGGATAGGTGGAGAAGGACTTCCATATAGATATTAGGTCAAAGAGAAGAGAGAATGGAGGCAGATGCAAGTGGGTTTTAGCCGAGCAAATCCATAGGAAAGGTTCACACCATGCATCTTTTTTCTTATAGTCCTTGAGGTTGTGTACGTGGGTCACAATGGAGACATGTGCATATATGCGGGTTTTCTTAAGGAAAGGTGCATACACCTCGAAATGCATCCAAGATATGGGTCGTACAACAAAAAACAAATTCCAGGTTTGTCTGCAGTTGTATTTCTCTCAATGAGCCATTATCCCTATTATAGGATCATAGATTTTATCATAATAAAATAATTCTCATCACTGGTTTTCCCTACGAGGTTTTTCCAGAGGTATATAATAAACAATATTGGTGTTTATGTGTGAATGATTTAGTTTCCATTTGTGCTTCATGTATCTTTATTTGAGTTGAATATTCCAACAATGTATTTTTGTTTTGTGAGTTGCTAATCTGGTTTGCAGTAATGAAATCAATAGATAACAAGATGCTTAGGATTGGAGTAAGATGATTTCAACATGGTATCAAAGTGCATGCTCTAAGAGGAATCCATATCTCATATCCATAGCAGTTGATAGAAAATCTATCCAATCTGTAGGAGATCTTATCATATTCATAACCAACAAGCAAAAATCAAAGGACAGATTTCAGGGAAACAAATGTACTAAGGCAAAACTAGGGTTTTGCAGTTTTATGGAGTTGTACTTAGGTTACAAAAGGGATAAGAATGTACATATGCAGGTCTCTTTGGATAGAGGCACATATACACAAGTTGCAATAAACACAGGTGTGTACATACATGAGTTCCAAAGGTTAAAATCACATACAAGTCTGTACAGTTCAATACATGGGGTAGTTTTCAGCAACATGTTATTTCTAGGGAAATTTATCAAGTCTTAGGGATTGCAAAAACACTGTTGAGAGTTGAAGAAAGATTGGATGGA
>ML783762.1:0-16978 GCA_009831015.1 Picea engelmannii
GGTGTGTGGTATGAAATCTTAGAGAATATTTTCAATGCTTGAAGCTAGTGGAGCTTGTGCAATGCAATCTTGAGAATCTCCTTGAAGACTTATGTGATGCAAGTGGGAGATCCAAGGATGGACTCGTTAGTGTGATGCAAATAGGAGATCTAAGGGTGGAATTATTCATGTGATGCTAACTTGTCATGGAGCTTTTGGTGCAACTAGGAGAGCTTGATGAGATGCCTTACTAGGTGTTGATATCGCTAGTTAGGGTTTCTTATTGATATTGAATGCCTTGGTTAGGGTTTGGTAGCAATTAGAGTGTTCTTTCCTGGAGGATTTGAAAGGACATCTTGTACTAACTTGGGATGAACTAAAGCATTGTATCATACCTTTACTTATGCTATAATATAAAGTGTACCATTGTTTTCCAAATTTCTATGTTGCAAATCTGAAAATCAAATTTGTGATCTCATTGTTTATGAGTAGATTATTGGATGTTTCTATATGTTGATTTATTGGAATAGCTTGGCTGATATGTTGAGTGATTTAGCGTGCTAAGAAAAAATTCTAAATCACATTCAATTCTATAATAAATCTTCCATAACTAAAGTATTCAAATCTAACTGATGAAGGAGGTCGTGTCCCAAAGGCTGTCAATCTTTTCTCCTTCAAGTAGATATTTCAGTGTCCATTTTCTTGAACTTTCCTAGGGATTTGGTTGGACAAAAGTGAATTATATCGATGTTTTACTTTATATTCCAAGCTCATCCATAGGGATACAATTTCTATGTAATATATTTTGGGAACCTCAAGTAAATAGCATGAAATTTCTAAAGTGTTTTAAAGTGCATATTTTCATAAATCTCCACACATACTTCCTAGGTTAATACCATGAAATGTCTGAACATTTTTGTGTTGCCTCAAACTCCAATATCCAAAGGGACAAACCACGGTGCTACAAACATAGCCAATGCACTATTCCTAATTGGTTGGCATCACTACGTTGGTATTGGATCGAGTATAGCCATATTTTCAAATTATTGGGAATTCTTTTTTCCTTTCAAGTTTCACCAAAATATCTCCAGGAGGTAATGGTGCAGGAGGTTGAAAAGACAAAATAGATCAATGGATTACAAATCCTCTAGCCTTAGATGTCAAGTTTGAAATATGCATGAAGTAACTCAATGAAACACATGTATACTACTTGTCTTATTGGGTTCCCTTCAAAGAAATCTATGAAAGGCTAGATAAGGCCCTTAAATAAGGAAAAACTTGAGAAAATAAGGGTTTCCAAAGAAATAACTAGGATCTATGTTGGGCCTCGAGGGGTTTTGGAGGGTTGTGTATTATCAAAACCTGCCTACAAGTCCAATATATTTGTGCGAAATGGGTAATATAAGATGTGGATGGAAACGAGGCATGGAAAGTTCTTAAGCACCGAATTGGTGAAAGTCTTCCGCTTGGAAACCAAATTTGACAAGGAATTTCTCTTCAAATCCTTCTTATCACCCCTTCTCATGTCAAAGTCATTGGTACTTTTGTTGTATAGTGTGTGAAACACCATGGACATTATTGAACATTACTTATTCTAGAGAGATTTGTCTCTCTAGATCGACCTATTGTTCAATGATCATTGCTTGCGATGGTACTCCCTTTTTAAGATTGAAGGTAAACCCTTTGTTGGATATTCTTGATTCTCATCCTTGAAGCTTTTCAGAAAGGGAACTCCCTATCTTAATGACTTGTTTGGCATCTTATCATAGATTTGGCTCTCTTGAGCCAATATTGAAAGAAAGTATATCCTAGCCAACATAAATAAATTTGTTCTACACTAAATCCAAGGTCTCATTCCAATTGATCTCATGCTTAAACTCAAATTTCTAGTGCCACCATCTTGGTTACAAGACTGGAAATGGGGTAAAGCCACAAATTGTACCTTGTACTAACTTGCTATGGGATAAAAATAACTCCATTCAGATCATTTTGTTAGAGAGTTAGTTATGTTATCACACAATTTGTAGTTTGGGAAAATAAAAACCCAAGCAACAAGTGTGTGACACAACTGGGGACACATATCACCGTCATCTCAAGAGATATACCCCTTGTTTTAGTGATGGACAAGTTCAACACAAGGGAGGCTTCCCAGGTGACCCTAGGGGGATTGCAAGGGGAGAGGCCAAAAGATAAAGGAACCACCTCTATAGGTCATGATTGAAAGGTATTGAGGCTTGATGGAGAATGAGTGCAAGTTAAGGAAAACTAATGCCAATTAATAGTACCTGCAAAACAGATGTTAGACAACCCCAAACAAGACAATATGTGATGAAATAAGCTTTGAGACAAGAGAGAAATTAGAAAGAAACCTTGTTGTCCCAAAATTGCAGCATATAAAAGTGATGTATAAACAACGATATAATTATATTAAATGCAAATTATACCATCAAAATCAACAATTGATATTGGATAAGAAAGCTTATAATTAGTAGACAATTTTCCAATGCTTAAAACAAGATTTTGATGTCAAAGGAGGGTTGTAAGAGAGTGTTATAAACAAAGAATTATGACAACCCTATGGCTGTAGAAGTTTTTTTCTACAACAACAAATTCCAACCACCAAAATCAACAAGTAAACAACCCAAACAATATCCCTTCATCAATAGATTAATTATCACAACTTACAAGCAATTTTCAGCAGTAGGAAAGTCAGAAAATTGTATGAGAAAGAGTGTTTTGTTGCAAACCTAATGGTTGTAGATTAATGTTTATTACATCAGACTAACCACTTGACCAATCAAGACGACCTTGAAGAATAAGAGATTCCAAAGCATGTAAAATTCAATTCCAACATGAACAATTCCAAACCATCAATTTCCATGTTTACCAATGCAACAATTATCAATCTCCAATGCAAAGATTAGTGCCTTGTTATTGGGTGAATGGAGTATCTTCATTGGAAGAAAAACTAATCTAATATGAAGAAGATATTTTTGTTTAGAGTTAAACCCTTATAACACCCAACAACAAACCTTCGAAATCGTCTAGGTTGGGATCCAAGATGAACTAGGGTTTAAAGTTTCTCTAGGGGTATAAACCATCTTACTCCCTATAGAAATAAACCCTAGATAATCCTTGCAACAAGGATGTAAACCCTCTTACTTCTTGTTGCAAGACTTATAACCCTTCAATAGCAAAGAATAAATAAACCTTTGAGGAGGGTGTAAGCCCTTTTACTCCTCCTAGGGTTTAAGATAATTTTATTGAATTTAAACAAGTAAGATAACAAATAATTGCATAAATTACTCACCAAATACAAGAGAAAGCATGCAAATAAACCCTTACTACCAATATATCATCCACAATTTTCCAAAGAAACACCACCAAGAGAAGTCACTACCCTTTATTGCTCCAATAGACAAGAGTTCCATCCATTTTGACAAGAAAATGAGAGATAGCAATTTATCCAAGAGGACCAAAATTTCAATCCAAGAGTATCATTATCAAGTGATGAGTTATGTAAAAATTAAAATGACTTGCATCATATTTATATAAGGAAAACCCATGTCATGTTTGTCCACTTTTCAATTAGATTCATAATTTTAGGCTAAAGCCTAAGTTACAATGCTTAATTAGAAAAATGATTTGGTATTTTTTCCCACATAGGCTACAAAATGACCAATAATAACAAATGATGGGACATTAGCCCATAAAACACTTCTCCAAGGTGGCATGTGTGATGATAATCCTCCAAAGGATAAGATCTCATGCTAGAAATGTGCCATGTCACCCCTATGTCAAGAAAGAGAGTGCGACTTCAAGCCCACAACACCACCAAGTACACCAAATGTTCCACACGTCCCATCAAAAGTGTGACGTCATGCTCCAAGGAGGGACGTTTGGGCATGAGGGTGACATTATATCCTTTGCATGCTTCTGGGCCTCATCCAAGTGCTAGAGACATCCCTCAAGGTGCAATTTTCATCATCCTAGGCCTCCAATGTGTGGGGTGCATCATTCATCCAATGGGATTTCAATCCCCTATGAAGGTCCAAGTGGCTTAGTCCCTTCATGAGTGTCTTTCACTGGGAGAGGTCCTACAAAGACAAGAAAATACGCCCTCCAAGGGTCCACAAGTCATATGAATCTTGCCAAGTAAGCCACATTTAATAAAAGAAACACCAAAACAAGTGCATCAAGTCCCCCCTTTCAAATTAGACAAATTCTCAAAGACCTTATAAACTTTGCCAAATTTAGGTTTGGGAGGGGTGTCATGGTGCCCTTTTGGGTAGGCCAATCTCCAAGTTAAGGAATGTTTTCCAAGAAGACCCTCTCTAGGCCATGTAGTGAATATGAGGTGGATTGGGGTAGTACTTTTTGGCATGGGGTTCTTGACATATCAAGGTTTCATATTGTCTCATTTATGGTTACCTTTGTGGAGGGTATGTTGCATCCCTTTGTTTGAAATGCAACATTTTTCCAAGCTCTTTATTTGCCTTTCATTTTTTATGGTTCGAACATTGAGTGCTATGCGAAATGGAAAATAAAAGAGCATTGCAATGTCACTTGAAGTTAAAACACATTGAGGGACATATGCACTAGAAATTAAAGGATGTTGTAATTCCTTCCCCTGTCAAGCGAGACATTTTTATTTATTTTCTTTTAAAGTTCCTTCATTATTATGGAGAAGCGTTTCATTTCTCTTAGGACCTTAGGGAAATCATCTAGAAGGATAGATTATGGATTTTGAATTTTACAGTGCTAGCTACAACACCTCTGGGCCTTCATCCCCTTCTTCCCATGTAATGAGGTACACGCCCTTCTTGGGGTCAATGAACCCAAAAACCCAAAAGATGAGGAAACAAAGGGGAAGAAGTTTGGAACGTGGTAAGTATGAGCGAGAATGGTATGATGACCCTTCAAGAAGACCCCCCAGTAGCAACCCTTTTCTCGAGGGTGACTCACTTACTAGGAAACCATGTCAACCACCAAGGTGAAATAAGTCAAAATGTATCATTTCCAAGCAAACGTTCCATAATCAAGAAAGGACCCTTTGCAACATACTCAAACACTTCAATTACTAAAGTGACATTTACCATGATACTATACTTGTTACCTCATGAAGCAAGACCTACTGTCATTTTTGGGCCTGGCTGGTGTTATAGACAGTACTATGTTGTTGACGATGAATGGTGATGTGTGGTGGAGAAGAGGGGTTTTGTCTGCTCAAAGTGGGATCAACTGGTCATATATCTCTTAGAACTCCATGTTTTCTACATGTGGGCCTCAAGACATCATCTCCTTAGTTACCCCTAGGCCCGAGGGGTAACATCTGGCTCCTACACAGGGGCATGTGCTCGTCGTAGAGAACATGTGAACCTCAAAATCTCCTGGGATGACATGTGCCTACACATACTCAAGAAAAACATTAGAGTATCGGATGGTGGCTAGCTCACCCTTTATTCATATAAGAAAAACTTCAAAAATTTAAAAATGATAACTATGAGATTTCTTAAAAGATATTTTTTTGCATTTTTCAAAAACTTTCTAACTACATGGAATCATAATCACTCGATTCATGGAAATGTATCACAAAAACCATGCATAGATGCTAAAAAAAAATGTGTAAAGCAAGACATATAAGAAAATGCAATGCAGAAATGCAAATGACTTACCTACTAACTTGGGGCTCGAAGCCCGTAGAAATCAAAATCCTAAAGATGTCAGGTGAAATCGTACAACCAATGCAACCAAATGCTCATCGCATCAAGGTATCTCCCCCTATGATTAATCATGTGAAACAACAAAGTCAATTCAAGCACACAATAATCATGAGCATAAATAAGCATGTGGTCAATCATAGAAAGAAACTCATGGAGGTGGGTGGGAAGGAGACAATTATTCTGGAAAGAATAACCACAATATTGATCCATCCATCTTTGAATAGGGCTACCACATATAGGCGATGGATCATGTTCTTCCTCACTCACATGATTGTTTCTTTCTAAAGACTAAGAGGAGATGAAAGATCCAAAGAAGACCTCACGATTTACAAGACAAGGGACATACATAGATCTGGATACATAATCCTTCTCCATATTCAAAATGTGTTGCTTCTTTATACATTTTTTCAAATTCTTGCATACTTCCTCATGTTGAAAATATGGTTGCCTTATAACATGGATCTCTTCTCTGAGATGGACACGTCCTCATGTCCATCAAAATCTGAGCACAAAGATGGTTGAGAATATTTATGAAATAATAGTTTTGAGAATCTTTATGGAATAATAGTTCTGAGAATATTTATGAAATAATATTTACCATGATATTGGACTTGTTATCTCATGAAGCAAGACTTGTTGTCCTTTTTGAGCTAGGCTGGTGTGGCAAACAATACTATG
Source organism: Picea engelmannii (assembly GCA_009831015.1). Lineage (NCBI taxonomy): Eukaryota > Viridiplantae > Streptophyta > Pinopsida > Pinales > Pinaceae > Picea > Picea engelmannii. The sequence goes on from ML783762.1 coordinate 6,381, forward strand.
CTACTGACAATGAATGGTGATGTGTGGTGGAGAAGAGGGGTTCTGTCTTCTCAAAGTGGACTCAACTGGTTGTCATCTAGCTCTCAACACTCCATGTTTTCTACATGTGGGCCTCAAGAAATCATATCCTTAATTACCCCTAGGCCCGAGGGGTAACATCTGTCTCCTACACGGGGGCATGTGCTTGTCGTAGAGCACATGAGAACCTCAACATCTCCTGGTATGACCTATGCCTGCACATACTCAAGAAAAACATTAGAGTATTGGAGGGTGGCTAGCTCACCCTTTATTCATATAAGTAAAACTTCAAAAATTTAAAATTGATAATTATGGGATTTCTTAAAAGATTGTTTTTTGCATTTTTCAAAAACTTTCTAACTACATGCAATCATAATCACTCGATTCATGCAAATGTATCACAACAACCATGCATAGATGAAAGAAAAACAATGTGTAAAGAAAAACATATAAGTAAATGCAATGCATAAATGAAAATGACTTACCTACTTACTTGGGGCTCAAAGCCCATAGAAATCAAAATCCTAAAGATGTCAGGTGAAATTGTACAACCAACGCAACCCACTGCTCATCTCATCAAGGTATCTCCCCCTATGCTTAATCATGTGATACAACAAAGATAATTCAAGCACACAATAATCATGAGCATAAATAAGCATGTGGTCAATCATAGAAAGAAACTCATGGAGGTGGGTGGGAGGGAGACAATTCTACCGGAAAGAATAACCACAAGATTGATCCATCCATCTTTGAATAGGGCTACCACATATAGACGATGGTTCATTTTCTGCCTCACTCACATGATTGTTTCTTTCTGAAGACTAAGGGGAGATGAAAGATCCAAAGAAGACCTTACGATTTACAAGACAAGGGACATACACAAATCTAGAGACATAACCCTTCTCCATATTCAAAACATATTACTTCTTTATACATTTTTTCAAATTCTTGCATACTGCCTCATGTTGAAAATATGGTTTCCTTATAACATGGATATTTGATTGCTCGGAGTTGGCCATGTTCTCATGTCCATCAAAATTTGAGCACAAAGATTGTTGAGAATCTTTATGAAATAATAGTTCTGAGTGCCCAAAAGGATAATACCCAAGGTATGGATGGAAATCAACATAATTGTACTCCAACAAACCATCCCCTGGTGGATGAAAAAAGTTTGTGATCATATCATCATTAGGCTTCCGAGTATTTGGATCGTCCACGTATGAAAAACAATATTCCAAAGGAAAAAATTCTACATTCTTTATTTGGAAGCTTCACTCGATATCGTAGATGGGATCTTTATCAAAACCAAAACAACTAATATCCCATTCACACTCCCAGACACATATGAAATAATCAATATGAATTTCAAATGTATCTGAAGGATGCTCCATGAATTGACCTCTATCATCGGAGTTGATTGCTTCTTCTCAAGGCTAGACAACTTCATCTTCCAATGTCTTTTATGGGTCTTCAACATGAGAGACTTCATCAGGATCTTCTTGGAAACTTTCTTCATAAATATGTTCTTCAAGAATTTATTCATCCATGAGGGCTTTCCCTTCAGTAAGGGGTACTTCACCAAATTTTTCTTCAATATATTCTTGAAGTGACCCATTTATAAGATTCATCAGATGCTCAGTGGCCTCATCAACATATTTTTTTCTTTTCCATATGCAAAAGTGTCCTTGTTATAGGTTAAGTTCTAGGTAAGGGATCATCCCATGGTTCCATAATTCCATTGTCTAAAATGAAACTTTAATGGAGTCACTAGATGAGCTCAAGTCTCATCAAAGATGAAAAGGGTATCTTCCCTTAATGGAGTCGTCATATAAACTTATATGAATTTCATCAAAAGTTGTGAGGGTAAATTACCTCGGTGGAGTCACCAAACAAGATTTGGGCTAAAAGGCTTTGGGATAAGTTTGTCAAGTGTCATTATGGGATTGAAAAGGATTCAAAATCCTCCCCAACAACGATTCCAAAAATCTTATCGCACAATTTGTAGTTTGGGAAAAGCCCAACCTAAGAAACAAGTGTGTGGCACAACTGGGGACACCTATCACTATCACCTCAATAGATATCCCCCTCATTTTAGTGATGGACAAGTCCAACACAAGGGAGGATTCCCAGGTGACCTTAGGGGGATTGCAAGGGGAGAGGCCAAAAGCTAAAGGAATCGCCCCTATAGGTCATGATTGAAAGGTCTTGAGGCTTGATGGAGAATGAGTGCAAGTTAAGGAAAAAGGATGTCAATTAATAGCACATGCAAAACTGATTTTAGACAACCCTAAACAAGACAATATGCGATGAAATAAGCCCCGAGACAAGAGGGAAATATGAAAGAAACCTTGTTTTCCCAAAATTTCAGCATATAACAATGATATATTAACAACAATATAATTATAACAACTGCAAATTAGACCATCAAAATCAACAATTGATATTGGATATGGAAACTTATAATTAGTAGACAATTTTCCAATGATTAAAACAACATTTTGATGTCAAAGGAGGGTTGTAAAAGATTGTTATCAACAAAGAATTATGATAGCCCTATGGCTGTAGAATTTTTTTTCTTCATCAACAAATTCTAACCACCAAAATCAATGAGTAAACCACCCAAAAAATAGCCCTTTATCAGTAGATTAATTATCACAACTTACAAGCAATTTCAGCGGTAGGAAAGTGAAAAAATTGTATGCAAAAGAGTGTTTTGTTGCAACCCTAATGGTTGTAGATTAATGTTTATTACAATAGACTAACCACTTGACCAATCAAGACACCCTTGAAGAATAAGAGAGTCCAAAGCATGTAAAATTCTAGTCTAACATGAACAATTCCAAACCATCAATTTTCACGTTTACCAATGCAACAATTAACAATCTCCAATGCAAAGATTAGTGCCTTGTTATTGGGTGAATCTTCCTTGGAAGAAAAAATAATAAAAGAGGAAGAATAGATTTTTGTTGAGAGTTAAGCCTTTATAACACCCGATAACAATCCCTCCAAATCGTCTAGCTTAGGATCCAAGATGAACTAGGGTTTAAAGTTTCTCTAGGGGTGTAAACCCTCTTACTCGCTAAAGAAATAAACCCTAGCTAAGCCTTGCAACAAGGGTGTAAACCCTCTTACTTCTTGTTGCAAGACTTATAGCCCTTCAATAAGAAATAATAAATAAACCTTGGTGGAGGGTGTAAGCCCTTTTACTCCTCCTAGGGTTTAAGATAATTTTCTTGAATTTAAACTAGAAATATAACAGATAATTGCATAAATTACTCACCAAATCCAAGAGAAAACATGCAAGTCATTATCCTTTATTGCTCCAATAGATAAGAGTTGCATCCATTTTGACAAGAAACATAGAGATAATGATTTGTCCAAAAGGGTCGAAATTTCAGTCCAAGAGTATCACTATCAAGTGATGAGTTATGTCAAAATGAAAATGACTTGCCTCATATTTATATGAGGAAAACCCAAGTCATGTTTGTCCACTTTTTTCCACTTTTCAATTAGATCCATAATTTTAGGCTAAAACCTAAGTTACGATGCTTAATTAGCAAATCGATTTTCTCTTTTTGCCCACATAAACTACAAAATGACCAAAAATAACAAAATGATGGTACATAAGCCCATAAAACTCTTCTCCAAGGAGGCACATGTGATGATAGGCCTCCAAAGGCTAGGATGTCATGCTAGAAATGTGTCATGTCAAGCAAGAGAGTGGGGCTTCAAACCCAAAACACCACCAACTGCACCAAATGTGCCAAACATCCCCTCAAAAGTATGACGTCATGCTCTAAGGAGGGACATTTGGGCATAGGAGGGTGATGTTATATCCTCTTCATGCTTCCTTGCCTCATCAGAGTGCTAGAGACCTCTTCCCCTATGTTTCCTCATCTTTTGGGAAACCATGTCAACCACCAAGGTGAAATAAGACAAAAGGTAAAATTTCCAAGAAAACGTTCCATAATCAAGAAATGACCCTTTACAACATGCTCAAATGCTTCAATTACTAACGTTACACTTACCATGAGACTGGATTTGTTACCTCATGAAGCAATACCTATTGTCCTTTCTGGGTGAGGCTGGTGTGGCAGACATTGTTATGTTGATGATGGTGAATGGTGATTTGTGGTGTAGAGGAGGGACTATGTTTGCTCAACATGGGCTCAACTGGTCATTTGGATCTCAACACTCCATGTATTCTACCTGCGGGTCTCGAGATATAATCTCCTTAGTTACCCCTAGACCTGGGGGGTAACATGTTCAACAAACTATGACCCCTAAAATCCAAAGAATATACATGGTTATTTTGGATTTCCATTGTTTGGAACCTGAAATCATAACCCAAGAAAACGTTTTTGCTTAGAATTTGACTATGAGAGACCTACAAGTGGATAAAAGGTTGTCTTACTTATGTGTGCAAAACCTATGTTGTCTACAATGTGAGCAAGTAGGGACTATCAAGCATTTTTTATGGTTTTATCCCTTAGCCAAATTTGCGTGGACCTATATCTAGCATATCCATCAACAAATCTTCCTACCTTCATCTCCTAGAGAGATGTCTTGTTAGATAACTACACACCTTGGACAATTGAGTTTCAATCCATTTGGTTGCTTATTGGAATCAAAATTCCATTTTGGCTTTGGAAAATATGTAATGATGTTTCTTTTAATTCAATAGTCCCATTGTAGAGTTTCACCTGATACGACAACACATTAACTTGTGTTAGTGTGTCTTTACAAATCAAGGTTCAAGCACATAAATTAAGGGTGGAGATGGAGCATCTCCAACAACTTCTAGTTTTTTGGGGTGGGGCCCCTTATACTATGATTAAGGAGCCACCTTACCCATGTCAACACCAATCAACAAGTTCTCACATAGGGAATAAGAGGCCCCACTATTGGGTCCGCAAATAAGTACACAAGAGGTACAAGCCTAGAAGGAATTGGCCCCCAACCTCACCCCAACATAACAAGCAATTCGTGATGCTAGCATCAACTATATCTAAAGGGCCTAAACCTTCGATTGATGGTTGGGAGCCAATACAATTGATAGATGTAAATCCCCTAGAGATTGGTTGGAGTCCCACCCAAGATGATCATGACCAACCCCATCCAAATGTTGGCATGGTTACTTCTTAGATTACCTATGTTCAAATTGTGGCCTTATGTTTATTGTTGTTATGTCTCTTTGGTCTTTGAACTCTTAATACGTGTGTAGTCGTGAGTGTTTTGGCTTAAGCTATCTTGTGTTTTTTATTTTGAGATAGCTCTTGCATTTGTGTGTGGAAGTTGTGTTTGTGGCCTGCCTCTTTTTGTATTAGAACATTGTACAAACCATTTACATTAATGCAATAGAAGATTTAATAATAATAAAAACTAAATTGATCTTTTCATATATTATGGTCCAATTCCATAAAGTATTTATTATTATTATTTGATATATGAAAATGTATTTTGATATCCTCATGTTAAAACATTGGACTGTTGTAAATGTTTTTTAGTCAACCCTTCAAGTCTCTTCAAGTAATAGATAATCAACCCAAATTTAATTAATTGATCCTAGTAACAATTCCACAAATTCATTTTTAAAGTCTAACATAATAATATTTTTTTAAGTCTAACATACTTTTAACTTTTATGTATCTATGTAATTGTTATAATACTAATAACAATAAAACTATCATTAAAATCTTTAATTATTATATCAAATTATTACTAATATTGAACCATGACTATTATATTTAACTATTAAAATTTTAAATTTTTATTATTATATAAAATTAATATTAAACCATGACATTAAAAAATTTATATTACCTTTATATTACATCGAAATGTTTATCTTTTATTAATGACATTATGAAAAATAAACTTATTTGTATGTAATTAACTTTATTATATATAGAACATTAAAATAATTATTATACATACAATTAACAATATAAAAAATCCATAATTAAAAGATGTCATCTCATGTTCGCTAATGTCATCTCGTGTTTTGAGTAGAGCCATCTCTCATATCAAGTAACAATTTAATGTCTTAATCCAAACATTTTTCATTAAACTAGTAATGTGTTATGAAAATCATGCTTATAAAAATGTGACCTAACATTTACTTTTCTTTTGGAAAGTCATCATAATATAAAGTGAAGAATTAAAGGAACTACCTACACTATACTAGATGTTTACTTTAAGAATTGCGCCTTAGAATACAAGATACAAAAGCTCTATACAAGAATAGTATAAGAGAGAAAAACATAGAAGAATTTGAGAATGGTACAATTATTATTACCATTAATAATAATTGTGGGTTCCAATATAAAGAGTTCAAGTTTATGTGTAGATGCAAACAGATGTACAGTGTAAAAAATAAAAAATTTCTACTTATGCAATTGTTATACATTTATGTATTAAACTTACATTCTTAAACTTACATTCTTACTCTTTAATAGGAAAACATTGTATTGTATGTGCAAAGCTCAATATGACTCTCTTGAGGTTAACGTATTATAAATATTAAGTGATTAATGTGTTGTAGATGTCAAAAGATTAAAAGATAAATGCATTTTGTATTTTTTTGATATATTATAAATAATACAAAGTCAATGTATTATAAAGAAGTAGGTCAATGTAATGTATTGTAATAAATTTGATATATTACTCCCGATTCAAGTGTCAATCAGAGCCACATGCCCTTAATAGAAATTAGCGTGATGACAATCAACTTCTACGCCCACTACCACATGTGGACACACAACCTGATTAAATGGACCAATAATTGGCCAACTCCATCCATTAATGGAGAAGCTATGGCTTGATTCGATAATACCACCGCAATCAACAGACGCGACCTCCACACAGGAAATCGTCATAGCAAGGTTGGTTTTGGCATTACCAGTATGATCCCTTGTTGAAATATGACCGTTTTTCTTAAATGGATAAACAGGGAATTCGAAAAGGCTAAAAGAAATGTGGGAGGAAAGAGTATGTATTTTGTGTTCTTCCGGAAAAGTGGAAACATAAAAACATTTCATTTTAGAATGTGAGGCCCTCAAAGATCGTAGGGAAAATTATGCAGGTATTCTGGCAGCTAGTCTTTGGACTAATCTATTAAGTGAAGAGTTTGTGGAGAAGCTAGCAGCGGTTATTGTAAAACTTCACAGGAAAAGGGCCGAATACAAAAGCCAGATGAAAAAGCAATCTGTCCCATAGACTATTTTTTTAGCCTCGTGGACATTAAAAATACTTTCTTTTTTTCTTTCTTTCTCATCAAGATTCCTCAACCTTTAATGACAATAATGAAGGTACGCTTGTAGTAAGTCTTCCCTCAATCAAAATTTTCCCTCCAGGTCTTTATCTTCTGTCTTGCTCTTTGAAAGCCTATTCTTATGGTTTCAGCAACAGAGATAAGCGAACAATTGGAGTCTGCTATGCAAGTGGCTTCCACAGATTTCATAGCATTCGGTCCTTAGCTTGCTCCACAATTGGTTTTTGGCTTCTCATCTCTTTCACTTTCTCTCTTGCTAAAGATAACATGGAAAGAGGTTGCGCAAGCAACAAGGGCCGTCGTTCCTCGATGCGCTTACCGATCCCGAGAATGCACCAGGATGCCATTAACGCTATAGAATTGTACCATAACCATACTCCTTCTCCAACCCGTGCGGCCTTGGTAGAGTTGTTGGAAAGACAACCTTGCTTTCAAGCTTCGAGAGAGAAGGATTAGGAGCGGACTGTAAAGCAAGATCGCAAGAGGAGAAACAGAAAATGAATGGTAGAAGTGAAAGCCTATATAGATATCTTCTATATTATATAGGGAGAGATTAAAAGGCCGGATCTTCCCACCCTTTCACCATCCGATGCATTCTTTCTTATCTTAGGCGTGCTTCCGGTAATATTCTTATCTTATCTCACTATTTTTGCCTAGGGAGGTCATTCTGGGATATACCTTTTAGCCATTTCACTGGGATATCTATATACAATCGATATCTATATTAGGTGTAGCTTAGCTCCCGATGGGCCTTAAGGTGGTCTTTGGAGATACTCCGAATAGTGAAATCGCAGCAAAACTGCTAAACTGGATTCCAGATTCTAGGTTTACTAGAACAAGAGATTCAAAGTATTTCAGAATGGTCGAGCTCTACTGGCTCATCAAAACCCTTCTCGACCAAGCTATTACAAACAAGTAAGTTGTTTTAAATGACCTCTTGATGCACGGAATATCTCCAACTACAAAATCAAGCCATGGATAAGAAGCTCACAATCATAGTAGCTCACCTAGGAATCCAATTTTGTAAACCTAATGAAGACAATATACCAGAAGCTCATATAGACCCTTCTCCTAGTTTCTATGAATGTTTTTTGTAATTAACCTTCAAGGCTTTTGATTCTCTTCTATCGAAGTGAGATACTAGACTAAGTTACAAATGCTCGAGTGGAGCTGAGATTTTGGTTTTAATTTTCCCTCTCTAATTTTGTCCATATTTTAATAATACAATCTAATAGTTTATATTTTTTTTATTATATATATTATAAATAATATAAAGTCAATATATTATAATTAAGCAAGTCAATGTAATGTAAATTATAATAAATAAGGTGAATTAAATGTATTGTAAATAATATGGAGAAACCAATGATTTTTGATGAGTAGGCCAGCAGGGAGTGACTTAGTAGTCTATGTGTTCTCGTAGATTCTCGTAGACTATAGTGAGGCATAAACAGGGAACAAGATGGAAAAATAAGGAGGAATTGATGGTTAAACGATGAATTAAACCAAAATACTTAGGAAAAGTCACTTAAACCTAAGTCAACGAAGAATTAGAATGAAAATGTGCTAAAGGGGGACTTAATTAATTAATTAATTATTCACCTTAGGAGGAAAAACGCCTAGCTTAAGTGAGGTCAATGGTGAATTAGATTAGGAAAGGTATAAAGGGAGGAATTTGACCTAATTCATCATTATGCATTGTTATGATTTGATGTTGAGAGTTCCCAGAGGAGGAGAGGATTTGACTTTACTGTTTTGTGGATTTCTAGAGGAAACCACCACCATTGATCGGTTTCAGTGTTGAGAGACACACCCTAGCCCATCGGAGATATCATCCAAGTATTTCACCGTGACATTCAGGAGCATCCAGTTACAGGGGGCGCAACTCAACCGGTGATGGCGCAAGTCAGATTGAGGGTTTGTGGAGCTGCACGAGGACAGAGCTCTGATCACATTTTCCTTCTAACCTAGTTGAGATCCAGCCAAGGTGCTTAGATTGAGCTACTTCCCATCAGATTCTAACGATGGAATCATTCAGAGAGCACCATCCATCCATTTAGGGCACACCTCTTCTGGACAGACATTTGGGGTTGCATGCAGAGTATCAAAGCAGATCCGAGGAAACCCTTCCGACCCAGTTCCGCATTTGGCGAGACGATCGTTTTGAGCCCTATGGCAACAGATTCCGTTGGTGGAATCCTTGGGGCGCATCCAATGTCCCAGGAGGTGCGCAAATCCCCCAGGGGTCCAGATCTAGTGCCTCAGAGACCAGATCCGAGATCTGGCACTCATTCATTTCAGTCTAGAGGACAGGATGCTTTTGTTGGAGCAATTTTCAGCGCATTCCAACGGACTATTCTTCCAGACGAGTTTTCCAACTGGTAGTGGTTACCATACTTCTCCGGAATCACATATTTTTGCCGATCTATCTGTGCATGCATCATATCTACTATCATCTTTTGATCAAGGGTATTTTGATGTTATTTTCTTGTATTCCAGTGACAATCCATGAGATCTAAATGACGATTATATTCTATATTTCCAGTATGCTATTGTATTTCCATGCTTGAGACGTATAATACATGTTATTGAGCAATTGATGTTCTTTACTTCCGCATGCATCCCTTATATGTTGTTAAAACCATAAATACACAACATGCACATGCAATAACCCACATGTACATGCAATAACCATCAAGATCTCAAACATACAATTGAAACGCATCCAGAAACCCCCCAGTGTATCAGATCTGCAAGACAGAACATTAGATCAGTAACAAATATCTTGATCAGCGAGATCAGGGATATTTCAGTGGTATCAGAGCTTTAGTCCTGCCAGTCTGTGACTAAAAACAATGAATACAACATGAGAACCAGATGGTCGTGAGCACGTAGGTGACGAATATGTCACTTACAACAGGTGCAGGTAAAGAAGGGATAGGCCTAACTTTCCTCCCTTCCCTCCTAGTCCAGAGGAAGAGGAAGAGGCACACAGAAAAGCAGAGAGAAGAGTAGAGCACGAGGTCGAGCGCGAAGCAGAGAGAAGAGTAGAGCACGAGGTCGAGCGCGAAGCAGAGATGATGCTAGGTGACAGATCTTGATCAGCGAGATCAGGGATATTTCAGTGGTATCGGAGCTTTAGTCCTGCCAGTCTGTGACTAAAGACAATGAATACAACATGAGAACCAGATGGTCGTGAGCACGTAGGTGACGAATATGTCACTTACAACAGGTGCAGGTAAAGAAGGGATAGGCCTAACTTTCCTCCCTTCCCTCCTAGTCCAGAGGAAGAGGAAGAGGCACACAG
>ML783762.1:46082-56634 GCA_009831015.1 Picea engelmannii
ATAACCAACTGATGTTTATATCCATTGTTTGACTTCTTATGAGAGTTGGTTAGGAGGATATAACTTTTTTTCCCCTTCAAGAAGAAAGTGGATCGAAAACCACTTTATGCTATTTTTGGATGGTTGTTGCGACTAACTCCTATTTTTATTCATTGTTGACTTAGCTCTTGGAGTTACTTAAATGTGAGCTTCATTGAGATTTGTTTCCTAGATTTTTTTATTGTAACCTTCTAGAGGAGATTGTGGATCTCAACAAACTCCTACTTTTAGTAAAAGTTTTGTTAGAGATGATTATTTTATCATTATTCCTAGGAGAACTAATTGATCTAGGAAAATAATTCATTGTTTATTGTATGAGTGAGATGGAGCTTAAACTTATTTAAGTGTTTGCTATCTCCATTTGTAACTTGAATTGGATTTCAGTGATTAATTGAAGAACTTGTGAGCAATCTAGCTCCAAGATTTGGAGGATTTGGTGTCTTGTATATGTTTGGGTTGACTCCTATGGATGATGTGGACCCAATTGATGACCCATCTAATCTTCCTATTGCAAACGTCTCTTCACTTTTTCAGGATACTCTTGTTAGTGGCTCATCCAATCCTCATGTGTAGTAATGTTGCTTTTGTTAGTGGCTCATCCAATCCTCATGTTGCAAGTAATGTTTCTTTTGTTAGTGGCTCATCGAGTCCTCATGTCACAAATGATCTTGATAGTTCAACTCCATTATTCAATGATGATGGTGGCACTTTGCATGATTCACTGGCACTTAGTTACTCTTCCTTTAGTTAAGTCATGGCCTATACCTAAGTGGGCTATCTCCACTCTTATTGATGTAGCAAGTTTCTTGCTAGTCCATCTGCATTCTATTAGGAGGAATCTCCATCTCAAGTCCTTCTATTTCAGAGTGTTGATTGTTTTTAGGATGAATCTCATGCAAGTGAATTCCCTCTTGGCCCATTTGAGCAATATTAGGAGGAATCTTCTCCACCACGGACCATTACTTAGGTTTTGATGTTTCTTGCTAAACTACAACATGTTGGGCCTCTCATTTTGAATGTTAGAAACAACCATGTTGCATTAGCAGGAAGAATAGAGTGGCGCAGACTCAGTAAACAGAAAAGACGAAGAGTTGAACCATGTGGAGCAAAGACCGTTGGGTGCATTAAGGAGCCTTGACAATGAAGGAAGGCTAGAATAGAGCAATAGGTAGGATCCCAGGTGATCAAGGATGAAGTGGTGAAAGGAGAAAGATACCTAGTTGAAGCGTCAAAGCAGAAGGAGACAATAGTGAGTTCATCAAGCAAAGCACTGGAAGAAGGAAAACGACTCTGTGTAATTTTGAATGCACCTTCCCACCGTAGGGCGTGATGCTATATATCGTAAAGTCTTAGGCTTGAAAAGGTTGTCAATGATTAGTTTTGTGGGTTAGATGGTTGATGGTTGTCAAGTGTTGTAACATGTTTTGGGTTAAGGAAACACTATGTTGTATGGGATATATTCTGAGTGGTTGTGGCTCTAAGCCACTTTGGTAAATGTATTGGTTCTTATTAGATATTAATGAATGAGGCCCTCGTTCAAATTTTTTGTTGTCTTACTTTTTATGGCAATGATGTGTTTCACTGTTATTCCTTAATTGTGTTAATGAATGAACATTATCTGATCTAATCTATGTTGCGCACTTAAGTACGATGATAGTGTTGGGTATGATGGTCAGATAGTCCTTGAGTGCATCAATATGAGTTGCAATTTGATGGGTAATGTTTGGCTTGGGAACTAAGGAAAATCATGTATATTGAGTCAAGTTTCACTGGTGGCAGCCATGTTGCACAAGCCCTATATAGTCTTTAGTGTCAGCACAACACTTCAGGTGAGACCTTCCCCATCTTGGGGATTGAATATGCTAGTGCTGAGATTACAACAAACCCCCTTTGTTGAACACCGATGCAAACCATGGTCTAAGATTGAGCCAACAAAACAACTCACACATCTTCCACCTAAATATATATGGAGCTTAGTTTCAATGATTGATAATCTCGATGGCTTTTTGGAGCAATGTGGAGTTTGGGGGGGTGATATGGCCTTTTGCTCAACATTAAGGGGGAAGTAAATCTTTTGTTGTAATGACTTCTTTTTGTGGTCCCATGTTCATCTTGACGGGGGATGTTGGAATTATTGGTGTAACTTCGACATGTGGCCATGACCCATTCATATATATCATTATGTACTTGTAATTATGGCTAAGGCCATATTTTATTTCATTTATTGTATACTACACATATTGTTAAGACTGACCTAGTCAAACATGATATTTATTCTCAATACCTCTTTAGGTGTGTGCCCTTATTATATTGGGAGGACACCTCACTTGAGTTGTGTATAAATACACAATTCAAGCTCTCATTTGCCTCATCTCATCTTGTGATTTTGTCATTTTTCTCTTGTTTGGCATTTTTTTCTTGAGTGCACTTGTGTATTTATATTTTCAGCACTTGTGCTTCGATTTTGCACTCTTCCTCTAGTTCACTAGACCTATCTCTCTCTAGTGCACTTGTGAGGAGGCTATTTCAAAATTTGGATGAGATAGATTTGGTTCCATTAATTATCTTGTTGACTCTTATAAGCACCAACACTTCATGGCAATTCCACAAATAAAAAATCCTCGGCTGCCAAAAAAATCAAAACTGAAAACCCTAGTTTTGCAGTCCTTAGAAAGATGTCAATAGCGAAAAAAATCTGAATCAGCTGCTGAAAAAGTCAGATTTGGAAACCCTAGTTCTGCAGTGCTTAGGACAATGCCAGTGGCCAAAAATCTCCAGATCAGTTGCAGAAAAAATCAAATATGGAAACCCTAGATCCCTAGTGCTTAGGGCAATGCCACAAACCAAAAATCTCCGATCTGTTGAAAATAAGAATAAAAGAGATGGTCCGAAACCCTGGTTCTGCAGTCACAAAAGATAGTGATGCCACCAGTCCATAGCCATGGATCAATTGAAGAACATATGGCTGAAATAAATCAGCAGGTAAGCCTTAATGCTGGGCTCTCAAATCTTGAGCAAGAGATCTCAAAAATAGCACAAAATATGGTTAAACAACACTCGATCAGGTGCCCAACTTTAGGCAACAAATCACCATGAAACAATCCAGTACTCCATAAATTAGGCACAATCTTCCACTACAAGTTCTGATCACTGCAAAAAAAAGCCAAGAAGAAACCCTAACCAGCACTGAAAGGGGTGAGGGAGGTTCACACCTGCTTTTTTAGTTTTAAACTAACTTTGTTTTTGGAAATATTGTTTATAGAAACTTACAGGTGCCCCTTTGTGAAGCTGCCATGCTATGAGGGGCATAACTATGCCCTTAAAGTAGTATCCAAGACTTGCACCTGGCCTCATCTACACCCAATCAGGGAGTTTTGAACCTTAGTCTTTATCCTAATACAAGCCTGATCACCTTGCTGCTAGAACTAATGTTGAAGCTTTCAAATTTAGAAAGAACTTGAACAACTTCTTACCAATCACTGTCAATAGATTGAATGACTGCATAAGATCTGGGCATTTTGGTATGTTTGGTATGCAGAGTTTCAGTGGACACCAATATTCATTTATCTTTTAGAAAACTCCTCCAGGGCAGAAACATGATAATTACAATATTTGAATCTAAATTTGATCTTTTGTATGAAATGCAAGCTGTGTGTTGTTAGTAAGGAATCCAAAACGAGTGCAGATTCCTCCTGTCATTTAAAAGTTGTCCTCGTGATTTCTCCAGTTAATATTTTCAATTGAATAGCTTTAGCCTTATCAAATCTAGAAGGTTCTTAGGCAATACTTTTCTATGTTCCTTTCCTTAGTTATCATAAATTGTAATTACCAGCTCTGCCACTGACTTGTTTCTTGGCTTCTTTCCGTCACTTTGAACAGTGCTCAACCCAAAGGATGTCTCTTCAATGGAGTATTTGCTTCCTAACTGGATGCAATTAAGAATGTTGACGAAGGGTAGGCCTTTTAATGCAACTGTCAAATTAGGAGCAAAAATATCATCTTTGTCACAGAGCGACATGTAAGACACTCTAATTCAGTTGTTCTTTTCATTTCTTTCGATAAACTTCTTTTCATGTTAATGCTCTTGTGATATTGTCTGACAATTAAGCAAACAACAGGTCAAAGCTCCTAAAGTTGTCAGCTTCTTGCTATGGGAAAGGTGAAACTTTACCAGCTCTGCATATTGTCACCTCAACATTCAAATTACACAATGCAAACTGTTTTTTTCTTTGAGCTGAAAATTCCTGCCTGCTATTTTCTACAGGAAAATATTTGTTGCTGTGTAGAAATGGAACCATTGAGGTCATATTGAACAAAGACTCAGTATCAGCAGATATTCTGCAGTCATACATCCATGGTCTTGTACTATCATATCATATGGGTAGTAGCAGTTCTGTCAATGACGCTAACAATGCAGACAGCTGCTTGTGGATGGAGAAGTACTATTCAATGTTCATTTCAAAGGTATGACTTCCATTATGCATAATATGACTTTTCTGTTCATATACAGAAAGTAGATATAAAATAACCGTTCTGAATAGTGAGATCAAACATTATTTACATTTGGTTATTTTCTAAGAAAGATGAACTTGAGAAATCTTCTGATAAGCAGTATTCTATAGCAGCTACAGGCATCAGGTTGGAATACAGGACGACTTCTCGTGCCTTCTGTTGATTGGAGAGCCCACTGGGTAGAATCTTTGGTTGATGGAAAGGCAACATAGCTCCTTGAAATACTCTAATACTGTGCGTTATTTTAAAAATAGCATTTCCTTTTTCTCAAGATGTAAGAGAAAGGGCACCCTAGGAAAGGGAACGGACAGGATCTACAAAGAAATCATTTTTTTGTTTTTTTTTTAATTTATTATGTTCGAATTTAAGAAATCAGCCCACCATGGAAGTGGGCTGATGCATGTATCGTAGGGTTTTTTTCCCTTGATAAAGCAAGGTTTAATGTAGATCCCAACTATCGTTATGCTCTATTTGCAATTTCTCTGAATACAAGAGGTGGTTTGACCCAATAAACATGGACTCCAAATACCTATTTTCAGCCTGAGCGAATTACAATTTCTTTACATACCAGATGTGGGTCAACCCAAAAGACATGGATTTCAATTACCCATTTTCAACCTGAGCGAGTGGGCAAGTTTGTATTTCTATTTTTGGCATAGCGAATAGCTTTAGGTATGTAGAGATCCAAATAAAATATGATATTGAGTCTTATTTATATCTAGTTTTTGTCTTCCCCAGAGATGGAGTGAATTGTGATACCTTTTAGTTTGTATGCTTTTTTTTTCATAGACTGGAACTGGTTTGTTTAGAGATAATATTGTGGCTAATTAGTTAAATTGTAAACCTAACATTAACATTGACTAGCACTTAGGGAAGATTGGCTGATAACATTGGTATCTAGTCTATATGATTTATTATGATCACTGAATACCGCAAATCCCCATTTTTTTTCTTTTAATTGTCTTTTCTCATGGTTTTATAGACATCAATCACAACCTTGAGATCTCAGGTGAATTGCTATTAAAATTTTGTTATGTCGATATTTAATGATGCTATACATGTTTATATGTTTAATAATTTATATTTACAATAAATTTAAATGTCTTTAATAAGTAATATTACATCTAAGCTAATGGTTTAGTTTTATAATATCTTTGAAGAGTAATCACATTTTGCAAATATTACATCAAATTTAGATGGTTAATAGCTTAGTTTTATAACATTTGTAAAGAGTAATTACATTTTTTTTATTTGAAGGCAATGAAATACTCAAAATTTACCATAAGTTTTATGAAAATGGTTGGTTTCTCCATATTATTTACCATACATTTAATTTACTTTATTTATTATAATACATTACATTGACTTGCTTAATTACAATATATTGACTTCGTATTATTTATAATATATATAATTTTTTGTATATAAATTATCAGATTGTATTATTAAAATATGGACAAAATTACTGAGAGAAAATTAAAACCAAAAACATAGCTCCACTCTCTTAAAAAGATAGTAATCTTACTGAACATTTGCAACTTAGTCTAGTATCTCACTGCCTATACCTTCGATAGAAGAGAATCAAAAGGCTTGAAGGTTGATTACAAAAAGCATTCATAGAAACTAGGAGAAGAAATTGTCTGGTAGAATTTGAAGGAGGGTCTATATGAGCTTTTGGCATATTGTCCTCATCAAGTTCAGCAAATTGGATTCCCAGGTGAGCTACTATGATTGTGAGCTTCTTATCCATGGCTTGATTTTGTAGTTGGAGATATTTCGTCTGCATCAGGAGGTCATTTAGAACAACTTGCTTGTGTGTAATAGCTTGGTCGAGAAGCGTTTTGATGAGCCAGTAGAGCTCAACCGTTCTGAAATATTTTGAATCATTTGTTCTAGTAAACCCGGAATCTGGAATCCAATTTAGCAATTATGTTGTGATTTCACTATATTTTTTTATTTGAAAGCACTGAAATACTCAAAATTTACCATAAGTTTTATGAAAATGGTTGGTTTCTTCATATTATTTACAACACATTTAATTTACCTTATTTATTATAACACATTACATTGACTTGCTTAATTACAATATATTGACTTTGTATTATTTATAATATATAAAAAAAAAATTATAAACTATGTGATTATATTATTAAAATATGGACAAAATTACAGAGGGAAAATTAAAACCAAAAACGCAGCTCCACTCTCTTAAAAAGATAGTAATCTTACTAAGCATTTGTAACTTAGTCTAGTATCTCATTGCCTATACCTTCAATAGAAGAGAATCAAAAGCCTTGAAGGTTGATTACAAAAAGCATTCATAGAAACTAGGAGAAGAAATTGTCTAGTCGAATTTGCAGGAGGGTCTATATGAGCTTTTGGCATATTGTCCTCATCAAGTTCAGCAAATAGGATTTCCAAGTGAGCTACTATGATTGTGAGCTTCTTATCCATGGCTTGATTTTGTAGTTGGAGATATTGCATCTCCATCAAGAGGTCATTTAGAACAATTTGCTTGTCTGTAATAGCTTGGTCAAGAAGGGTTTTGATGAGCCAGTAGAGCTCAACCGTTCTGAAATACTTTGAATCTCTTGTTCTAGTAGACCCAGAATCTGGAATCCAGTTTAGCATTTCTATTGCGATTTCACTATATTTTTTTTATTTGAAGGCATTGAAATTCTCAAAATTTACCATAAGTTTTATGAAAATGGTTGGTTTCTCCATATTATTTAAAATACATTTGATTTACCTTATTTATTATAATACATTACATTGACTTGCTTAATTACAATATATTGACTTCGTATTATTTATGATATATATAATTTTTTTTTTATAAACTATCAGATTGTATTATTAAAATATGGACAAAATTACAGAGGGAAAATTAAAACCAAAAACGCAGCTCCACTCTCTTAAAAAGATAGTAATCTTACTGAGCATTTGTAACTTAGTCTAGTATCTCACTGCCTATACCTTCGATAGAAGAGAATCAAAAGCCTTTAAGGTTGATTACAAAAAACATTCATAGAAACTAGGAGAAGAAATTGTCTGGTAGAATTTGTAGGAGGAGGGTCTATATGAGCTTATGGCATATTGTCCTCATCAGGTTCAATAAATTGGATTCCCAAGTGAGCTACTATGATTGTGAACTTTTTATCCATGGCTTGATTTTGTAGTCGGAGATATTCTGTCTGCATCAGAAGGTCATTTAGAAAAACTTGCTTGTATGTAATAGCTTGGCCGATAAGGGTTTTGATGAGCCAGTAGAGCTCAACCATTCTAAAATACTTTGAATCTCTTGTTCTAGTAGACCTAGAATCTGGAATCCTATTTAGTAGTTTTGTTGTGATTTCACTATTTTTTTTTATTTGAAGGCACTGAAATACTCAAAATTTACCATAAGTTTTATGAAAATGGTTGGTTTCTCCATATTATTTACAATACATTTAATTTACCTTATTTATTATAATACATTACATTGACTTGCTTAATCACAATATATTGATTTCGTATTATTTATAATATATATAAAAAAAAAATTATAAACTATTAGATTGTATTATTAAAATATGGAAAAAATTACAAAGGGAAAATTAAAACCAAAAACACAGCTCCACTCTCTTAAAAAGATAGTAATCTTACTGAGCATTTGTAACTTAGTCTAGTATCTCACTGCCTATACCTTCGATTGAAGATAATCAAAAGCCTTGAAGGTTGATTACAAAAAGCATTCATAGAAACTAGGAGAAGAAATTGTCTAGTAGAATTTGCAGGAGGAGGGTCTATATGAGCTTCTGGCATATTGTCCTCATCAAGTTCAACAAATTGGATTCCCAAGTGAGCTACTATGATTGTGAGCTTCCTATCCATGGCTTGATTTCGTAGTTGGAGATATTTCGTCTACATCATGAGGTCATTTAGAACAACTTACTTGTCTGTAAAAGCTTGGTTGAGAAGGGTTTTGATGATCCAGTAGAGCTCAACCATTCTGAAATACTTTGAATCTCTTGTTCTAGTAGACCCAAAATCTGGAATCCAGTTTAGCAGTTTTGTTGTGATTTCACTATATTTTTTTATTTGAAAGCACTGAAACACTCAAAATTTACCATAAATTTTATGAAAATGGTTGGTTTCTCCATATTATTTACAATACATTACATTGACTTGCTTAATTACAATATATTGACTCCATGTTATATATATATATATATATATATATATATATATATATATATATAACATTATAAACTATTAGATTGTGTTATTAAAATATGGACAAAATTATAGAGGGAAAATTAAAACCAAAAACATAGCTCCACTCTCTTAAAAAGATAGTAATCTTACTGAGCATTTGTAACTTAGTCTAGTATCTCATTGCCTATACCTTCGATAGAAGAGAATCAAAAGCCTTGAAGGTTGATTGCAAAAAGCATTCATATAAACTAGGAAAAGAAATTGTCTGGTAGAATTTGCAGGAGGAGGGTCTATATGAGCTTTTGACATATTGTCCTCATCAAGTTCAACAAATTGGATTCCCAATTGAGCTACTATGATTGTGAGCTTCTTATCCATGGCTTGATTTTGTAGTTGGAGATATTCTTCCTGCATTAGGAGGTCATTTAGAACACTTGCTTGTTTGTAATAGCTTGGCCGAGAAGGGTTTTGATGAGCCAGTAGAGCTCAATCGTTCTAAAATACTTTGAATCTCTTGTTCTAGTAGACCCATAATCTGGAATCTAGTTTAGCAGTTTTGTTGTGATTTCACTATATTTTTTTATTTGAAGGTACTGATATACTCAAAATTTACCTTAAGTTTTATGAAAATCGTGAAATATCCCTGATCCCGCTGATCAAGATATTTGCTACTGATCTAATGTTATGTCTTGCAGATCTAATACACTGGGGGTTTTCTGGATGCGTTTAAGTTGTATGTTTGAGATCTTGATGGTTATTGCATGTGCATGTGGGTTATTGCATGTGCTTGTTGTGTATTTATGGTTTAAACAACATATAAAGGATGCATGCGGAAGTAAAGAACATCAACTGCTCAATAACATGTATTATACGTCTCAAGCATGGAAATACAATAGCATACTGGAAATATAGAATATAATCGTCAACTAGATCTCATGGATCGTCACTGGAATACAAGCAAATAACATCAAAATACCCGCGATCAGAAGATGATAGCAAATCTGATGCATGCACGGATAGATCGACAAAAATATACGATTCCGAAGAAGTACGGTAACCGCTACCAGCTGGAAAACGCGTCCGGAAGAATAGACTGTCGGAATGCGCTAGAAACTGCTCCAATAGAAGCGCCCTGACCTTTAGACTGAAATGGATGAGTGTCAGATCTCAAATCTGGTCTCTAAGACACTAGATTTGTACCCCTGGGGGATTTGCGCACCTCCTGAGACACTAGATGCGCCCCAAAGGATTCCACCAACGGAATCTATTGCTATAGGGCTCAAAACAATCGTCTCGCCAAATGCGGAACTAGGTCGGAAGGGTTTCCCTGAATTTGCTCTGATACTCTGCATGCAACCCCAAATGTCTCTCCGGAAGAGTTGTGCCCTAAATTGTTGGATGGTGTGCTCTGAATGATTCCACCGTCGGAATCTGATGGGAAGTAGCTCAATCTAAGCACCTTGGCTGGATCTCAATTGGGTCGGAAGGAAAATTTAATCAGAGCTCTATCCTCGTGCAGCTCCACAAACCCTCAATCTGACTTGCGCCCTCATTGGTTGAGTTGCACCCCCTGTAACTGGATGCTCCTGAATGTCACGGTGAAATACCTGGATGGTATCTCCGATGGAATAGGGTGTGTCTCTCAACACCGAAACCGATCAATGGTGGTGGTTTCCTCCAGAAATCCACAAAATAGTAAAGTTGAATCCTCTCCTCCTCTGGGAACTCTCAACATCAAATCATAACAATGCATAATGAGGAATTAGGTCAAATTCCTCCCTTTATACCTTTCCCAATCTAATTC
>ML783762.1:70310-88211 GCA_009831015.1 Picea engelmannii
TTGGGCTTGCCCTTCCATTCCCTTTGAGGATTCTTCTGATCCTTGTCTCTCTGTGGTACAAAGGGTTTGGTGAAGGGTTTAGTTTTTGGCACTAAATCCGCCAAATCTCTAGTGCGTCGGATGGCATCCTGCAAGGTATGAGGTCGGTAGGCCTTCACCCATCCTCTCAAGGGTTCTGTGAGCCCTTCTGTGAATAACATGACCAATCAGGGCTCGGATATGTCTGTCACTTCCACTGCTACCCTCTAAAACTCTAAGATGAATGCCTCTGTTGTGCTAGTTTGTCTCAATTGGGCTAGATCTCTGAAATGGATCTCTGGATCCCTCCTGTCAAATCTATCCATGAGTCTCTCTGTGAACTCTCTATAGGAGGTGATGCAACTGTGACCCAATGTCACCAATCCGTGATACCACTACTCGTGTGCCTCACCTTCCAAGTGTAGGGTGGCAAAACTTATGGCCTCTGACTCGGTCATCTTGTTGATCTTGTAGTAGGTGTCTAGTTTCTGTACCCAAGCTCTGGCGGTGCATTTGGACGATCCGTCAAAAGAAGGTATGGTGAGTTTACCAACTTTCCGGATGAAATCAATGTTATGCCCCTGCTGCTGTGCTATTGTGGTCCTCCCCTCTGTGGCTCTCTGGGGCGGTTCCTGAGTCTAAGTCCACAATACTCAACTAAGGTCATATCCTAATGGAAGTCATGGCCCAATGCTGCATACTCTCTCCGATACTCTATAATGTCCTCTGCATGATTGGGCGGTCTCTATGCTATCGGTATTTGTGCTGCTACCGGGGGTGCCCTCTAGAAACTAGGAAACAATAGACATGGAATCCTACTCCCAGAGGTGTATGTGCGAGTGGGTGACTGGGGTCTACTCCCTGCCCTTGAGTTCCCCCATGTTGCATGTGGAGCTTGTGTGCCCGAAATGTCTACCATAGCCAGTCTATCCACTACCTAAGCCAAAGACTGAGACATGGTTCGCTGACTAGCTAGCATATCACTGATAACCTGCATGAATGTTGCATCTGGATCCACTGAGGGCCTTACCACTGCCCTTTGGTCGCTCATATCTGTCACCTAGCATCATCTCTGCTTCGCGCTCGACCTCGTGCTCTGCTCTTCTCTCTGCTTTTCTGTGTGCCTCTTCCTCTTCCTCTGGACTAGGAGGGAAGGGAGGAAAGTTAGGCCTATCCCTTCTTTCCCTGCACCTGTTGTAAGTGACATATTCGTCACCTACGTGCTCACGACCATCTGGTTCTCCTGTTGTATTCATTGTCTTTAGTCACAGACTGGCAGGACTAAAGTTCCGATACCACTGAAATATCCCTGATCTTGTTGATCAAGATATTTGCTACTGATCTAATGTTCTGTCTTGCAGATCTGATACACTGGGGGGTTTCTGGATGCGTTTCAGTTGTATGTTTGAGATCTTGATGGTTATTGCATGTACATGTGGGTTATTGCATGTGCATGTTGTGTATTTATGGTTTTAACAACATATAAGGGATGCATGCGGAAGTAAAGAACATCAACTGCTCAATAACATGTATTATACGTCTCAAGCATGGAAATACAATAGCATACTGGAAATATAGAATATAATCGTCATTTAGATCTCATGGATTGTCACTGGAATACAAGCAAATAACATCAAAATACCCTTGATCAAAAGATGATAGCAGATCTGATGCATGCACAGATAGATCGACAAAAATATGTGATTCCGAAGAAGTATGGTAACCGCTACCAGCTGAAAAACTCGTCTGGAAGAACAGTCCGTCGAAATGCGCTGAAAATTGCTCCAACAAAAGCACCCTGGCCTCTAGACTGAAATGAATGAGTGCCAGATCTCGGGACTGGTCTCTGAGGCACTAGATTTGGACCCCTGGGGGATTTGCGCACCTCCTGGGACATTGGATGCGCCCCAAGGATTCCACCAATGGAATCTGCTGCCATAGGGCTCAAAACGATCGTCTCGCCAAATGTGGAACTGGGTCGGAAGGGTTTCCCCGGATCTGCTCTAATACTCTGCATGCAACCCCAAATGTCTGTCCAGAAGAGGTGTGCCCTAAATGGATGGATGGTGCTCTCTGAATGATTCCATCGTTAGAATCTGATGGGAAGTAGCTCAATCTAAGCACCTTGGTTGGATCTCAACTAGGTTAGAAGGAAAATGTAATCAGAGCTCTGTCCTCGTCCAACTCCACAAACCCTCAATCTGACTTGCGCCATCACTGGTTGAGTTGCGCCCCCTGTAACTGGATGCTCCTGAATGTCACGGTGAAATACTTGGATGATATCTTCGATGGGATAGGGTGTGTCTCTCAACACCGAAACCGATCAATGGTGGTGGTTTCCTCTAGAAATCCACAAAACAGTAAAGTCAAATCCTCTCCTCCTCTGGGAACTCTCAACATCAAATCATAACAATGCATAATGAGGAATTAGGTCAAATTCCTCCCTTTATACCTTTCATAATCTAATTCACCATTGACCTCACTTAAGCTAGGTGTTTTTCCTCCTAAGGTGAATAATTAATTAATTAATTAAGTCCCCCTTTAGCACCTTTTCATTCTAATTCTTCGTTGACTTAGGCTTAAGTGACTTTTCCTAAGTATTTTGGTTTAATTCATCGTTTAGCCATCAATTCCTCCTTATTTTTCCATCTTGTTCCCTGTTTATGCCTGACTATAGTCTACGAGAACACATAGACTACTAAGTCACTCCCTGCTGGCCTACTCATCAAAAATCATTGGTTTCTCCATATTATTTACAATACATTTAATTCACCTTATTTATTATAATTTACATTACATTGACTTGCTTAATTACAATATATTGACTTCCTATTATTTATAATATATATAATAAAAAAAATATAAACTATTAGATAGTATTATTAAAATATGGACAAAATTAGAGAGGGAAAATTAAAACCAAAATCTCAGCTCCACTCTCTTAAAAAAAGATAGTAATCTTACTGAGCATTTGTAACTTAGTCTAGTATCTCACTGCTTATACCTTAGATAGAAGAGAATCAAAAGCCTTGAAGGTTAATTACAAAAAGCATTCATAGAAACTAGGAGAAGAAATTGTCTAGTAGAATTTGCACGAGGAAGGTCTATATGAGCTTGGCATATTGTCCTCATTAGGTTTAGAAAATTGGATTCCTAGGTGAGCTACTATGATTGTGAGTTTCTTATCCATGGCTTGATTTTGTAGTTGGAGATATTTCATCCGCATCAGGAAGTCATTTAGAACAACTTGTTTGTTTGTAATAGCTTGGCCGAGAAGGGTTTTGATGAGCCAGTAGAGCTCAACCGTTATGAAATACTTTGAATCTCTTGTTCTAGTAAACCTAGAATCTGGAATCTAGTTTAGCAATTCTGCTGCGATTTCACTATTCAGAGTATCTCCAAAGACCACCTTAAGGCCCTTCGGGACTTATCTTCTATACAGAACTAATGAATGGCCATTCGGGAGCTAAGCTACACCTAATATAGATATCAATTGTATATAGATATGGCTAAAAGGTATATCCCAGAATGACCTCCCCGGGCAAAAATAGTGAGATAAGATAAGAATATTACCGGAAGCATGCCTAAGATAAGAAAGAATGCATCGGATGGTGAAAAGGTTGGAAGATCCGGCCTTTTAGTCTCTCCCTATATAATATAGAATATATCTATATAGGCTTTCACTTCTACCATTCATTTTCCGTTTCTCCGCTTGCGATCTTGCTTTACAGTCCGCTCCTAATCCTTCTCTCTCGAAGCTTGAAAGCTAGGTTGTCTTTCCAACAACTCTTCCAAGGCCGCACGGGTTGGAGAAGGAGTATGGGTATGGTACCATTCTACAACGTTAATGGCATCCTGGTGCATTCTCGGGATCGGTAAGCGCATCGAGGAGCGACTGCCCTTGTTGCTTGCGCAACCTCTTTCCATGTTATCTTTCGCAAGAGAGAAAGTGAAAGAGATGAGAAGCCAAAAACCAATTGTGGAGCAAGCTAAGGACCGAGTGCTATGAAATCTGTGGAAGCCACTTGCATAGCACACTCCAATTGTTCGCTTATCTCTGTTGTTGAAACCATAAGAATGGGCTTTCGAAGAGCAAGACAGAAGATAAAGACCTGGAGGGAAAAATTTGATGGAGGGAAGACTTACTGCAGTCGTACTTTTATTAGTTATTGTCATTAAAGGTTGAGGAATCTTGATGAGAAAGAAAAAAAGTATTTTTAACGTTTACGAGGCTAAAAAAATAGCTTATAGGACAGATTGTTTTTTCATCTGGCTTTTGTATTCGGCCCTTTTACTGTGAAGTTTTACAATAACCACTGCCAGCTTCTCAACAAACTCTTCATTGAATAGATTATCCCAAGAACTAGTTGCAAGAATACTTGCATAATTTTCCCTACTGTCTTTGAGGGCCTCACATTCTAAAATGATAATTTTCCCTACTGTCTTTGAGGGCCTCACATTCTAAAATGAAATGTTTTTATGTTTCCACTTTTTCGGAAGAGCACAAAATACATACTCTTTCCTCCAACATTTCTTTTCGCCTTTTCCAGCACCATATTTGTCCATTTAGAGAGAGCAGTCATATTTCACCGAGTGATCGTACTGGTAATGCCAAAACCAACCTTACTATGACGATTTCTTGTGTGGAGGTCGCGTCTGTTGATTGCAGTGGTATTATCGAATCGAGCCATAGCTTATCCATTAATGGATGGAGTTGGCCAATTGTTGGTCCATTTAATCAGGTTGTGTGTCCACATGTGATAGTGGGCGTAGAAGTTGGTAGTCATCACGCTAATTTCTATTGAGAACATGTGGCCTCTGATTGACACTTAAATCGAGGGTAATATATCAAA
This sequence comes from Picea engelmannii, assembly GCA_009831015.1. NCBI lineage: Eukaryota > Viridiplantae > Streptophyta > Pinopsida > Pinales > Pinaceae > Picea > Picea engelmannii. The sequence continues at coordinate 75,182 of ML783762.1, forward strand.
TTTATTACAATACATTATATTAACCTACTTATTTATAATACATTAATTTTGTATTATTTATAATATATAAAAAAAATACAAAATGCATTCATCTTTTAATCTTTTAACATCTACAATACATTAACTTACATTAATCTCTTAATATCTATAATACATTAACCTCAAGAGAATCATATTAAGATTTGCACATACAATACAATGTTTTCCTATTAAAGAGTAAGAATGTAGGTTTAATACATAAATGTATAATAATTGCATAAGTAGAATTTTTTTTGCACTGTACTTGTGTTTGCATCTACACATAAACTTGAACTCCTTATATTGGAACCCACAATTATTATTACCATAATTATCATTAATGGTAATAATAATTGTACCATTCTCAAATTCTTCTATGCTTTTATCTCTTATACTATTCTTGTATAGAGCTTTTGTATTTTGTATTGTAAGGCACAATTCTTAAAGTAAACATCTAGTATAGTGTAGGTAGTTTCTTTAATTCTTCACCTTATATTATGATGACTCTCCAAAAGAAAAGTAAATGTTAGGCCACATTTTTATAAGCAACATTACTAGTTTAATGAAAAATGTTTGGATTAAGACATTAAATTGTTTCTTATATGAAAGATGGCTCTACTCAAAACACGAGATGACATTAGCGAACATGAGATGACATCTTTTAACTATGGATTTTGCATATTGTTAATTTGTTAATTGTATGTATGATAATTATTTTAATGTTTTATTAATTACATATAATTTTTCATAATGTCAGTAATAAAAGATAAACATCTTAAGGTAATATAAAAGTAATATAAATTGTTTAATGTCATGGCTTAATATTAATTTTATATAATAGTAAAAACTTAAAATTTTAATAGTTAAATATAATAGTCATGCTTCAATATTAGTAATAATTTGATATAATAGTTAAAGATTTTAATGATAGTTTTATTGGTATTGGTATTGGTATTATAACAATTACATAGATACATCAAAAGTTAAAGTTATGTTAGACTTTAAAAAATATTATTATGTTAGACTTTAAAAATGAATTTGTGGAATTGTTACCAGGACCAATTAACTAAATTTGGGTTGATCATCTATTACTTGAAGGGTTGACTAAAAACCATTTACAACAGTACAATGTTTTAACATGAGGATATCAAAATACATTTTCATATATCAAATAATAATAATAAATACTTTATGGAATTGGACCATAATATATGAAAAGACCAATTTAGTTTTTATTATTATTAAATTTTCTATTGCATTAATGCAAATGGTTTGTACAATGTTTTAATACAAAAAGAGGTAGGCCACAAACACAACTTCCACACGCAAATGCAAGAGCTACCCCAAAATAAAAAAAAACGCAAGATAGCTTAAGCCAAAACACTCACAACTACACACATATTAAGAGTTCAAAGATCAAAGAGACATAACAACAATAAACATAAGGCCACAATTTGAACATAGGTAATCTAAGAAGTAATCATCCCAACATTTGGATGGGGTTGGTCATGATCATCTTGGGTGGGACTCCAACCAATCTCTAGGGGATTTACATCTATCAATTGTATTGGCTCCCAACCATCAATGGAAGGTTTAGGCCCTTTAGATATAGTTGATGCTAGCATCATGAATTGCTTGTTATGTTGGGGTGAGGTTGGGGGCCAATTCCTTCTAGGCGTGTGCCTCTCGTGTACTTATTTGCGGACCCAATGGTGGGGCCTCTTATTCCCTATGTGAGAACTTGTTGATTGGTGTTGACATGGGTAAGGTGGCTCCTTAATCATAGTATAAGGGGCCCCACCCCAAAAAACTAGAAGTTGTTGGAGATGCTCCATCTCCACCCTTAATTTATGTGCTTGAACCTTGATTTGTAAAGACACACTAACACAAGTTAATGTGTTGTCGTATCAGGTGAAACTCTACAATGGGACTATTGAATTAAAAGAAACATCATTACATATTTTCCAAAGCCAAAATGGAATTTTGATTCCAATAAGCAACCAAATGGATTGAAACTCAATTGTCCAAGGTGTGTAGTTATCTAACAAGACATCTCTCTAGGAGATGAAGGTAGGAAGATTTGTTGATGGATATGCTAGATATAGGTCCACGCAAATTTGGCTAAGGGATAAAACCATAAAAAATGCTTGATAGTCCCTACTTGCTCACATTGTAGACAACATAGGTTTTGCACACATAAGTAAGACAACCTTTTATCCACTTGTAGGTCTCTCATAGTCAAATTCTAAGCAAAAACGTTTTCTTGGGTTATGATTTCAGGTTCCAAACAATGGAAATCCAAAATAACCATGTATATTCTTTGGATTTTAGGGGTCATAGTTTGTTGAACATGTTACCCCCCAGGTCTAGGGGTAACTAAGGAGATTATATCTCGAGACCCGCAGGTAGAATACATGGAGTGTTGAGATCCAAATGACCAGTTGAGCCCATGTTGAGCAAACATAGTCCCTCCTCTACACCACAAATCACCATTCACCATCATCAACATAACAATGTCTGCCACACCAGCCTCACCCAGAAAGGACAATAGGTATTGCTTCATGAGGTAACAAATCCAGTCTCATGGTAAGTGTAACGTTAGTAATTGAAGCATTTGAGCATGTTGTAAAGGGTCATTTCTTGATTATGGAACGTTTTCTTGGAAATTTTACCTTTTGTCTTATTTCACCTTGGTGGTTGACATGGTTTCCCAAAAGATGAGGAAACATAGGGGAAGAGGTCTCTAGCACTCTGATGAGGCAAGGAAGCATGAAGAGGATATAACATCACCCTCCTATGCCCAAATGTCCCTCCTTAGAGCATGACGTCATACTTTTGAGGGGATGTTTGGCACATTTGGTGCAGTTGGTGGTGTTTTGGGTTTGAAGCCCCACTCTCTTGCTTGACATGACACATTTCTAGCATGACATCCTAGCCTTTGGAGGCCTATCATCACATGTGCCTCCTTGGAGAAGAGTTTTATGGGCTTATGTACCATCATTTTGTTATTTTTGGTCATTTTGTAGTTTATGTGGGCAAAAAGAGAAAATCGATTTGCTAATTAAGCATCGTAACTTAGGTTTTAGCCTAAAATTATGGATCTAATTGAAAAGTGGAAAAAAGTGGACAAACATGACTTGGGTTTTCCTCATATAAATATGAGGCAAGTCATTTTCATTTTGACATAACTCATCACTTGATAGTGATACTCTTGGACTGAAATTTCGACCCTTTTGGACAAATCATTATCTCTATGTTTCTTGTCAAAATGGATGCAACTCTTATCTATTGGAGCAATAAAGGATAATGACTTGCATGTTTTCTCTTGGATTTGGTGAGTAATTTATGCAATTATCTGTTATATTTCTAGTTTAAATTCAAGAAAATTATCTTAAACCCTAGGAGGAGTAAAAGGGCTTACACCCTCCACCAAGGTTTATTTATTATTTCTTATTGAAGGGCTATAAGTCTTGCAACAAGAAGTAAGAGGGTTTACACCCTTGTTGCAAGGCTTAGCTAGGGTTTATTTCTTTAGCGAGTAAGAGGGTTTACACCCCTAGAGAAACTTTAAACCCTAGTTCATCTTGGATCCTAAGCTAGACGATTTGGAGGGATTGTTATCGGGTGTTATAAAGGCTTAACTCTCAACAAAAATCTATTCTTCCTCTTTTATTATTTTTTCTTCCAAGGAAGATTCACCCAATAACAAGGCACTAATCTTTGCATTGGAGATTGTTAATTGTTGCATTGGTAAACGTGAAAATTGATGGTTTGGAATTGTTCATGTTAGACTAGAATTTTACATGCTTTGGACTCTCTTATTCTTCAAGGGTGTCTTGATTGGTCAAGTGGTTAGTCTATTGTAATAAACATTAATCTACAACCATTAGGGTTGCAACAAAACACTCTTTTGCATACAATTTTTTCACTTTCCTACCGCTGAAATTGCTTGTAAGTTGTGATAATTAATCTACTGATAAAGGGCTATTTTTTGGGTGGTTTACTCATTGATTTTGGTGGTTAGAATTTGTTGATGAAGAAAAAAAATTCTACAGCCATAGGGCTATCATAATTCTTTGTTGATAACAATCTTTTACAACCCTCCTTTGACATCAAAATGTTGTTTTAATCATTGGAAAATTGTCTACTAATTATAAGTTTCCATATCCAATATCAATTGTTGATTTTGATGGTCTAATTTGCAGTTGTTATAATTATATTGTTGTTAATATATCATTGTTATATGCTGAAATTTTGGGAAAACAAGGTTTCTTTCATATTTCCCTCTTGTCTCGGGGCTTATTTCATCGCATATTGTCTTGTTTAGGGTTGTCTAAAATCAGTTTTGCATGTGCTATTAATTGACATCCTTTTTCCTTAACTTGCACTCATTCTCCATCAAGCCTCAAGACCTTTCAATCATGACCTATAGGGGCGATTCCTTTAGCTTTTGGCCTCTCCCCTTGCAATCCCCCTAAGGTCACCTGGGAATCCTCCCTTGTGTTGGACTTGTCCATCACTAAAATGAGGGGGATATCTATTGAGGTGATAGTGATAGGTGTCCCCAGTTGTGCCACACACTTGTTTCTTAGGTTGGGCTTTTCCCAAACTACAAATTGTGCGATAAGATTTTTGGAATCGTTGTTGGGGAGGATTTTGAATCCTTTTCAATCCCATAATGACACTTGACAAACTTATCCCAAAGCCTTTTAGCCCAAATCTTGTTTGGTGACTCCACCGAGGTAATTTACCCTCACAACTTTTGATGAAATTCATATAAGTTTATATGACGACTCCATTAAGGGAAGATACCCTTTTCATCTTTGATGAGACTTGAGCTCATCTAGTGACTCCATTAAAGTTTCATTTTAGACAATGGAATTATGGAACCATGGGATGATCCCTTACCTAGAACTTAACCTATAACAAGGACACTTTTGCATATGGAAAAGAAAAAAATATGTTGATGAGGCCACTGAGCATCTGATGAATCTTATAAATGGGTCACTTCAAGAATATATTGAAGAAAAATTTGGTGAAGTACCCCTTACTGAAGGGAAAGCCCTCATGGATGAATAAATTCTTGAAGAACATATTTATGAAGAAAGTTTCCAAGAAGATCCTGATGAAGTCTCTCATGTTGAAGACCCATAAAAGACATTGGAAGATGAAGTTGTCTAGCCTTGAGAAGAAGCAATCAACTCCGATGATAGAGGTCAATTCATGGAGCATCCTTCAGATACATTTGAAATTCATATTGATTATTTCATATGTGTCTGGGAGTGTGAATGGGATATTAGTTGTTTTGGTTTTGATAAAGATCCCATCTACGATATCGAGTGAAGCTTCCAAATAAAGAATGTAGAATTTTTTCCTTTGGAATATTGTTTTTCATACGTGGACGATCCAAATACTCGGAAGCCTAATGATGATATGATCACAAACTTTTTTCATCCACCAGGGGATGGTTTGTTGGAGTACAATTATGTTGATTTCCATCCATACCTTGGGTATTATCCTTTTGGGCACTCAGAACTATTATTTCATAAAGATTCTCAACAATCTTTGTGCTCAAATTTTGATGGACATGAGAACATGGCCAACTCCGAGCAATCAAATATCCATGTTATAAGGAAACCATATTTTCAACATGAGGCAGTATGCAAGAATTTGAAAAAATGTATAAAGAAGTAATATGTTTTGAATATGGAGAAGGGTTATGTCTCTAGATTTGTGTATGTCCCTTGTCTTGTAAATCGTAAGGTCTTCTTTGGATCTTTCATCTCCCCTTAGTCTTCAGAAAGAAACAATCATGTGAGTGAGGCAGAAAATGAACCATCGTCTATATGTGGTAGCCCTATTCAAAGATGGATGGATCAATCTTGTGGTTATTCTTTCCGGTAGAATTGTCTCCCTCCCACCCACCTCCATGAGTTTCTTTCTATGATTGACCACATGCTTATTTATGCTCATGATTATTGTGTGCTTGAATTATCTTTGTTGTATCACATGATTAAGCATAGGGGGAGATACCTTGATGAGATGAGCAGTGGGTTGCGTTGGTTGTACAATTTCACCTGACATCTTTAGGATTTTGATTTCTATGGGCTTTGAGCCCCAAGTAAGTAGGTAAGTCATTTTCATTTATGCATTGCATTTACTTATATGTTTTTCTTTACACATTGTTTTTCTTTCATCTATGCATGGTTGTTGTGATACATTTGCATGAATCGAGTGATTATGATTGCATGTAGTTAGAAAGTTTTTGAAAAATGCAAAAAACAATCTTTTAAGAAATCCCATAATTATCAATTTTAAATTTTTGAAGTTTTACTTATATGAATAAAGGGTGAGCTAGCCACCCTCCAATACTCTAATGTTTTTCTTGAGTATGTGCAGGCATAGGTCATACCAGGAGATGTTGAGGTTCTCATGTGCTCTACGACAAGCACATGCCCCCGTGTAGGAGACAGATGTTACCCCTCGGGCCTAGGGGTAATTAAGGATATGATTTCTTGAGGCCCACATGTAGAAAACATGGAGTGTTGAGAGCTAGATGACAACCAGTTGAGTCCACTTTGAGAAGACAGAACCCCTCTTCTCCACCACACATCACCATTCATTGTCAGTAGCATAGTATTGTTTGCCACACCAGCCTAGCTCAAAAAGGACAACAAGTCTTGCTTCATGAGATAACAAGTCCAATATCATGGTAAATATTATTTCATAAATATTCTCAGAACTATTATTCCATAAAGATTCTCAAAACTATTATTTCATAAATATTCTCAACCATCTTTGTGCTCAGATTTTGATGGACATGAGGACGTGTCCATCTCAGAGAAGAGATCCATGTTATAAGGCAACCATATTTTCAACATGAGGAAGTATGCAAGAATTTGAAAAAATGTATAAAGAAGCAACACATTTTGAATATGGAGAAGGATTATGTATCCAGATCTATGTATGTCCCTTGTCTTGTAAATCGTGAGGTCTTCTTTGGATCTTTCATCTCCTCTTAGTCTTTAGAAAGAAACAATCATGTGAGTGAGGAAGAACATGATCCATCGCCTATATGTGGTAGCCCTATTCAAAGATGGATGGATCAATATTGTGGTTATTCTTTCCAGAATAATTGTCTCCTTCCCACCCACCTCCATGAGTTTCTTTCTATGATTGACCACATGCTTATTTATGCTCATGATTATTGTGTGCTTGAATTGACTTTGTTGTTTCACATGATTAATCATAGGGGGAGATACCTTGATGCGATGAGCATTTGGTTGCATTGGTTGTACGATTTCACCTGACATCTTTAGGATTTTGATTTCTACGGGCTTCGAGCCCCAAGTTAGTAGGTAAGTCATTTGCATTTCTGCATTGCATTTTCTTATATGTCTTGCTTTACACATTTTTTTTTAGCATCTATGCATGGTTTTTGTGATACATTTCCATGAATCGAGTGATTATGATTCCATGTAGTTAGAAAGTTTTTGAAAAATGCAAAAAAATATCTTTTAAGAAATCTCATAGTTATCATTTTTAAATTTTTGAAGTTTTTCTTATATGAATAAAGGGTGAGCTAGCCACCATCCGATACTCTAATGTTTTTCTTGAGTATGTGTAGGCACATGTCATCCCAGGAGATTTTGAGGTTCACATGTTCTCTACGACGAGCACATGCCCCTGTGTAGGAGCCAGATGTTACCCCTCGGGCCTAGGGGTAACTAAGGAGATGATGTCTTGAGGCCCACATGTAGAAAACATGGAGTTCTAAGAGATATATGACCAGTTGATCCCACTTTGAGCAGACAAAACCCCTCTTCTCCACCACACATCACCATTCATCGTCAACAACATAGTACTGTCTATAACACCAGCCAGGCCCAAAAATGACAGTAGGTCTTGCTTCATGAGGTAACAAGTATAGTATCATGGTAAATGTCACTTTAGTAATTGAAGTGTTTGAGTATGTTGCAAAGGGTCCTTTCTTGATTATGGAACGTTTGCTTGGAAATGATACATTTTGACTTATTTCACCTTGGTGGTTGACATGGTTTCCTAGTAAGTGAGTCACCCTCGAGAAAAGGGTTGCTACTGGGGGGTCTTCTTGAAGGGTCATCATACCATTCTCGCTCATACTTACCACGTTCCAAACTTCTTCCCCTTTGTTTCCTCATCTTTTGGGTTTTTGGGTTCATTGACCCCAAGAAGGGCGTGTACCTCATTACATGGGAAGAAGGGGATGAAGGCCCAGAGGTGTTGTAGCTAGCACTGTAAAATTCAAAATCCATAATCTATCCTTCTAGATGATTTCCCTAAGGTCCTAAGAGAAATGAAACGCTTCTCCATAATAATGAAGGAACTTTAAAAGAAAATAAATAAAAATGTCTCGCTTGACAGGGGAAGGAATTACAACATCCTTTAATTTCTAGTGCATATGTCCCTCAATGTGTTTTAACTTCAAGTGACATTGCAATGCTCTTTTATTTTCCATTTCGCATAGCACTCAATGTTCGAACCATAAAAAATGAAAGGCAAATAAAGAGCTTGGAAAAATGTTGCATTTCAAACAAAGGGATGCAACATACCCTCCACAAAGGTAACCATAAATGAGACAATATGAAACCTTGATATGTCAAGAACCCCATGCCAAAAAGTACTACCCCAATCCACCTCATATTCACTACATGGCCTAGAGAGGGTCTTCTTGGAAAACATTCCTTAACTTGGAGATTGGCCTACCCAAAAGGGCACCATGACACCCCTCCCAAACCTAAATTTGGCAAAGTTTATAAGGTCTTTGAGAATTTGTCTAATTTGAAAGGGGGGACTTGATGCACTTGTTTTGGTGTTTCTTTTATTAAATGTGGCTTACTTGGCAAGATTCATATGACTTGTGGACCCTTGGAGGGCGTATTTTCTTGTCTTTGTAGGACCTCTCCCAGTGAAAGACACTCATGAAGGGACTAAGCCACTTGGACCTTCATAGGGGATTGAAATCCCATTGGATGAATGATGCACCCCACACATTGGAGGCCTAGGATGATGAAAATTGCACCTTGAGGGATGTCTCTAGCACTTGGATGAGGCCCAGAAGCATGCAAAGGATATAATGTCACCCTCATGCCCAAACGTCCCTCCTTGGAGCATGACGTCACACTTTTGATGGGACGTGTGGAACATTTGGTGTACTTGGTGGTGTTGTGGGCTTGAAGTCGCACTCTCTTTCTTGACATAGGGGTGACATGGCACATTTCTAGCATGAGATCTTATCCTTTGGAGGATTATCATCACACATGCCACCTTGGAGAAGTGTTTTATGGGCTAATGTCCCATCATTTGTTATTATTGGTCATTTTGTAGCCTATGTGGGAAAAAATACCAAATCATTTTTCTAATTAAGCATTGTAACTTAGGCTTTAGCCTAAAATTATGAATCTAATTGAAAAGTGGACAAACATGACATGGGTTTTCCTTATATAAATATGATGCAAGTCATTTTAATTTTTACATAACTCATCACTTGATAATGATACTCTTGGATTGAAATTTTGGTCCTCTTGGATAAATTGCTATCTCTCATTTTCTTGTCAAAATGGATGGAACTCTTGTCTATTGGAGCAATAAAGGGTAGTGACTTCTCTTGGTGGTGTTTCTTTGGAAAATTGTGGATGATATATTGGTAGTAAGGGTTTATTTGCATGCTTTCTCTTGTATTTGGTGAGTAATTTATGCAATTATTTGTTATCTTACTTGTTTAAATTCAATAAAATTATCTTAAACCCTAGGAGGAGTAAAAGGGCTTACACCCTCCTCAAAGGTTTATTTATTCTTTGCTATTGAAGGGTTATAAGTCTTGCAACAAGAAGTAAGAGGGTTTACATCCTTGTTGCAAGGATTATCTAGGGTTTATTTCTATAGGGAGTAAGATGGTTTATACCCCTAGAGAAACTTTAAACCCTAGTTCATCTTGGATCCCAACCTAGACGATTTCGAAGGTTTGTTGTTGGGTGTTATAAGGGTTTAACTCTAAACAAAAATATCTTCTTCATATTAGATTAGTTTTTCTTCCAATGAAGATACTCCATTCACCCAATAACAAGGCACTAATCTTTGCATTGGAGATTGATAATTGTTGCATTGGTAAACATGGAAATTGATGGTTTGGAATTGTTCATGTTGGAATTGAATTTTACATGCTTTGGAATCTCTTATTCTTCAAGGTCGTCTTGATTGGTCAAGTGGTTAGTCTGATGTAATAAACATTAATCTACAACCATTAGGTTTGCAACAAAACACTCTTTCTCATACAATTTTCTGACTTTCCTACTGCTGAAAATTGCTTGTAAGTTGTGATAATTAATCTATTGATGAAGGGATATTGTTTGGGTTGTTTACTTGTTGATTTTGGTGGTTGGAATTTGTTGTTGTAGAAAAAAACTTCTACAGCCATAGGGTTGTCATAATTCTTTGTTTATAACACTCTCTTACAACCCTCCTTTGACATCAAAATCTTGTTTTAAGCATTGGAAAATTGTCTACTAATTATAAGCTTTCTTATCCAATATCAATTGTTGATTTTGATGGTATAATTTGCATTTAATATAATTATATCGTTGTTTATACATCACTTTTATATGCTGCAATTTTGGGACAACAAGGTTTCTTTCTAATTTCTCTCTTGTCTCAAAGCTTATTTCATCACATATTGTCTTGTTTGGGGTTGTCTAACATCTGTTTTGCAGGTACTATTAATTGGCATTAGTTTTCCTTAACTTGCACTCATTCTCCATCAAGCCTCAATACCTTTCAATCATGACCTATAGAGGTGGTTCCTTTATCTTTTGGCCTCTCCCCTTGCAATCCCCCTAGGGTCACCTGGGAAGCCTCCCTTGTGTTGAACTTGTCCATCACTAAAACAAGGGGTATATCTCTTGAGATGACGGTGATATGTGTCCCCAGTTGTGTCACACACTTGTTGCTTGGGTTTTTATTTTCCCAAACTACAAATTGTGTGATAACATAACTAACTCTCTAACAAAATGATCTGAATGGAGTTATTTTTATCCCATAGCAAGTTAGTACAAGGTACAATTTGTGGCTTTACCCCATTTCCAGTCTTGTAACCAAGATGGTGGCACTAGAAATTTGAGTTTAAGCATGAGATCAATTGGAATGAGACCTTGGATTTAGTGTAGAACAAATTTATTTATGTTGGCTAGGATATACTTTCTTTCAATATTGGCTCAAGAGAGCCAAATCTATGATAAGATGCCAAACAAGTCATTAAGATAGGGAGTTCCCTTTCTGAAAAGCTTCAAGGATGAGAATCAAGAATATCCAACAAAGGGTTTACCTTCAATCTTAAAAAGGGAGTACCATCGCAAGCAATGATCATTGAACAATAGGTCGATCTAGAGAGACAAATCTCTCTAGAATAAGTAATGTTCAATAATGTCCATGGTGTTTCACACACTATACAACAAAAGTACCAATGACTTTGACATGAGAAGGGGTGATAAGAAGGATTTGAAGAGAAATTCCTTGTCAAATTTGGTTTCCAAGCGGAAGACTTTCACCAATTCGGTGCTTAAGAACTTTCCATGCCTCGTTTCCATCCACATCTTATATTACCCATTTCGCACAAATATATTGGACTTGTAGGCAGGTTTTGATAATACACAACCCTCCAAAACCCCTCGAGGCCCAACATAGATCCTAGTTATTTCTTTGGAAACCCTTATTTTCTCAAGTTTTTCCTTATTTAAGGGCCTTATCTAGCCTTTCATAGATTTCTTTGAAGGGAACCCAATAAGACAAGTAGTATACATGTGTTTCATTGAGTTACTTCATGCATATTTCAAACTTGACATCTAAGGCTAGAGGATTTGTAATCCATTGATCTATTTTGTCTTTTCAACCTCCTGCACCATTACCTCCTGGAGATATTTTGGTGAAACTTGAAAGGAAAAAAGAATTCCCAATAATTTGAAAATATGGCTATACTCGATCCAATACCAACGTAGTGATGCCAACCAATTAGGAATAGTGCATTGGCTATGTTTGTAGCACCGTGGTTTGTCCCTTTGGATATTGGAGTTTGAGGCAACACAAAAATGTTCAGACATTTCATGGTATTAACCTAGGAAGTATGTGTGGAGATTTATGAAAATATGCACTTTAAAACACTTTAGAAATTTCATGCTATTTACTTGAGGTTCCCAAAATATATTACATAGAAATTGTATCCCTATGGATGAGCTTGGAATATAAAGTAAAACATCGATATAATTCACTTTTGTCCAACCAAATCCCTAGGAAAGTTCAAGAAAATGGACACTGAAATATCTACTTGAAGGAGAAAAGATTGACAGCCTTTGGGACACGACCTCCTTCATCAGTTAGATTTGAATACTTTAGTTATGGAAGATTTATTATAGAATTGAATGTGATTTAGAATTTTTTCTTAGCACGCTAAATCACTCAACATATCAGCCAAGCTATTCCAATAAATCAACATATAGAAACATCCAATAATCTACTCATAAACAATGAGATCACAAATTTGATTTTCAGATTTGCAACATAGAAATTTGGAAAACAATGGTACACTTTATATTATAGCATAAGTAAAGGTATGATACAATGCTTTAGTTCATCCCAAGTTAGTACAAGATGTCCTTTCAAATCCTCCAGGAAAGAACACTCTAATTGCTACCAAACCCTAACCAAGGCATTCAATATCAATAAGAAACCCTAACTAGCGATATCAACACCTAGTAAGGCATCTCATCAAGCTCTCCTAGTTGCACCAAAAGCTCCATGACAAGTTAGCATCACATGAATAATTCCACCCTTAGATCTCCTATTTGCATCACACTAACGAGTCCATCCTTGGATCTCCCACTTGCATCACATAAGTCTTCAAGGAGATTCTCAAGATTGCATTGCACAAGCTCCACTAGCTTCAAGCATTGAAAATATTCTCTAAGATTTCATACCACACACC
>ML783762.1:95298-125940 GCA_009831015.1 Picea engelmannii
GTGGGGCCTCTTATTCCCTATGTGAGAACTTGTTGATTGGTGTTGACATGGGTAAGGTGGCTCCTTAATCATAGTATAAGGGGCCCCACCCCAAAAAACTAGAAGTTGTTGGAGATGCTCCATCTCCACCCTTAATTTATGTGCTTGAACCTTGATTTGTAAAGACACACTAACACAAGTTAATGTGTTGTCGTATCAGGTGAAACTCTACAATGGGACTATTGAATTAAAAGAAACATCATTACATATTTTCCAAAGCCAAAATGGAATTTTGATTCCAATAAGCAACCAAATGGATTGAAACTCAATTGTCCAAGGTGTGTAGTTATCTAACAAGACATCTCTCTAGGAGATGAAGGTAGGAAGATTTGTTGATGGATATGCTAGATATAGGTCCACGCAAATTTGGCTAAGGGATAAAACCATAAAAAATGCTTGATAGTCCCTACTTGCTCACATTGTAGACAACATAGGTTTTGCACACATAAGTAAGACAACCTTTTATCCACTTGTAGGTCTCTCATAGTCAAATTCTAAGCAAAAACGTTTTCTTGGGTTATGATTTCAGGTTCCAAACAATGGAAATCCAAAATAACCATGTATATTCTTTGGATTTTAGGGGTCATAGTTTGTTGAACATGTTACCCCCCAGGTCTAGGGGTAACTAAGGAGATTATATCTCGAGACCCGCAGGTAGAATACATGGAGTGTTGAGATCCAAATGACCAGTTGAGCCCATGTTGAGCAAACATAGTCCCTCCTCTACACCACAAATCACCATTCACCATCATCAACATAACAATGTCTGCCACACCAGCCTCACCCAGAAAGGACAATAGGTATTGCTTCATGAGGTAACAAATCCAGTCTCATGGTAAGTGTAACGTTAGTAATTGAAGCATTTGAGCATGTTGTAAAGGGTCATTTCTTGATTATGGAACGTTTTCTTGGAAATTTTACCTTTTGTCTTATTTCACCTTGGTGGTTGACATGGTTTCCCAAAAGATGAGGAAACATAGGGGAAGAGGTCTCTAGCACTCTGATGAGGCAAGGAAGCATGAAGAGGATATAACATCACCCTCCTATGCCCAAATGTCCCTCCTTAGAGCATGACGTCATACTTTTGAGGGGATGTTTGGCACATTTGGTGCAGTTGGTGGTGTTTTGGGTTTGAAGCCCCACTCTCTTGCTTGACATGACACATTTCTAGCATGACATCCTAGCCTTTGGAGGCCTATCATCACATGTGCCTCCTTGGAGAAGAGTTTTATGGGCTTATGTACCATCATTTTGTTATTTTTGGTCATTTTGTAGTTTATGTGGGCAAAAAGAGAAAATCGATTTGCTAATTAAGCATCGTAACTTAGGTTTTAGCCTAAAATTATGGATCTAATTGAAAAGTGGAAAAAAGTGGACAAACATGACTTGGGTTTTCCTCATATAAATATGAGGCAAGTCATTTTCATTTTGACATAACTCATCACTTGATAGTGATACTCTTGGACTGAAATTTCGACCCTTTTGGACAAATCATTATCTCTATGTTTCTTGTCAAAATGGATGCAACTCTTATCTATTGGAGCAATAAAGGATAATGACTTGCATGTTTTCTCTTGGATTTGGTGAGTAATTTATGCAATTATCTGTTATATTTCTAGTTTAAATTCAAGAAAATTATCTTAAACCCTAGGAGGAGTAAAAGGGCTTACACCCTCCACCAAGGTTTATTTATTATTTCTTATTGAAGGGCTATAAGTCTTGCAACAAGAAGTAAGAGGGTTTACACCCTTGTTGCAAGGCTTAGCTAGGGTTTATTTCTTTAGCGAGTAAGAGGGTTTACACCCCTAGAGAAACTTTAAACCCTAGTTCATCTTGGATCCTAAGCTAGACGATTTGGAGGGATTGTTATCGGGTGTTATAAAGGCTTAACTCTCAACAAAAATCTATTCTTCCTCTTTTATTATTTTTTCTTCCAAGGAAGATTCACCCAATAACAAGGCACTAATCTTTGCATTGGAGATTGTTAATTGTTGCATTGGTAAACGTGAAAATTGATGGTTTGGAATTGTTCATGTTAGACTAGAATTTTACATGCTTTGGACTCTCTTATTCTTCAAGGGTGTCTTGATTGGTCAAGTGGTTAGTCTATTGTAATAAACATTAATCTACAACCATTAGGGTTGCAACAAAACACTCTTTTGCATACAATTTTTTCACTTTCCTACCGCTGAAATTGCTTGTAAGTTGTGATAATTAATCTACTGATAAAGGGCTATTTTTTGGGTGGTTTACTCATTGATTTTGGTGGTTAGAATTTGTTGATGAAGAAAAAAAATTCTACAGCCATAGGGCTATCATAATTCTTTGTTGATAACAATCTTTTACAACCCTCCTTTGACATCAAAATGTTGTTTTAATCATTGGAAAATTGTCTACTAATTATAAGTTTCCATATCCAATATCAATTGTTGATTTTGATGGTCTAATTTGCAGTTGTTATAATTATATTGTTGTTAATATATCATTGTTATATGCTGAAATTTTGGGAAAACAAGGTTTCTTTCATATTTCCCTCTTGTCTCGGGGCTTATTTCATCGCATATTGTCTTGTTTAGGGTTGTCTAAAATCAGTTTTGCATGTGCTATTAATTGACATCCTTTTTCCTTAACTTGCACTCATTCTCCATCAAGCCTCAAGACCTTTCAATCATGACCTATAGGGGCGATTCCTTTAGCTTTTGGCCTCTCCCCTTGCAATCCCCCTAAGGTCACCTGGGAATCCTCCCTTGTGTTGGACTTGTCCATCACTAAAATGAGGGGGATATCTATTGAGGTGATAGTGATAGGTGTCCCCAGTTGTGCCACACACTTGTTTCTTAGGTTGGGCTTTTCCCAAACTACAAATTGTGCGATAAGATTTTTGGAATCGTTGTTGGGGAGGATTTTGAATCCTTTTCAATCCCATAATGACACTTGACAAACTTATCCCAAAGCCTTTTAGCCCAAATCTTGTTTGGTGACTCCACCGAGGTAATTTACCCTCACAACTTTTGATGAAATTCATATAAGTTTATATGACGACTCCATTAAGGGAAGATACCCTTTTCATCTTTGATGAGACTTGAGCTCATCTAGTGACTCCATTAAAGTTTCATTTTAGACAATGGAATTATGGAACCATGGGATGATCCCTTACCTAGAACTTAACCTATAACAAGGACACTTTTGCATATGGAAAAGAAAAAAATATGTTGATGAGGCCACTGAGCATCTGATGAATCTTATAAATGGGTCACTTCAAGAATATATTGAAGAAAAATTTGGTGAAGTACCCCTTACTGAAGGGAAAGCCCTCATGGATGAATAAATTCTTGAAGAACATATTTATGAAGAAAGTTTCCAAGAAGATCCTGATGAAGTCTCTCATGTTGAAGACCCATAAAAGACATTGGAAGATGAAGTTGTCTAGCCTTGAGAAGAAGCAATCAACTCCGATGATAGAGGTCAATTCATGGAGCATCCTTCAGATACATTTGAAATTCATATTGATTATTTCATATGTGTCTGGGAGTGTGAATGGGATATTAGTTGTTTTGGTTTTGATAAAGATCCCATCTACGATATCGAGTGAAGCTTCCAAATAAAGAATGTAGAATTTTTTCCTTTGGAATATTGTTTTTCATACGTGGACGATCCAAATACTCGGAAGCCTAATGATGATATGATCACAAACTTTTTTCATCCACCAGGGGATGGTTTGTTGGAGTACAATTATGTTGATTTCCATCCATACCTTGGGTATTATCCTTTTGGGCACTCAGAACTATTATTTCATAAAGATTCTCAACAATCTTTGTGCTCAAATTTTGATGGACATGAGAACATGGCCAACTCCGAGCAATCAAATATCCATGTTATAAGGAAACCATATTTTCAACATGAGGCAGTATGCAAGAATTTGAAAAAATGTATAAAGAAGTAATATGTTTTGAATATGGAGAAGGGTTATGTCTCTAGATTTGTGTATGTCCCTTGTCTTGTAAATCGTAAGGTCTTCTTTGGATCTTTCATCTCCCCTTAGTCTTCAGAAAGAAACAATCATGTGAGTGAGGCAGAAAATGAACCATCGTCTATATGTGGTAGCCCTATTCAAAGATGGATGGATCAATCTTGTGGTTATTCTTTCCGGTAGAATTGTCTCCCTCCCACCCACCTCCATGAGTTTCTTTCTATGATTGACCACATGCTTATTTATGCTCATGATTATTGTGTGCTTGAATTATCTTTGTTGTATCACATGATTAAGCATAGGGGGAGATACCTTGATGAGATGAGCAGTGGGTTGCGTTGGTTGTACAATTTCACCTGACATCTTTAGGATTTTGATTTCTATGGGCTTTGAGCCCCAAGTAAGTAGGTAAGTCATTTTCATTTATGCATTGCATTTACTTATATGTTTTTCTTTACACATTGTTTTTCTTTCATCTATGCATGGTTGTTGTGATACATTTGCATGAATCGAGTGATTATGATTGCATGTAGTTAGAAAGTTTTTGAAAAATGCAAAAAACAATCTTTTAAGAAATCCCATAATTATCAATTTTAAATTTTTGAAGTTTTACTTATATGAATAAAGGGTGAGCTAGCCACCCTCCAATACTCTAATGTTTTTCTTGAGTATGTGCAGGCATAGGTCATACCAGGAGATGTTGAGGTTCTCATGTGCTCTACGACAAGCACATGCCCCCGTGTAGGAGACAGATGTTACCCCTCGGGCCTAGGGGTAATTAAGGATATGATTTCTTGAGGCCCACATGTAGAAAACATGGAGTGTTGAGAGCTAGATGACAACCAGTTGAGTCCACTTTGAGAAGACAGAACCCCTCTTCTCCACCACACATCACCATTCATTGTCAGTAGCATAGTATTGTTTGCCACACCAGCCTAGCTCAAAAAGGACAACAAGTCTTGCTTCATGAGATAACAAGTCCAATATCATGGTAAATATTATTTCATAAATATTCTCAGAACTATTATTCCATAAAGATTCTCAAAACTATTATTTCATAAATATTCTCAACCATCTTTGTGCTCAGATTTTGATGGACATGAGGACGTGTCCATCTCAGAGAAGAGATCCATGTTATAAGGCAACCATATTTTCAACATGAGGAAGTATGCAAGAATTTGAAAAAATGTATAAAGAAGCAACACATTTTGAATATGGAGAAGGATTATGTATCCAGATCTATGTATGTCCCTTGTCTTGTAAATCGTGAGGTCTTCTTTGGATCTTTCATCTCCTCTTAGTCTTTAGAAAGAAACAATCATGTGAGTGAGGAAGAACATGATCCATCGCCTATATGTGGTAGCCCTATTCAAAGATGGATGGATCAATATTGTGGTTATTCTTTCCAGAATAATTGTCTCCTTCCCACCCACCTCCATGAGTTTCTTTCTATGATTGACCACATGCTTATTTATGCTCATGATTATTGTGTGCTTGAATTGACTTTGTTGTTTCACATGATTAATCATAGGGGGAGATACCTTGATGCGATGAGCATTTGGTTGCATTGGTTGTACGATTTCACCTGACATCTTTAGGATTTTGATTTCTACGGGCTTCGAGCCCCAAGTTAGTAGGTAAGTCATTTGCATTTCTGCATTGCATTTTCTTATATGTCTTGCTTTACACATTTTTTTTTAGCATCTATGCATGGTTTTTGTGATACATTTCCATGAATCGAGTGATTATGATTCCATGTAGTTAGAAAGTTTTTGAAAAATGCAAAAAAATATCTTTTAAGAAATCTCATAGTTATCATTTTTAAATTTTTGAAGTTTTTCTTATATGAATAAAGGGTGAGCTAGCCACCATCCGATACTCTAATGTTTTTCTTGAGTATGTGTAGGCACATGTCATCCCAGGAGATTTTGAGGTTCACATGTTCTCTACGACGAGCACATGCCCCTGTGTAGGAGCCAGATGTTACCCCTCGGGCCTAGGGGTAACTAAGGAGATGATGTCTTGAGGCCCACATGTAGAAAACATGGAGTTCTAAGAGATATATGACCAGTTGATCCCACTTTGAGCAGACAAAACCCCTCTTCTCCACCACACATCACCATTCATCGTCAACAACATAGTACTGTCTATAACACCAGCCAGGCCCAAAAATGACAGTAGGTCTTGCTTCATGAGGTAACAAGTATAGTATCATGGTAAATGTCACTTTAGTAATTGAAGTGTTTGAGTATGTTGCAAAGGGTCCTTTCTTGATTATGGAACGTTTGCTTGGAAATGATACATTTTGACTTATTTCACCTTGGTGGTTGACATGGTTTCCTAGTAAGTGAGTCACCCTCGAGAAAAGGGTTGCTACTGGGGGGTCTTCTTGAAGGGTCATCATACCATTCTCGCTCATACTTACCACGTTCCAAACTTCTTCCCCTTTGTTTCCTCATCTTTTGGGTTTTTGGGTTCATTGACCCCAAGAAGGGCGTGTACCTCATTACATGGGAAGAAGGGGATGAAGGCCCAGAGGTGTTGTAGCTAGCACTGTAAAATTCAAAATCCATAATCTATCCTTCTAGATGATTTCCCTAAGGTCCTAAGAGAAATGAAACGCTTCTCCATAATAATGAAGGAACTTTAAAAGAAAATAAATAAAAATGTCTCGCTTGACAGGGGAAGGAATTACAACATCCTTTAATTTCTAGTGCATATGTCCCTCAATGTGTTTTAACTTCAAGTGACATTGCAATGCTCTTTTATTTTCCATTTCGCATAGCACTCAATGTTCGAACCATAAAAAATGAAAGGCAAATAAAGAGCTTGGAAAAATGTTGCATTTCAAACAAAGGGATGCAACATACCCTCCACAAAGGTAACCATAAATGAGACAATATGAAACCTTGATATGTCAAGAACCCCATGCCAAAAAGTACTACCCCAATCCACCTCATATTCACTACATGGCCTAGAGAGGGTCTTCTTGGAAAACATTCCTTAACTTGGAGATTGGCCTACCCAAAAGGGCACCATGACACCCCTCCCAAACCTAAATTTGGCAAAGTTTATAAGGTCTTTGAGAATTTGTCTAATTTGAAAGGGGGGACTTGATGCACTTGTTTTGGTGTTTCTTTTATTAAATGTGGCTTACTTGGCAAGATTCATATGACTTGTGGACCCTTGGAGGGCGTATTTTCTTGTCTTTGTAGGACCTCTCCCAGTGAAAGACACTCATGAAGGGACTAAGCCACTTGGACCTTCATAGGGGATTGAAATCCCATTGGATGAATGATGCACCCCACACATTGGAGGCCTAGGATGATGAAAATTGCACCTTGAGGGATGTCTCTAGCACTTGGATGAGGCCCAGAAGCATGCAAAGGATATAATGTCACCCTCATGCCCAAACGTCCCTCCTTGGAGCATGACGTCACACTTTTGATGGGACGTGTGGAACATTTGGTGTACTTGGTGGTGTTGTGGGCTTGAAGTCGCACTCTCTTTCTTGACATAGGGGTGACATGGCACATTTCTAGCATGAGATCTTATCCTTTGGAGGATTATCATCACACATGCCACCTTGGAGAAGTGTTTTATGGGCTAATGTCCCATCATTTGTTATTATTGGTCATTTTGTAGCCTATGTGGGAAAAAATACCAAATCATTTTTCTAATTAAGCATTGTAACTTAGGCTTTAGCCTAAAATTATGAATCTAATTGAAAAGTGGACAAACATGACATGGGTTTTCCTTATATAAATATGATGCAAGTCATTTTAATTTTTACATAACTCATCACTTGATAATGATACTCTTGGATTGAAATTTTGGTCCTCTTGGATAAATTGCTATCTCTCATTTTCTTGTCAAAATGGATGGAACTCTTGTCTATTGGAGCAATAAAGGGTAGTGACTTCTCTTGGTGGTGTTTCTTTGGAAAATTGTGGATGATATATTGGTAGTAAGGGTTTATTTGCATGCTTTCTCTTGTATTTGGTGAGTAATTTATGCAATTATTTGTTATCTTACTTGTTTAAATTCAATAAAATTATCTTAAACCCTAGGAGGAGTAAAAGGGCTTACACCCTCCTCAAAGGTTTATTTATTCTTTGCTATTGAAGGGTTATAAGTCTTGCAACAAGAAGTAAGAGGGTTTACATCCTTGTTGCAAGGATTATCTAGGGTTTATTTCTATAGGGAGTAAGATGGTTTATACCCCTAGAGAAACTTTAAACCCTAGTTCATCTTGGATCCCAACCTAGACGATTTCGAAGGTTTGTTGTTGGGTGTTATAAGGGTTTAACTCTAAACAAAAATATCTTCTTCATATTAGATTAGTTTTTCTTCCAATGAAGATACTCCATTCACCCAATAACAAGGCACTAATCTTTGCATTGGAGATTGATAATTGTTGCATTGGTAAACATGGAAATTGATGGTTTGGAATTGTTCATGTTGGAATTGAATTTTACATGCTTTGGAATCTCTTATTCTTCAAGGTCGTCTTGATTGGTCAAGTGGTTAGTCTGATGTAATAAACATTAATCTACAACCATTAGGTTTGCAACAAAACACTCTTTCTCATACAATTTTCTGACTTTCCTACTGCTGAAAATTGCTTGTAAGTTGTGATAATTAATCTATTGATGAAGGGATATTGTTTGGGTTGTTTACTTGTTGATTTTGGTGGTTGGAATTTGTTGTTGTAGAAAAAAACTTCTACAGCCATAGGGTTGTCATAATTCTTTGTTTATAACACTCTCTTACAACCCTCCTTTGACATCAAAATCTTGTTTTAAGCATTGGAAAATTGTCTACTAATTATAAGCTTTCTTATCCAATATCAATTGTTGATTTTGATGGTATAATTTGCATTTAATATAATTATATCGTTGTTTATACATCACTTTTATATGCTGCAATTTTGGGACAACAAGGTTTCTTTCTAATTTCTCTCTTGTCTCAAAGCTTATTTCATCACATATTGTCTTGTTTGGGGTTGTCTAACATCTGTTTTGCAGGTACTATTAATTGGCATTAGTTTTCCTTAACTTGCACTCATTCTCCATCAAGCCTCAATACCTTTCAATCATGACCTATAGAGGTGGTTCCTTTATCTTTTGGCCTCTCCCCTTGCAATCCCCCTAGGGTCACCTGGGAAGCCTCCCTTGTGTTGAACTTGTCCATCACTAAAACAAGGGGTATATCTCTTGAGATGACGGTGATATGTGTCCCCAGTTGTGTCACACACTTGTTGCTTGGGTTTTTATTTTCCCAAACTACAAATTGTGTGATAACATAACTAACTCTCTAACAAAATGATCTGAATGGAGTTATTTTTATCCCATAGCAAGTTAGTACAAGGTACAATTTGTGGCTTTACCCCATTTCCAGTCTTGTAACCAAGATGGTGGCACTAGAAATTTGAGTTTAAGCATGAGATCAATTGGAATGAGACCTTGGATTTAGTGTAGAACAAATTTATTTATGTTGGCTAGGATATACTTTCTTTCAATATTGGCTCAAGAGAGCCAAATCTATGATAAGATGCCAAACAAGTCATTAAGATAGGGAGTTCCCTTTCTGAAAAGCTTCAAGGATGAGAATCAAGAATATCCAACAAAGGGTTTACCTTCAATCTTAAAAAGGGAGTACCATCGCAAGCAATGATCATTGAACAATAGGTCGATCTAGAGAGACAAATCTCTCTAGAATAAGTAATGTTCAATAATGTCCATGGTGTTTCACACACTATACAACAAAAGTACCAATGACTTTGACATGAGAAGGGGTGATAAGAAGGATTTGAAGAGAAATTCCTTGTCAAATTTGGTTTCCAAGCGGAAGACTTTCACCAATTCGGTGCTTAAGAACTTTCCATGCCTCGTTTCCATCCACATCTTATATTACCCATTTCGCACAAATATATTGGACTTGTAGGCAGGTTTTGATAATACACAACCCTCCAAAACCCCTCGAGGCCCAACATAGATCCTAGTTATTTCTTTGGAAACCCTTATTTTCTCAAGTTTTTCCTTATTTAAGGGCCTTATCTAGCCTTTCATAGATTTCTTTGAAGGGAACCCAATAAGACAAGTAGTATACATGTGTTTCATTGAGTTACTTCATGCATATTTCAAACTTGACATCTAAGGCTAGAGGATTTGTAATCCATTGATCTATTTTGTCTTTTCAACCTCCTGCACCATTACCTCCTGGAGATATTTTGGTGAAACTTGAAAGGAAAAAAGAATTCCCAATAATTTGAAAATATGGCTATACTCGATCCAATACCAACGTAGTGATGCCAACCAATTAGGAATAGTGCATTGGCTATGTTTGTAGCACCGTGGTTTGTCCCTTTGGATATTGGAGTTTGAGGCAACACAAAAATGTTCAGACATTTCATGGTATTAACCTAGGAAGTATGTGTGGAGATTTATGAAAATATGCACTTTAAAACACTTTAGAAATTTCATGCTATTTACTTGAGGTTCCCAAAATATATTACATAGAAATTGTATCCCTATGGATGAGCTTGGAATATAAAGTAAAACATCGATATAATTCACTTTTGTCCAACCAAATCCCTAGGAAAGTTCAAGAAAATGGACACTGAAATATCTACTTGAAGGAGAAAAGATTGACAGCCTTTGGGACACGACCTCCTTCATCAGTTAGATTTGAATACTTTAGTTATGGAAGATTTATTATAGAATTGAATGTGATTTAGAATTTTTTCTTAGCACGCTAAATCACTCAACATATCAGCCAAGCTATTCCAATAAATCAACATATAGAAACATCCAATAATCTACTCATAAACAATGAGATCACAAATTTGATTTTCAGATTTGCAACATAGAAATTTGGAAAACAATGGTACACTTTATATTATAGCATAAGTAAAGGTATGATACAATGCTTTAGTTCATCCCAAGTTAGTACAAGATGTCCTTTCAAATCCTCCAGGAAAGAACACTCTAATTGCTACCAAACCCTAACCAAGGCATTCAATATCAATAAGAAACCCTAACTAGCGATATCAACACCTAGTAAGGCATCTCATCAAGCTCTCCTAGTTGCACCAAAAGCTCCATGACAAGTTAGCATCACATGAATAATTCCACCCTTAGATCTCCTATTTGCATCACACTAACGAGTCCATCCTTGGATCTCCCACTTGCATCACATAAGTCTTCAAGGAGATTCTCAAGATTGCATTGCACAAGCTCCACTAGCTTCAAGCATTGAAAATATTCTCTAAGATTTCATACCACACACCTTAGGAACATAGGTATTGAATCGATGAAAACTGTGACCTCCAATGATAACTTTATCCTTAAAACCCCATATTTTTAGGTCAAAAACACCAAAATCAACCCTCAAAACAAAAAGTGGTGCCCCCAGAATAACTCCATTTTTGTAGGGGTTAAATTACAACATTTTGCAACCATGGCCTTAAAAACTCGGAATGTTGCTAAGAGAAACTTTAAAATCAACCCTTGAATCAAAATGTGGTGCTATTATTAACAATGCTTTATTTTATTTATTTATTTATTTTGGTGAGGGGGGGTGGGGGAGTGTACTAAATTTCAAATTGATTGAAACCATGCTCGAAACAACTAATATCATTGCAACCAAAGTCTTCAAATTAACCACCAAATCGAAAAGTGACACTACAAACTTCACCATTTTTCTTTTCAGATTTAAAATTACAACTTGAACAATCGGTGTCATTGCAATCAAAATCGTAAAAACAATCCCCAAATTAAAAAATGATGTTACCAATAGTACCCCTCCCTCTTTGTTGGGGGGTTAAAATTACAACTTGTTTGAAATAATGACTTTGACAACCAATACAATTGCAACTGAAATCTTGAAATTAAGCCCAAATCAAAAAAAGGTATTACCAATAACAATTTAAAAAAAAAATAAAAAATAAAAAATAAAAAATAAAGTGGAAACAACAAAAATGAAATATAAAAGAAATGTTTTTTAAATTTAAATTAAAAAAAAAAAAATCTCTTACACTCCCCTCACCGTAATGTGTTTAATGAACAATATTACATCAAATTTAGCTTGTTAATGGTTTAGTTTTATTTAGAAACAATGAAATACTCAAAATTTACCATTAGTTCTATGAAAATGATTGGTTTATCCACCTTATTTACAATAGATTTAACTTATCTTATTTATATACAATACATTGACTTATTTATAATATATTGGCGTCTTATTATTTATAATATATGAAAGAAAGTAGGGAATACCTTAATCTTTTAAGTTCTACAATATATTAACTACATTAATCTCTTAATATATATAATACATTAACCTCAAAAGAATCATATTTATAATATATTGACGTCTTATTATTTATAATATATGAAAGAAAGTATGGTAGACCTTAATCTTTTAACGTCTACAATATGTTAACTTACATTAATCTCTTAATATGTATAATACATTAACCTCAAGAGAGTCATATTGAATTTTGCACATACAATACAATATTTTCCTTTCCTATTAATTTTTAGTAAGAATGTAGCTAACTTAATGTAGGTGTAATACATTAATGTATAAAAATTGTTGCATAAGTAGGAATTTTCTGCAGTGCACACATGCTTGCATCTACATAAACTTGAACTCCTTATATTGGAACCCACAATTATGATTAATGGTAATATTAATTTTATCATTCTCTCTCTTATACTATTCTGGTATACACCTTCTTTGTCTTGTACTGCGAGACGTAATTTTTAAATTAAACATCTAGTAGGGTGTAGGTAGTTCCTTTAATTTTTCACCTTATATTATGATGACTCTCCAAAAGAAAAGTAAATGTTAAGCCACATTTTTATAAGCATGATTTTCATAACACATTACTAGTTTAATGGTAAATGCTTGGATTAAAACAATAAATCATTTCTTAATATGAGAGATGTTTCTATCCAAAACACATGAGATGGCATTAGTGAACATGAGATGGCATCTTTTAACTATGAAATTTGCATATAGTTAATTGCATGTATAGTAATTATATTAATGTTTTATGTATATAATAAGGTTAATTATATACAAATAAGTTTATTTTTCATAATGTCATTAATAAAAAGATAAACATCTCAAGGTAATATAAATTGTTTAATGTCACGGTTGAATATTAATTTTATATAATAGTAAAAAATTAAGTAATTTGACTTAATTATTTAATATTAATAGTTTATTATTAATTTGATATAATAATTAAATATTTTAGTTATAGTTTTATTATTATTAATATTATAACAATTATATAGAAATATAAAAAGTTAAAGTTATGTTAGACTTTAAACATTATTATGTATTACAACCCATCAAGATTGATATGGCATCCTTATTAAGGAACAATTAACTAAATCTTAACAACAACTTAAATGTTTTTTAAAACAACAAGAACAACAAGGATATAACCTTATTTACAACATTTTCAAAAAACAAGTAAACATATAATAATCTAGATAAACAACAAAATATTTAAACATAAAAGTAAAGACTTTTTAAATTAAGAATACCTTATAGGAGTCTCTCTTCTTGGTGCAAACCAAGACCTCCAAACCAAAGATACAAGCTATGGGGGAAATATGCATTCATGGGTGATTTTTCTCCCAATTAAATGTACAACCGAGTTGTGAATTCACACCATAGCATATAGGCCAAAGGTGTTGATATGTAATCTCAATCTACATTGTATTATGAGGGTTTAAGGTGTAAATTCACATTGTAGCCTATGGGTCAAAAGTGTAAATTCACATTGTAGTGTAAGGGTTAGAGATGTTGATATTTTTCCAATGGCCTCTCAAACCACCAAATTGAAGGTTGTGGCCTTATGCATGTCTTGTTCTAAAATGTGATATTGTTTTTAATCATTGTGTTGATATTCGATATGCCTATTTGGTTTTGAGGGGATTAGCTATTAGTGTGTAGAGAGAACCCATTCTAGTTCCTAAGTCCCTTGTGCAAGGGATATTACTCACATCTCTCATTGTACATTTGGTTGGGATGACAAGCACTTGTGAATGCATAATTCCCCAATAACTTCGTTGCTTCAATTTGGAAAGGCCTAGTTTGCAACAAGAAGAGGGACTTCTATGAGGAATTTTAGTTACAGATAAATCTTTACTTTTATGTTTCATACTTTCATTGTTTATCTAGATTATTACCCGTTCACTTGTTTTTGGAAATCTATGTAAACAAGAATAATCTTGTTGTTCTTTCTTCTTTAAAAGAACATTTAAGTTGTGGTTAAGATTTAGTTAATTGGTCCTAAGTAGTAATTTCACAAAAGTCTTGTTGCATTGGGGTTGTTACATTATGCACAAGATTACATCTTCCAACATGTGTGTTTTTTGTTTGACATGCATTCATAATTTTTAATCCTAAGCCACGAGAATTGGTCAAATTCCTTTGTTGACCACCTATTACTTGAAGGGTTGGCTAAAAACCATTTACAATTGTCCAATGTTTTAACATGACAGTATCAAAATACATTTTCATATATAAAATAATTAAAAAAAAAAATACACTTTATGGGATTGGACCATAATATATGAAAAGACCAATTTAGTTATTATTATTATTAAATCTTCTATTAAGTATTAATAAAAATGGTTTGTACAATGTTTCAATACAAAAAGAGGCAGGCCACAAACACAACTTCCACAAGCAAATGCAAGAGCTATCCCAAAATAATAAAAAAGCAAGATAGCTTAGGCCAAAACACTCACAACTACACACATAATAAGAGTCCAAAGACCAAAGAGACATAGCAACGATAAACATAAGGCCACAATTTGAACATAGACAACCTAAGAAGTAATCATGCCATTGTTTGGATGGGGTTTGTCATGATCTTATTGGGTGGGACTCCAACTAATGTCTAGGGGATTTGCATCTATCAATTGTATTGGCTCCCGACCACCGATGGAAGGTTTAGGCCCTTTAGAGATAGCTAATTCTAGCATCATGAATTGCTTGTTATGGTGGGGTGAGGTTGGGGGCCAATGCCTTCTAGGCTCATGCCTCTCATGTACTTATTTGTGAACCCAATGGTGGGGCCTCTTATCCCCTATGTGTGAACTTGTTGATTGGTGTTGAGAGGGGTAAGGTGGCTCCATGCTCATAGTATAATGGGGCCCACCCAAAAAAACTAGAAGTTGATCAAGATGCTCCATCTCCACCCTTAATTTATGTGCTTGATCCCTGATCTTCAAAGACACACTAACACGAGTTAATATGTTGTCGTATCACATGAAACTCTACAATGGGACTACTGAATTAAAAGAAACATCATTACATATTTTCCAAAGACAAAATAGAATTTCAACTCTAATAAGCATCCAAATGGAGTGAAACTCAATTGTCCAAGGTAGTTAGTTATCTAACAAGGAAGCTCTCTAACATATGAAGGCAGGAAGATTTTTTTATGAATATGCTAGATATAGGTCCACACATATTTGGCTAAGGGATAAAACCATAAAATATTATTGAGAGTCCCCACTTGCTCACATTGTAGACAACATAGGTTTTGCACGCATAAGTAAGACAACCTTTTATCCACTTGTAGGTCTCTCATAGTTGAATTCTAACAAAAAAAATAAATTCTTGGGTTCTGATTTTGGCTTCCAAACTTTGGAAAGCCAAAATAACCATGTCTATTGTTTGGATTTTAGGGGTCATAGTTTGTTGAACAAACCCTTTAACAAAAGGATTTGAATGGAGTTATTTATATCCCATAGCAAGTTTGTACTTGGTAAAATTTGTGCCTTTCCCCCATTTCCAATCTTGTCACTAAGATGGTGGCACCATAAAGTTGAATTTAAGCATGAGTTCATTTGGAATGAGACCTTGGCTTTAGTGTAGAACAAATTTCTTTATGTTGGCTAGGATATACTTTCTTTCAAGCTTGGTCCAAAAGAGACAAATCTATGATAAGACGCCAAACAAGTCATTAAGAGATGGAATGCCATTTCTGAAAAGCTTCAAGGATGAGAATCAAGAATATTCAACAAAGGGATTACCTTCAAACTTAACAAGGGA
Organism: Picea engelmannii; assembly: GCA_009831015.1. NCBI lineage: Eukaryota > Viridiplantae > Streptophyta > Pinopsida > Pinales > Pinaceae > Picea > Picea engelmannii. Next base: position 111,395 of record ML783762.1, read on the forward strand.
GTACCATTGCAAGCAATTCTCATTGAAAAATAGGTTGATCTAGAGAGACAAATCTCTCTAGAATAAGTAAGGCTAAATAACCTCCATGGTCTTTCACACACTATACAACAAAAGTACTAATGAATTTGACATGAGAAGGGGTGATAAGAAGGGTTTGAAGAGAAAATCCTTGCCAAATTTGCTTTCTAAGCAGAAGACTTTCACCAATTTGATGCTTAAGAACTTTCCATGCCTCATTTACATCCACATCTTATATTACCCATTTATCACAAAGATATTGTACTTGTAGGTAGGTTTTGATAAAAGTACTAATGACTTTGACATGAGAAGGGGTGATAAGAAGGGTTTGAAGAGAAAATCCTTGCCAAATTTTCTTTCTAAGCAAAAGACTTTCACCAATTTGATGCTTAAGAACTTCCCATGCCTCATTTACATCCACATCTTATATTATCCCATTCTCACAAAGATCTTGTACTTGTAGGTAGGTATTGATAACACCCAACCCTCCAAAACCCCTCGCGACCCAACATAGCTCCTAGTCATTTCTTCGAAAACCCCTATTTTCTCACATTTTTCCTTATTTAACAGCCTTATCTAGCCTTTCATACATTGTTTTGAAGGGAAAACCCAACAAGAGAAGTAGTATACATGTGTTGCATTGAGTTACTTCATGCAGATTTCAAACTTGACATATAAGGCTATAGGATTTGTAATCCATTGATCTATTTTGTCTTTTCAACTTTCTACACCACTACCTCCTGGAGATATTTTGGTGAAACTTGAAAGGAAAAAGGAATTCCCAATAATTTGAAAATATGGCCATGCTCGATCCAAGACCAATATAGTGATGCTAACCAATTAGGAATATATCACTGACTATGTTTGTAGCATTGTGGTTTGGATCTGTTATTGCACAAATTGTCTCTTGGTAAAATCCAACCACAAACGTCACTAGTGCGAAACAACTGGGAGTAAGAACCACTGTCACCTTAGCAATTACTCTGCTCATTTTAGTGATGGATGTTTCCACCACAAGGGAGGATTCTTAGGTTACCTTGGGGGGATGGAAAGTGAGAGGCAAGGGTTTGTAAAATATCTCTCCTTTGGTCACTAGATGAGAGTTCTTAGGATTTGGAGAATGATTATTTTGGTAGAGGAGAGAGGCAAGTTGACCGATAACCTACAAAACCAATGTTAGAGCCAATATCCCAAAACAAAAAATCATGAACTTAAACCATGAACACTAAGGAAAGAAGCAAGAAACCTTGTTGTCCCAAAAATTGTAGCAGACTATAAATTATATCAGCAAGAAGAATATGTTAACAACTGCAATAAATCATCGTCAAAATCAACACTAATTGATGGCCAATGAAAGCTTATGAATAGTAGACAATTTTTCAATGATTAAACGACAATTTTGATGGTTAAATGGGCTGCAAAGTAAGTGTTATCAACAAGTTTATAATGGCCCTAGATGGTTGTAGAAAACATTTGATACAACAACAAGTTTTCACCATAGAAATCAGAAAGTAAATATGTCAATTTGTAGCCCTTAGCAATATTCAAGCACAATTTTCTGTGGTGAAAAAAATAAACCAGAGTAAGAGAGAGATTTTAATGCAACCCTAATGGTTGTAGCTAATTTTTTATTATAGTAGCAAGAAATACTTCAAGAAATCAAGATGTTTTAGCATGAAAAGATATCTTAGAGTATGAACAATTTATATAAAATTTGAAATATTACAAGAGAGCAATTTTCACGTTTCTCAATGCAAAATTTTACTTTCTCCAATACAACTAGTGCCTTGTCTATTGGTAATGGAGTAAAAAAATCAAATATAAGTTAAATGGATTATAATAGAGGACGCAAACCTTTATAATCCAAGTCGTACCTAGAAGATTAGTCACCTAGCTTGCTAGTTGATGGGAAACTAGGCTTTTAGAAACTAAGGGGATAGACCATCCTAACCCCTAGTCTTAAAACCCTAGCCAAGAAAGGATTCAAGGGGATAAACACTCCTAACCCTAAAATCAATCCTTGAATTACCTACTTTCACAAATAAAAATGGCTTGAAGGAGGGGATAGACAATCCTAACCCTCCTAGGGTTTCTTCAAGCAAGAAATAATCCAAGCAAGTTGCAAAAAATTAACCTTAAACATCAACAAATTTGCAAGAAATATCATACAATAAGTAGCCTAGGTCACAAACCATCCTCCACTAGTGAAATAATCCATCTCCAAACAAATAACATAAGTAAATTTCCCCAAAAATACAAATCGCATGCACAAGAGAGAGGGCCAAAATTTAGAGAGAGAGAGATAGAAATGTCTCAATGATCCATCGTCAAAAATGAAGTGAGGCTTGTTTTATAGAGGAAAATCCAGGCTCACTTTACCCAATTTACAATTAAATCCACTATTTTAGGTTCAAATTCATGTTTTTACATTGACTTTTACCGAATCTATTTGATTTTTGTCCACATATGCTAAATAATGAAAAAAAATGATGGAATAGAGGGAAATGAGACCCCAAAGTCTTCTTCAAGGGTGGTTGTTGGAACTAGCCCCCAAAGTCTAGGGTGTCAACCCTCATGGTTCCACATCATCCCATTTGTTCACAAAAAAATGGGGTAACAACCCACCCAATCACCAAATGCAAGCTTCCATGCCATATTGACCTCTCCACATGTGATGTCAAGGTGAGCTAGGCCAACATTCAAGCATAGAAGGGTGACATCATGTATGGTTCATCTTCTCGGGCCTCTTTGATGGGAAAATGACATCATCATGAGTGCAACGTTCATCAACAATTCCCTCCAACATGTGGGGCGCAACATCCATCTTATGGGCTTTCATGACTTCATGGAGATCCAAAGTGCCTTAGTACCTCCACGAATGATGTCACCAAGCAAGATCCTTTACAGAAAAATAAGGTACACCATCCAAAGGTCCACAAGTCATATAAATCATGCCAAATAAATCAATATTAATACAAGAGCCACTCAAATAAGTACATTGGATCCCCCTTTCAAATTAAACACATGCTCAAAGACTTTATGCAATTTACCAAATTTAAATATGGAAGGGTTATCAAAAGGCCCTATTGGGTAAGCCAAATCCCCAAGTAGAAGAGTCTTTCCTGAGTGAGCCCTATCTAGGCCATGTGATGTATGTGAGGTGGATGAGGGAGAAACTTTTGGGCATGGGGTCATTGACATGCAATAGTTTCATATGGTCTCATTTCCATGGGTTCTTTTTGGAGGGTGTGTTGCGTCCTTGAGTTAACTTTCATTTAGGGAGAAACCTTTTTCCAAGCCCTATAATTTCATTTTTTCTTTATTTTATTTATATAGTTTGCAAGTCCCCTTTACAAGGTTTCTTGATTTTGTGCATTAAATGTATTTCATTTCAATTGGGATACTTACAAGTCCTTTTCAAATAGGTGAGGCATTGATTCACACTTAGGACTTAGGGTGAGCGCCTAGAAAGGTAGAGCTCGAGTTTTTGGACAATGGCTTTTGTGTCCTTTGTATCCCTGCCACTGCATCTTGATGGTGGATGCTTTTTCTTTTCATTTATTTATTGACGCTAGATACATCAACCTCTGGGCCTTTATCCCCTTCTTCCAATAAGAGAATGAGGCAGAAGCCCTTTTAGGGGTACATGTAACCCCAAAACCCAAAATATGAGGACACAGAAAGGCATGAAGATGAAAAGTGATGAAAGATGGTCGGGAGTGGTGTGATGACCAATCAAGAAGGACCCCCAGTAGCACCCATTTCCCCAGGGGTGGCGAACTTACTAGGAACCCTAGGATAACCACCAAGGTGAAAAATGGTAAAAATCATAATGTCCGAGAAAACATTTCATAATCAGAAAGAAACTTTTGAAACTTATTTGAATGCCCCAAGTATTAAAACAATACTTACCATGAAACTTGACTAGTTACCTCGTGAAGAAAGACATGTCGCCCTCTGTGGATCAAGTCAGTGTGGTGGACGTTTCTGTACCACTGATGATGATGGTGAAGCGTGGTGAAGAAGAGGGGCTCTATGGGTTGTGTTGTCCATCCATCTCTCAACATTCCATGTCTGCAACTTGTGGGCCTTGAGACATCATCTCCTTAGTTACCCCTAGGTTGGGGGGGTAACATTCCCTTTGGATATTGGAGTTTGAGGAAACACAAAAAATTCCAGTAATTCCATGGTATTAACCCAAGAAGTATGTGTGGACATTTCTGAAAATTTGCACTTTAAAACACTTTAGAAATTTCACTTCATTTACTTGAGGTTCCCCAGATCTATTTCATAGAAATTTTAACCTTATGGATGAGTTTGAAATATAAAGTACAACATTTATATACTTCACTTTTGTCCAACCAAATCCCTATGCAAGTTCAAGAGAATGGACACTGAAAATATGTACTGTTAGGCCCGAGATATGATCAGTTTTATGACAGTAATTAGATACTTTTGTCGAATGTACATATGTGTTTTTCATGTTTTGGAGAAGCTTTTTGAAGAATTTTGTGCCAAAACACTATGGTCTATACCAGGTATGCATAATTCGTGTTTTATGTTGATCTTGAGTATAATTCATTATGTTTTTATGTTTCCAAGGATCTAATTCACATTTTTTGGTGTTATAGGGAAAAATCACATCACGTTTCTACTTCCAGCACTCAGTCCGACACTCCATCCAGTACTTGATCCGGTACCTGGTCCGACACTCCGTCCAACACCTCGTCCTACACAAAAACAATGGGCGATTTGGTCGTTATGGTATTGGCGGCCAGTGGTGGGCGAATCAGGAACATGGGTTTTGCTCGTGCTTATCCCCTCCAACTACTAAACTCTTGAAAACTTGGTTTGGGTTGTTGAGCTGGGCGATTATTGGCTCGCTCCATTTCGGTAGTTAGGGCACCATTAATGTAATTTTTTTTTTTATAGAAGAGGTTCGACCCTCCAATGGTCGACATCTTGGTCTGTAAAACCTATAAATACCACCGTGGTGGTCATACAATAGCTAAGAAGCAGTAGAAGAAGTAGAGGATAGAGATAAAAACGTTTTTCTCTGTTTTTGCATTTTTCAATTGCCATAATTGTATAAGACTGTGTTTTTCAAGTTTTAATGGTGAAATCTTTTTGATGATCTCGTGGTGTGCATTTGAGAAGTGACCACGACTTGCTGGGGGGGCCACCAACAGTCTGGTAACTATTCTTTAAGTTATTTATGCATTTCATAGCTTAGATGTCTCTTTGTATTTCCTATACATGAACTGTTCTTTTATTTCTTTGCTTTTTAATTTGTTGTTGTAGTTTAATTATTTTAACTCTCTTTTGCAGGTTAGTATGAAGGCTTGTGTTAATATGCGTTGATTATGTAGTTAGGAACGATTTTGCAAATTCATAGACTAACCCTGTGTGCAATTCGATATTAGATTGTGTTTTATTTATGCTTTTAGAATCAAGTTTAAAACATAGTTTGAAATAGAGTAGAACAAAGTTTTAATTTATGTTTTCTTTAACAAGGATTCGGTGGATGGATAGGGTTAGTTTTAGTTTTTAATTATAGATTGCTTATTCTATTTGTCATGTAGATCTTTCTTAATTAGTTGCTAGTTAATCTATTCATTAGTTTACTTTTTATATGTCATGCTTTAATTTATGTTTTTAAGCATTTTCTTTCTTGCAATTTGAATTATTAAAATAGATATAACATAGTTTCATTTTAAGAACTTTCTTTCCTAGAATTAGATTGCAATTCTAGTTTTTTGTTAATGCTTGAATTTAATGATGAATTTTGCTTACATAGCATAGAAGTACAATTAAAATCTCGTTATATTGTTGATGGTTAATACATGGTTAATAATTCCATGAATATGTAGGGTAATTGATGATTGTTTCTGTAATGGCTAAGTTCTCATTAGATTGTTTAATCCACACCTTTCACTTTGCTATTGAGATCATTATTGAGCTTATACCTCTTGAGTTATCTTTTGTTGTCAAGTGCCATCGAGATATTATAAGACACCGAAGACATTCACACAACCACCAACACTATATTTGAGTTTTCATAGGTTAAAAGATAGTTTATTGCTTTCCTAGATCACAAGATAGTTTTATTGTTGTTGTAGGGTAGATAGTCTTTTACTTTGATAGGTTAAAGAGAAGTTTGTTTATCATAGATTAAAGGTTAGTTGTTAGTCCTTCTTGCTTTCAATTAAATAGATTTTCTTTTATGAATTAGAAATAGTTTGAAGTTTGAATTAAGAATATAGTTCACTTACCTCTTAGGTTAGATAGTTGTTCAATGAGAAGTATTAATTATTTTACTTGCAATAGAAGTTATCTTAGGGTAGTTAGATGTTCACTTGCTTTAGTAGGTTACTTGTTTACTTGTCTATTCTTGCTTTGATAGTATAGTTGCTTGTTTATTTACTTGCTTTCATAGGGTAGTTGCTCATTGAATTTAGGTAGGCAAGTTAAAGTAGTTTGCTTTTGTTATTTGCTTATCGTTATGCTTAATAGTTGTTTTTTCTCATTGTTATGAACTAGTTTTCTTCAAGTAGGGTTTTTACTTGTTTTCTTAGAACTATCCATCGATCCTTGATCCAAAAAGTACTTAGGTTACATAGTTTTAAGTTGCTTAGTAGGGTTTTCTCATTAGATAGCTTTGTTTGAATAGATTAACCCTTAGATAGCCACTTCCTTAGTTAGACTATACTACTACCAACCCTTCTACCTTGGCATATATTTTTCTACAACTCTAAGTTTACTTACCCCGGGTTGACAATTTAATTGAGGGTTTTTAGTGTGTTTTTAGTGCATATAGAACACCTATCATTTTTGGCGTCGTTGTTGGGGAGTTATCTCAAGGTAGGCAATAGTTAGGAAATAGATCATTTCTAAACTTTAGCATTAGTTTGGTGGCGGGGGAACTTTAAGACGAGAGGTAAGAACCTGTGCATCTACTATTGTAGGTTCCCCCAAACCCAATGATAGTTTTCCTTTTTGTTTTTGTTTACTTTCATTGATATACCTAGAGACCCAAAAGGTAGATATGTTAAATCTAAATCAGATCTTTCAACCAAGGTTCCTTCTGACCTTTTTGCGGGTAGGAACGTTCCACTCATAAATTTTGTAGACTAATACCGAAGAACAGGAGCTATCTCAACCCAAAGAGCTAAAGTAGTCTCTGAAGAGACTAACACAGGGAGCAATATAGAATAAGAAACTGAAGCATCAATCATATTTAGACTGGAGGCAAGACCACTCGAGCCTTCTATAGAACCAAACAATACAACCTTTGTTTTCTTACCACCATTAGGAGATCCTAACTTTGTGGACATCATCTTTGTTTGAACCAAGTTTTATCAAATGGCAAGATGAATTTAGAAGAAACCATTAGCTTGAGGGAACTTTCTCAAATCCTAGCAGCAGTCGGGGTTTCTTCTTTTCAGGAAGAACGCATCTTGAAAATAGCCAAGAACTTGTCTACCTCTCCGAAAATATTAGAAGAATCAATATCCTATGAGATAAAAAATGATTTTCCTTGCCAAAATGCGAAGGAAGCTAAAACATTATGGACTACATCCAGTGGAGAGAAATCATTAAGACCTAAGATTGAGGAGTTCTCAACATCCACCTCAACAGATCCTTTATGTACTTCAGAAATAAATCATCAAAAAGAAGAGGATCTACATAAGCATGATGAAGGAGAGCAAAGAAATTATTGTTGAATAACATCAAGATTACATTGAAATTTGGTTTCAAGAGGTCATCAGGCCACAATACTATTCTCTTCTTCAACACCTTCTGATGCCAAAACAAGTATGTTGGTTGGTTCTTCGTATCCAGGTAATCACTATGGTAACTTCTTCATATATGGACATGAGTATGTTTCTTATCTTGATCCGCACATGGTTACATTGGAAGAGTTCTTACACTTGAATAAACATTCTCCCTTTCTTTTTAGGTAGGGTAGGATAGTAAATAAAAGTTGCATGTTGTTAGTTTAGCTTAAAGTCTAATGCAACCTCATTTTACGTTTTCTTTTTAATAAAAGAACTATGATATACATGTTCCAGTGACTTGATCTCATTGATATTATTAGTTTTTGATATTTTAGAGTGTAGTTTTTGCAAACAGTTTTAGATATCTCTATAGGTATTTACATCACCAAAGGTAGACAATTTCAAGGAAATATAAAAGAATGATTTTTATTCAAAACATTGTTACAGTTGAACCTTGTTGTCTGCTAAGCATCAAATGAATAATGACTTGCTCTAGTTAGCCATGTTTTTGCAAATATTTTCATCTTCTTGTTCTTAAGGAGTTTTAAAAAGCATTTGCTCTTGAAAATCTTCACCACTATATAAGGAAGTGACACCGTAGCCATCAAGCTTAGAGGTCTCTCGTACAGTTTCTCCAAGAAACCTGAGTAAGTAAGTAAAGTATCTTTATTAAAGAGTAACAAGGAGGTCTGATTAGCGGTTAGTCATGGAAACATCACAATAACTTACAAAAGAAGAAAGTGAGTTGACCCTAGAGATACATTTCTGTTCTTTCTCAATGGTACCATCCACTACACACTAAATAGCTTGATTATATCATATCTTTAGATAGGACATGTCCACTTAAGTACCCCTTACATCAGGAAAATCACTAAGGAATATAACGGAAAGTCATCCTCTAACATAAATACCATCTCAATTGAAAAAAGAAAGAAAAAGTTGTTTTCAGAGCTGTCCCCCCATCTTCTTGCATAAAGCAATCTTATACTAAAATCTTAAAAGATGGAGGGCCAGTCTCTGAGGGTGTAAGAGGCTAACCCGTCAGGATACTGAACATGTTTGTTGGCAGCGGGTACCGACCTGTGGTATGACTAGGTAAACCTATCGGAGTACTGAACAAGCTTGCTGGCAGCGGGGCATTCTACCTAGCGAGGATGGTAATCTGACAAAAAATAAATAATAAATTTAAACTTGTCCTAATGTACGGAATTACTTGCAGACAAAGATGACATGAAGTATGTGTGGTTAAGCTAAGGTTAATGAACTCCATAAACTTGCCATTGGGAAATAACTCTAAAACTATCTTGAAACTCTCTTGCCTACCTCTTCTTATCTATATATAGGATCTCTTATCCTATAGGTGGGGCCATCTTCTAATCGTCTCATCAGACCAATCTGTGAAATTTATCTTTACACTTGACATGCTATAAATCTTCGGCTATTGGGGGAACCGACTGGTTTCCTATACTTTTGATTGTGAGGTGTCACAATACTTAGGTGTGGGGTAGGGGTTCATGAGCTGACAAATGACCATTGCCTGGAGAAATAAATCTTTGCAAGAATTTTTGTATTATTTTCATGATATAGGTTATTACATCAACAATCATTTTATTTTCGAAATGCTAATTCCATGTGTGTTTCAAATTGTTGTACATCTCCTTAACAGACCACTTAATTGGTTTATTGTCGTTACAGACTATTCATTGCATATTTATGATTACATACCTTATAAAATGCGAGATAGAGGAATGGATTGTGTGAGCACGATGGAAAAACAAATAATAATGGAACACTCTTATCTTGCCTCTGCTCCTATTCACTGTATTCATGGTCTCTGAGGAATCAATTTCCTCAGCCAAAAATCTCCCAAGAGTTGGAGACCGCTGGTTTAAACACCACCAGTTTCCAAGAGCAAGCTATAACAGGGTTTTCAAACCCAAATTTCAGAATATCTCTGGAGCTAAGGGATAATCCAAAGAGTGGATAAAAGAGGAGCTAATCTAACCCCCCTCTCAAAATAGTAAATACCTATTTCTAATTCATGGCACGAGGACATGCCATATCTTCGGTCTGGGGGGAGTTTCCTGAGCTAAAAAAACGCTAAGCACTGCCCATTTGTATAGCAAAACCCATGAGAAGAGGAAGTAGTATTTCTGTCAAAATTCTATCATACTGTCTTTTTACAATGCCTTGGGATATTATATCAACAGTTGTTTGTATTGGTATGCTAAATTTTATATTGCTGACATCATTGTGTGTGTTATGAGCTTACTGTGCATTTTTATCTTTATTCTATAGAAGACTTTGTATCCTTAACTGGTTCTTTGTGACAATTACGGATCAATAACACATTGTTAAACTCACTACAGATCTGTGTTACACACCTATGAACATAGGAACAAGGTTAAGTGGCTCTATATTAGGCTAGGTATTTAGTTCAGTATGGTTTTGATTTGGAGTTTTATGGATGAGAATCTAGGTCTAGGGAGCTAGGCCAGGGTTTCCAAAAGATGAGTTGCAAAGATAGAATGGGGCAAGGTAGGTATACTCAGTAACATTTAGGATTTGTCATTGAGTATAGGGTAGATGTGGAAAGTTCCACATGGGAATGAGATCATGAATTCATTCATAAGAATAAGGTGTAACATAACATGACAATTTCATCCAAAACAATGCAAATAACTTTGAAACATTCATAGGAAAACATGGAGGTGGCAACAAATTGTAGCAGAAGAGAAACAAGTTTTGAAGGCCTTCCTCGATGAGTTATTTATGAAAAAGTTATGAATGGAAATATGAATATGTCCTCTACACTCTAGAGTCACTAATCCAAGAAAAAATCTACATATAACCCCTTCACAATTGATTTGAAAACAAACTGTCCAGAAGCGCAACAGTTGTGACAGAAGTGCAATAGAAAAATAGGGGTCAAATATGGGGCTATAAATTTTTAACCATAAATTTTTTTACAAAAATATGAGAGGTTTTTGTAGATAAGGTTGTTATTAATATAAAACTCTCTCCGTTTTGTGAAATTAATTCCCATGTTCTTGTAATATGTGCCACAACAGAATGACTAAAATGGGAAATTAAATTGGAGAATTTGATTTTCTGAGATGGGCCTCCAAGAAAGTTGAATATCTCCCACTATATGCTACCTGTGTAAATACAGAATGAGGTTATTATTATTTGGTATGTCCTTAGAAAAAACCTCCATTTTTTTTCCAAAATTCATCTTTATTTGGTCAAAACCCTGTTTTGAAAATAATGACTAAAACAAGAAATTAAATTGGAAAATTTTATTTTCTGAAATAGGTCTCCAAGAAAGTTGAATATCTCCCAATATATGATACCTGTGTAAAAAATGAAATAGGTTATTGTGATTTGGTATGTCATTAGAAACAAACTCCTTTTGTTTTCCAAAATTCATCTTTATGTGGTCAAAAACATATTTTTAAAATGATGACCAAAAACAGAGTCAAAAGCACAGCGTGGTATTGTAGAACACTTTTTGTGACTTTTCCTGATCCATTTTCTGATGTAGTAGTTCCTGGCCATGTGTCTTTGAAGCTTAATGTCCATGTTGGCCTTTTTCAGGAGCATCTCTGTTAATGTTTATTCCATTATTATAGTTCTTTGCATTTCAATAAATAAGAGCATCATAAGAACAAGATCACTGAGAAATGCACATTCTCAAGAGACACAACATTTATCCCGGGAAACCCTCTAGGGGAAGAAAACCCAACAAAAACTTCCTTATCATAAATAGCTTATACAATGTTCAAGAGATAACTCAAACCAATATAGATAGTCCTCTCCAATAGATGTGCCACTCTTCTCCCTCTCTCCAACTGGTAATTGCAGCTTGCCTCATAAGAGAACGAGCAAGTGAGTTGTGTGTTAGAAGTGAGGCTCTAGCCTCTTATTTATACAAGACTGGCACATGTGAAGGGGTGTCACTAGCAGGGCCGACCTCTCACTCTGGGTGGGTAAACCCACCTTTAATTAATTTTGGGTCTTCAATAATAACTGTTGGGGCCGACTTCTTATTCTGCCCTTTATAATTGTCCGATGACCAATCCGTAAAAGGGGATTTGGTCCTTATACAATTATCGACATGATTAATCCACAATGGGGATTAATCCTAATAATAAAATAACAATAATAATAAGAATGCTCTTCGCAGTTACATTATTTCAACACTCCCCCTTATCAAGAAGGGTATTCTTCATCAACATCAGCGAGAGAGGTCTGCATCATCAGTGGCATCAGGAGGACAATATCATCAATATCATCTTGAAACATTGGCTAGCACATTTACGAGTCATCGAAAGTTTTCTTCATTGGCAGCATCATCATTATCGAAAGAATGCCATCATCATCTGCATCAATATGTATCAATAGAATGATACCTCATCACAGCACTAGGCTGGCACATCACAGTACTACACTGGCTCAATGTCATAGCGGTTAAGTTGGTAGCTCAGTGTTAGTCACATCTTTCTTTACGTCTAACAACTAGGTCAGAATCAAGGAATATCATCATCTCGCTTTACATCTAACAACTAGGTCAGAAGTGAGGAGTCACAACGTCATGCTTTACATCTAACAACTAGGTCAGAAGCATGACTCATCTTGCTTTACATCTAACAACGAGGTCAGAAGCAAGGAACACATCAACATCTCGCTTTACGTCTAACAACGAGGTCAGAAGTGAGGAATCATCTTGCTTTATGTCTAACAATGAGGTCAGAAGCAAGGATCACACAACGTCATGCTTTACGTCTAACAATGAGGTCAGAATCAAGGATCACACAACATCATGATTTACGTCTAACAGCGAGGTTAGAAGCATGACTCATCTTGCTTTACGTCTAACAACGAGGTCAGAAGCAAGGATCACACGGCATCATGATTTATGTCTAACAATGAGGTCAGAAGCATGACTCATCTTGCTTTACGTCTAACAACGAGGTCAGAAGCAAGGAATACATATACTCCCCCTTTCAGGGAGGGTCCTTTCGGACAATACCAAGCTTATCTCGAAAGTGTTCAAACTTTACACGAGATAGAGGCTTAGTCAACATGTTAGCAACCTGTTCATCCGTGCTAATGTACTGGAGCTTCAAGGCTCCTCTTTGTACCATGTCGCAGATGAAATGATAGTGGATCTCTATGTGCTTCGACCGGTCATGGAACACAGGATTCTCTGTCATTTTTATGCATCTTTTATTGTCACATAGAATCGTAGTTGCTCTCATATCCAAATCAAATAGGCCTGTCAACAATTTTTGCAGCCATATAGCTTCGTAGCTAGTAGAACATGCGGAAATGTACTCTACTTCCACTGTGATGAGAGAAATACTGGATTGCTTCCTACTCTGCCACGAGATCATGGTTGATCCCAAACTGAAACAACATCTGGAAGTGCTTTTTCTGTCTGCAACGCTTCTTGCCCAATCTGCATCAGTATATCCACTCAATGTGAAGTCATGATTTCCATCATAGCTAAGACCATAATCCATTGTACCTTTAAGGTACCTCATCACATGTTTTGCAGCCACTAAATGAACACGTTTGGGCTCTACCAGAAACTGACTCAAGGTGTTCATTGCAAAAAAGATGTCTGGTCTAGTCTTTGTCAAGTACATCAGTGATCCAATAATCTGTCTGTATAGAGTGGAATCTATCAAATTTGATGAAGTATCGACCAGTAGCTTCATCTTTGCTTCCATGGGTGTATTCATGGACTTGCATTCTAGCATGTCGAATCTCTTTAAGATTTTGACCGTGTACTTCCCTTGGTTAAGGAAGATTCTTTATGGACTCTTCCATACCTCAAGACCTAAGAAGTAATGCATTAGGCCAAGGTCTTTCATTTCAAATTCTGTGGCAAGTCTATGTTTACATTCAACGATGAGCTTTTCTTCTCTAGTCAAGAATGAGTCATCCACGTACAATAGTAATATTACTGGTTCATTATCCATAATCTTGAAGTAGATATTTGAGTCTGCTTTACTCTTGGTAAAGCCTAATCTCATCAAGAAACTGTCTATACGGCCATACCAAGCTCTGGGATCTTGCTTCAATCCGTATAAGGATTTCTTCAATCGGTAGACATGAGACTTCCTGTCTTCAACCTCAAATCCTTGGGGTTTCTCTATATACACTTCCTCTTCGATAACACCATTCAGGAAAGATGTCTTCACATCCATTTGGTGCAGCTTCCACTTCATCTTGGCAGCAAGAGCGATAATGGTTCTGATCGAAGTGTATCTGGCCATAGGAGCGAATGTCTCTTCATAGTCAATACCTTCCTTCTGGGAAAAGCCACGAGCGACAAATCTTGCTTTATATTTCTCAATACTTCCATCAACAACATGTTTTATTTTGAAGAGCCATTTTGATGATACCACATCCTTACTTTTTGGTCTGGGAACTATTTCCCATACATCATTCTTCATTATGGATTGGTATTCCTTTGTCATGGCATCTGCCCATTCCTTCTTCTGGATGGCCTCTTCAAAGCATGTGGGTTATTCATCAAGTAGATTGCACATCAAAGCCGTGTAACTGGAGAATAGCTTTGGTCTCTTCACCTGTCTTGTGGTTCCTTTTGGAACACCATACTTCTCTCCATCTTGAATAAGCTCTCTTGCCCAAGCAGGATTTATTTTATGGGAGAAGGTCATTTGAGGAGGTTCTTGAACTTCTGTTATATCATGATCTTCAGGAGTCTCCTCATCAGGG
>ML783762.1:128762-152074 GCA_009831015.1 Picea engelmannii
TAGGGGAAGAAAACCCAACAAAAACTTCCTTATCATAAATAGCTTATATAATGTTCAAGAGATAACTCAAACCAATACAGATAGTCCTCTCCAAGAGATGCGCCACTCTTCTCCCTCTCTACAACTGGTAATTGCAGCTTGCCTCATAAGAGAACGAGCAAGTGAGTTGTGTGTTAGAAGTGAGGCGCTAGCCTCTTATTTATACAAGACTGGCACGTGTGAAGGGGTGTCACTGGCAGGGCCAACCTCTCACTCTGGGTGGGTAAACCCACCTTCAATTAATTCTGGGTCTTCAATAATAACTGTTGGGGACGACTTCTTATTCTGCCCTTTATAATTGTCCGATGACCAATCCACAAAAGGGGATTTGGTCCTTATACAATTATCGACATGATTAATCCACAATGGGGATTAATCCTAATAATAAAATAACAATAATAATAAGAATGCTCTTCACAGTTACATTATTTCAACAATCTCCAGGTGTTCATTGACTCTTCCAAGACAATACTCTCTGTCATTTTCAAATCTTGCCGCAATGGTGCCTTCAATGTCTTGTTGACATAGTGAAGGCAGATACTCTGTTTTCTTTAAGCTTTCCATTTTCGATTGTTAGCCCACTTTCAGTTCAATAAACAATTGAGTTTTCCCTTCTACTTTTTAAAGAGCTTGGATAAGATGTCCTCTCAAGTGAGGAAGAATGTAACCAACCCCCACAACAACCTCTTTTACCATGGCCTTATCAAATTCCTTGTTTTAGCCGAATTGGAAAAAACAGGGGCAAACTTGGGATGCATTCATTTATCAATTTGTAAACCCTTACTTGACAATCAAGACTAGAAAAAAGACATCAGATCTAAGGACTATTTCTCCATCCAAACCCCACTCTCCAAGGACTTCAAACCCTCCTGCACAAGCCATTTCTTTACCGAAACAAAAATCCAAGAAGCTTGTTGAAATCCAACTGCAGCCTTAGAGCACAATTGAAGCAACACAAGAGGCATAAGGCAAAGTCTTCACAACAAGAAGGAGAAGCTTCCAAAGTTGATCCTCCTCAACAAGCTTAGTCATGAGGGGTAATTTCTTTTTGTTTGCAGTGGGACCTGCAAAATCTTAAGTGTGGGGGTAATGTTGGGCCCGAAATATGATCAGTTTTATGACATTAATTAGATACTTTTTTCGAATGTACATATGTGTTTTTCATGTTTTGGAAAAGCTTTTTGAAGAATTTTGTGCCAAAACGCTATGGTCTACACCAGGTATGCATAATTCGTGTTTTATGTTGATCTTGAGTATAATTCATTATGTTTTTATGTTTCCAAGGATCTAATTCACGTTTTTTGGTGTTACAGGGAAAAATCGCATCATGTTTCTGCTTCCGGCACTCAGTCTGACACTCCATCCAGTACTTGATCTGGTACCCGGTTCGACACTCCGTCCAAGACCTCATCTTGCACAAAAACGGTGGGCAATTTGGCAGTTATGGTATTGGGGGCCAGTGGTGGGCGAATCAGGAACATGGGTTTTGCTCGTGCTTATCCCCTCCAGCTACTGAACTCTTGATAACTCGGTTTGGGTTGTTGAGCTGGGTGATTATTGGCTCACTCCATTTCGGCAGTTAGGGCACCATTAATGTTATTTGTTGTTTATAGAAGAGGTTTGACCCTCCAATGGTCGACCTCTTGGTCTGTAAAACCTATAAATACCACTGTGGTGGTCATACAATAGCTAAGAAGTAGTAGAATAAGTAGAGGATAGAGATAAAAACGTTTTCCTCTGTTTTTGCATTTTTCAGTTGCCAGAATTGTATAAGACTGCGTTTTTCAAGTTTTAATAGAGAAATCGTTTTGTTGAGCTCGTGGTGTGCATTTGAGAAGTGACCACAACTTACTGGGGGGGCCACCAGTCGTCTAGTAACTGTTCTTTAAGTTATTTATGCATTTCATAACTTAGATGTCTCTTTTTATTTCATGTACATGAATTGTTCTTTTATTTCTTTGCTTTTTAATTTGTTGTTGTAGTTTAATTATTTTAACTCTCTTTTGCAGGTTAGTATGAAGGCTTGTGTTAATATGCGTTGATTATGTAGTTAGGAATGAATTTGCAAATTCATAGACTAACCCCGTGTGCAATTAGATATTAGATTTTGTTTTATTTATGCTTTTATAATCAAGTTTAAAATAGAGTTTGAAATAGAGTAGAACAAAGTTTTAATTTATTTTTTCTTTAACAAGGATTCGGTGGATGGATAGGGTTAGTTTCAGTTTTTAATTATAGATTGCTTATTCTATTTGTCATGTTGATCTTGCTTAACTAGTTGCTAGTTAATCTATTCATTAGTTTACTTTTTATATGTGATGCTTTAATTTATGTTTTTAAGCATTTTCTTTCTTGCATTTTGAATTATTAAAATAGATATAGCATAGTTTCATTTTATGAACTTTCTTTCCTAGAATTAGATTGCAATTCCAGTTTTTAGTTAATGCTTGAATTTAATTATGAATTTTGCTTACATAGCATAGAAGTACAATTAAAATCTCGTTATATTGTTGATGGTTAATACATGGTTAATAATTCCATGAATGTGTAGGGTAATTGACGATTGTTTCTGTAAGGGCTAAGTTCTCATTAGATTGTTTAATCCACACCTTTCACTTTGCTATTGAGATCAATATTGAGCTGATACCGATTGAATTATCTTTTGTTGTCAAGTGCCATCGAGGTATTATAAGACATCGGAGACATTCACACAACCACCAACACTATATTTGAGTTTTCATAGGTTAAAAGATAGTTTCTTGCTTTCGTAGATCAGAAGATATAGTTTCTTTCTTTCATAGATCAGAAGATAGTTTTATTGTTGGTGTAGGGTAGATAGTCTTTTTCTTTGATAGGTTAAAGAGCAGTTTGCTTATCATAGATTAAATGTTAGTTGTTAGTCCTTCTTGCTTTCAATTAAATAGATTTCCTTTTATGAATTAGAAATAGTTTTGAAGTTTTAATTAAGAATATAGTTCACTTGCCTCTTAGGTTAGATAGTTGTTCAATGAGAAGTCTTAATTAATTTACTTGCAGTAGAAGTTACCTTAGGGTAGTTAGTTGTTCACTTGCTTTAGTAGGTTACTTACTTACTTGTCTATTCTTGCTTTGATAGTATAGTTGCTTGTTTATTTACTTGCTTTCATAGGGTAGTTTCTCATTGAATTTAGGTAGGCAAGTTAAAGTAGTTGTCTTTTGTTATTTGCTTATCGTTATGCTTAATAGTTGTTTTTGCTTATTGTTATGAACTAGTTTGCTTCAAGTAGGGTTTTTACTTGTTTTCTTAGAACTATCCATCTATTCTTGATCCAAAAGTACTTAGGTTACATAGTTTTAAGTTGCTTAGTAGGGTTTGCTCATTAGATAGCTTTGCTTGAATAGATTAACCCTTAGATAGCCACTTCTTTAGTTAGACTATACTACTACCAACCCTTCTATCTTGGCATATATTTTTCTACAACTCTAAGTTTACTTACCCTGGGTTGATAATTTAATTGTGGGTTTTTAGTGCATATAGAACACCCATCATGTACTTGAAGGAGAAAATATTCACAACCCTTAAGATACAATCTCCTTCATTAGTTAGATTTGAATACTTTAGTTATGGAAGATTTATTATAGAAGTGAATCTTATTTATATTTTCTTCTTATCAGACTAAATAATTCAACATATCAACCAATCTATTCCAATAAATCAACACAAAAACAACCAAGAATCTACTCATAAACAATGAGAACACAAGTTCGATTTTCTGATTTGCAACATATAAATTTGGACAACAATGGTACACTTTATATTATAACATAAGTAAAGGTATGATACAATGCTTTAGTTCATCCCAAGTTAATACAAGATGTCCTTTCAACTCCTCCAAGAAAGAACACTCCAATTACTATCAAACCATATCCAAGGCATTCACTATCAATAAGAAACCCTAACTAGCAATATCAAGACCTAGCAAGGCATCTCTTCAAGCTCTCCTAGTCACACCAAAAACTCCACAACAAGCTAGCATCACACCAAGAACTCCACCCTTAGATCTCTCATTTGCATCACACCAACAATTCCATCCTGGGATGTCCCACTTGCATCACATAAGTCTTCAAGGAGATTCTCAAGGTTGCATTTCATAAGCTCCACTAGCTTCAAGCATTCCAAGTCTTCTCTAATATTTCATACCACGCACCTTAGGGACAATTACTAACTCGATGAGAACTGTGACGTCAAATGAGAACTTTAGCCTTAAAAACCCATATTTTTAGGTCAAAAACACCAAAATCAACATCCAAAACAAAAGGTGGTGTCCCCAGAATAATCCCCTTTTTGTAGGGGTTAAATTACAACATTTGCAACCATGACCTTAAAAACTCGCAATGTTGCTAAGAGAAATTTTAAAATCAACCCCTGAATAAAAAATGGTGTTATTATTAACAATTTTTTAATTTAATTAATTTATTTATTTTGGTGAGAGGGGGTGGGGGTGTGTTAAAATTACAAATTGATTGAAACCATTCCCGAAAAAACTAATATCGTTGCAACCAAAGTCTTGAAACTGACCACCAAATCGAAAAGTGGCACTACCAACTTTGCCCTTTTTCTTTTCGGGTTTAAAATTACAACTTCTTTAAAAATACAACTTGAACAGTCGATGTCTTTGCAATCAAAATCTTAAAAACAAACCCCAAATTGAAAAGTGGTGTTACCAGTAGTACCCCTTCCCCTTTGTTGGGGGGTTAAAAATACAACTTTTTTAAAATGATGGCTTTGACAACTAATACATTTGCAACCAAAATCTTAAAATCAAAACCAAAAAAAAAATAAAAATATTACCAATAACAATCTTAAAAAAAATAAAAAATAAGTGGGATAAAAAAAAAATGTTTTTAAAATTTAAATTAAAAAAAAAAAATCCCTACACTCCCCTCGCCCACTTTTTTAAAATATTAAAAGAAAAAAAAATCAAAACGAACAAACCACCCATTTAAAACCAATTAAAAAAACCCTTCGAGCAATAAATTGATTTTTTTTTAAAACTTGGAAAAAAAACATTGGTTTAGTAACAAATTAAAAAGGAATTTTAAAAATGTAAACTGCAAACCAATTATTAAAAAAAACCATGGAAAAAAACCATGTTTCCATTTCTTTCTTAAATTGTGAGTTTTTTATATATATATAATTTTATTTTTAATAATTTTTAATTTTTTTTTAAATTGGTTTTTAATCATTATTATTATTTAATTGGTTTTAAATGGGTGTTTTATTATAAAATATTTTTTATTTTTAAAGAAGGTAAGGGGAGTGTAAGGATTTTTTTTTTAATTTTTTAAAAAAACCATATTTTCTAGTTTTATTTTCATTTTTTTAATTTGTTTATTTATTTTTTCTTCAATTCTTTTTTTTTAATGATTTTGTTTGCAACAATGCATGTTTTTAGGTTATGATTTAAAAAATGTTGTAATTTTAAGCTCGAAAAAAAAGGTATCATCGGTAGCACCTCTTTTTGATTCAGGGGTTGATTTTAAGATTTTAGTTACCACTGCACCAATTATCAAAGCCATGGTTTCAAACAAGTTGTAATCCTAACCCTTAAAGAAAAGGGGGTGCTACTAGTAGCACAAAGTTTTTATTCGGTGGTTGTTTTTAAGATTTTGGTTGTAATGGTACTGATGATTACGGCTATGCTTTCAAACTACTTGCAATTTTAACCCCCAAGAAAAGGGTGACCTTGTTAATGCTACTTTTTGATTCAATGGTCGATTTTAAGAATTTGGTTGCAACAGTAGCGTTTGTTGAGACCATGGTTTCAGTCAATTTGTAATTTTAACACCCCCCCACCCACAAAATAAAATGTTGCTACTAGTAGTGTGACTTTTCAATTAAAGGGTTGATTTTAAGTTTTTTTCTTAGTGACATTATGCATTTTTAGAGCCATGGTTGCAAACGTTTGTAAGTTTAACCTTGAAAATAAGGTGATTCTAGGGGCACCACTTTTCATTTCAAGGTAAAAGAAACCACTAAATGCAACCTCTAGAAAAACGAAAATTTTGGAGGGTTCTCGTATAGTAGGTTACTAGGTTTAGATCTTGCTCACACTAAGAATTCAACCCTATCACTCCAAGTCCCCTATAGAGTTTATCTTACACAAATCCTAATGTACCAAGTCTTCGCCTAATCCTTTCAAATCTTGTGTCACACAAGTACAAGGACTACAAGACAAGTAAATCAAGAAGATATGAATTATATAGTCACTAAGTTGTTAATATAAATACACTCTCCTCCTATTATATAATATATGTGAGGGAAGGAAACGACAGAAAGTGGACTAATTCCACAAGAAACCTAATCTAAGCCACTAGAATTTCTCCACAAGGAGTGATCCTCTCCAATGTGTACAAACATTGCAAGGTAGTTGGAATCCACTTCCCAAGTGGTGTGCTCTCCAAGCTAAGACTTTACATGTCAATCTCTCCTCATCTCAAGATTGCATGCTCTCCAAGTTTTCCTCCTCCACATGTGTGTATTGGGTCAACAACAAATTACAAGTGGTGCACCCTCCAAGAAATATTCCCTCATTCAAAGAACTCAACCTCCTAGAGTGTGCCACATGGTCCCAATGCTCTTAGGGATAAGCACCCTTCCTTCCAGTGCCTAGTTCTCCTCCATAAGATAGTTTCACATCCTATGCCAAGACCCCATCTTCCTCAACATGCATGCCATGTAGAAGATGTCAATACTAAATAATATAACTAGATCCATAAGAAGTAGGACTCCTCTAGCATATATCTTAAGGACAAGCATCCATTTATATTAATCTTTCCAAATATCAATAAACCAAAATAGTCTAAGATACAAGAAGGGGCTAAGGTTTGACCATGCACCCCACATCATAGAAAACACACCCATAGCATGGTGTAATCACTTTCAAGGCAACCCAAAAGCTAATACTCCCTCTTTTGAGGAAAGTGTTTTCACCAATTATTTCTCTCAATCTCAATTGAACTTTCCTTTTGCAAATCTAAATATGTTGTAGTCTTAGAATCAATCATTGATCTCCCTAAAATAACTATCTCCCAAAAATCTCTCACCTTCATCACATCATCACAATGCACCTCCTTTGACTATCTAGAATTCCCATCAATGGATTAAGTCAATACAACATGGTTATCATATCTCCTAGGAGGTATACTCATCCTCACTAAAGATCTAGGAGCTTCTACATGATTTTGTGCATTTTGAAATGTATGGGTAATCCATATCGACTTCTTTTAGGTTGAAGTACATGGAAAGGGTGTCTCCTTCTCTTGTCTCTCGTCCCTTGAATCTATATTTGACCCTTATTTTACCTCTAGATAAGATTTCCAAACAACAACCTTCTCGCTCCATTCAATCACTAAAGGAGATACTTGTGATCTTGAGGGCCACACATATTCATCAAACTTCACATCTCAACTCATTGCAATCTTTCATTGTGATGAAATATATATCATGTAATATTTTGAAGTCTCATTGTATCCAACAAAAATACCGTTGGTACTTGAGGGTTCCACCTTAATCCTTCTCTCCTTATGAACATGAATGTAGACTAGAGAACTAAATAAACATAAAAGTGATACCTTTTGTTTCACACTAGTGAATTCTTTCTCTAGTGTCTTTTCCTTCAAGATCTAGTGAGGACACGTGTTCAAAATATACATTGTTGTATTACAAGTCTCCACCCAAAGACACATGGGAAAATCCATGTCATGGATCATAAACATAATAGTTTCAAAAAAACTATTTTTCTTTTTTGTGACCACATTCAACCATGGAATGTAAGGCATTGCGAAATACCTCTTAATCTCTTCTTACCTATGAAAATAATTAAACTACACAAAGGTATACTCACCTACATGATCTAAGTGAAGCACTTTGAACTTCTTCCCTGTTTGATTTTCAACGAAGCAATTAAACTATGTAAACTTATTAAACATTTCATCCTTACCCTTCATAAAATAAATTTAGGTATTGCATGAGGAGTCATTAATGAAAGTAACATACTACATATTTCCTTTCAAATAATGACAAGATATAGGTCCACAAATATACAAATGGATCAACTTGAGAATCTCACTTGATCTCTACTCACTACTTGAAAAGCAGCCTTGTCATGCTTTCTAAGTGCATGTCCCTTGCATACTCATCCCTTTTCTATCATGAAGTACAATAACCCCTACACCAAGTTCTTCAAGAGGGGAAGCACTCCATAGTGTAAGTGACCAAAACACCTATGCCAAAGCTCACACAACTTGTCACTATTATGCACTAGAGAATGATGCTTTACTAGATCTACATATAGTCTATAAAGGCCTCCAACTCAAACCCCTTTGGCCACAACATGGGCTCGATTTCTAATGACGACTTTCTAAGCATCAAACTTGACCACACAATGTAGGTCTATTATACAAGACACTGAAAGAATATTCTTTTTCAAATCAGGAAAAACTAAAACATTATTTAACTCAAGAATATCACGTGATGGCATTTGGAAGGGAATGGGTCCCAATATTTTCACATGATAAGTGGTATAATCACCCAAATCCACACACAATCCTTCATTTTTCTCTTGAAACCTATTAGAAAGTTTCTTGTCATAATTCATTTTGTCTTGATGTCCCACTATCGACATACACCCAAAAATCGACACAGTGTTGGTAGATAAACAAGAGACCATAAAGAAGGTGGTCTCAAGCTTGGATGCTAACTCATGGACTCCAACTACAATCTCTACACTCCTTGTGGATTATCTATGTTGTTTGTTCTTCCCTTTCTTCTTCTTTGGATATTTATTGGTATAATGTCCCTAATGGTGACACTTGAAACACTTCAAATGACTCAAATCATTATTACCTTTGTTTGATTCTTCCTTCTTACCCTTCCTAGCTCATTTCTTGATTCGTTTCCTCATCCTCCAGATGAGGGACAAGTTTTCTACATAATTTTTTCTTACTAAACAAGATTATAACCTTGTCTCTTCTTACATAAAGTCATCCAAAAAATTCTCAAGTTATGGTAGCTTCTCACAAGCACAAATTCCTTGGAAAAAGGTTTTCTGGGATGAAGGAAGCCCATCCAAACGAATGGGACCCAAATCCTCATCTTCCGCTTTTTAACTTATTGCAAGAAATTGACCTCACAACTTTGTAATCCTTCCTAAGTAGCGAATAACTGAATTTATGTCACTCAAGCAAATGGTCGAGCGTTTGTTTTTGAAATATGGTCACACTATGGTACAATGCAATCAAAGCAACATACATCTCCTTGTTAATCTTCTTCTCTATGACGTGAGTGATCAAATGATACATGACCAAATCAACAATGACTCTCTTTTACTTGGTCTCCTTTTTATTATGCTCAACCAATTGTTTTGTATTGGTAGGTGAAATTATATATGTCTTGTCATACTCCCAAAGTGCAATCTCTATTTGTAGGTGCAATGATATATTTCTTGGCATAATCCCAAAGCTCAATCTCTATTGGTAGGTGAAATGATATGTTTCTTGGCATACTCCCAAAGCTCAATCTCTTGTAATAGCTTTGTAGCATGTCCTTCCAACATGTAAAATTAGAAGCACCATCCAACCTAACACACTCTTTAAGGTGAAGAGAAACCATTGTTGGATTACTAAGAGGGGGGGTGAATAAGTAATGGATATTTTTAATCCTTTTTAACCATGTTATATAAGTGTTGCTAACGTTATTATCAATTTACCATTATCATTCAACAAGTGCAGAATAAATGAACCATGAACAATGAGAAATCACACACATACATAGTGCACCAATATTTTTACGTGGAAACCCAATGTGGGAGAAAACCACATAATGTTTTTTATTATATGTCTTTAAGAATTACAATTCATTGGAAGCACCAAATTCCTTTGCTTTCTAGCTGCAACTAGAAGGAGGCTCCAACCCCCTATATTTTCAGGCTACAACCTGAGGGAATCTCCAAATCCCCAATTCTCTAGATACAACCATAAGGAGGCTACAACCCCCTATGTTCTCCAGATACAACGAGAAGGTGCCTACAAACACATATCCTTGCCTCGTTCAACCTCCCTGAAATATAAGTGTCAAATAAATGATGAAACCACTGCAACATTGTCACTGTGAGATATACCACTGTAAACCTGTACCAACCTGTGCCAACAACCTGTAACCAACCTGTACCAATAAATTGTAATCAACCTATACCAATAGCCTCTAATCAACCTATACTAGAAATCAACCTATATCAACAAATACCAATAGATATGTGACTCGTATATAATGCAACATGTGTATGTATGTGACCTGTCTATACTATAGCATGCGTATGTATGTGGTATGTCTATACTACAACCTGTGTACACCTTCATAAATCTAGGGTATTGATCTTTCTAAAACTCAAAAACTTCCATCCCTCCTTACCTTCACTGCCTCTGTCACATCCACCTGCAACCTATCACTATATCCAATATGTAACTGTGTATCTATGTCTCTCTAGTCATGTGCCATACATGTGAATACAATCATAATCATGTGTAATAAACCCTCATATGGACTAGACATCAAAACCTCACTGATATGAAGCCTCAAACTACACCAACAACTTCACAAACACATCACAACCAAAAAATGTCAACCATGTACCAAGAAATACAAGATCTGCCTCAACACTCAACCCAAAAAGATGTAGAAATAATGAATACTAGACATATCAATGCTATATTTATGTAGATTTAGCTCATACAGTAAGTTCCATACAACCAACAAACTCTCTAGGGAAAACCTAAAACTCCCATAACCATATCTCATGTAGAAAACAATATCCAACTACACATAATAATATGAAAAACCTTTTGTTTCTATAGATAGATCTGTTGTACCTGATCATTGTAGACCTCTCTAGGAACTTGCTTTTAGACTCTGAGAACCTGACATCCTCATCTACTAAATATTTCATGGATTTTCCCAACTTTACGCGACCTCCTCTTCTTTAGCCCGTGTATATACACACCCTCATCCACTGCATCCCACGTATGTACATGATTTATTCTACTAGAGCCCACGTACACCTCAAAAACTAGGTTTTTTTTCAGTAATCCTGCAACTTCAAAACTTTCACTGTCAACCCTTCTTTGCTACCTCAAAATTGCATAAATTCATATGTATCAATGAGTTCCTGCAATAAACCTTCACAAATAATTGATATTCAATGTGCTCAATATGTGCTAATAGAAGACCCTTGCTCTCTTATTTATACTCTCCAAGTAGCTTCCTCAAGGGGTTACCTTCTAACTAACTTTACCCGATTTCCTTCTTTTAGGGATAACCCACTTCTAAACACTTTTCCACTTACAACTACTTTATCCACAAATAGTAAACTCACCACTTCTGGTTGCAACTAATTTATTTTTATTTATTTTATTTTTGCAACAACTTAAGTCATGATTAATTCCTAGTTACAACCATTTTGACTAGTAAACTTCTTCTAGGAGCTTCTAGAATAACTTGACTTCTTTAACCTTCTAGGGGCTTCTAGATAACTCATGAGGGTTCTCCAACTTCACATGGCCATAACTCTCTAACTGTGAGGATTTATGTGACGTTCCACTTATCACCGAAATGGCACGACATGTACTATCCATCTAGAATAGTATTACTTGCAAACACATTGATCTTCATACTTGTATACCTCAAACAAAATTGAGTCCCTTAACCATACTGTTTGGGCTACCGAAATTTGCTATTTTACTTGCTTCAAGGTTTGACATCAATGACAACCAACCCAATTAATCAACAACCATCCCTATAAATATGAATTTCACTTCAAAGCAAAATCAACAACAAATCAAGTAGATCACCCTCTTAGGGTTGAAGTGTTTCTCCCAAGTGCACTAGGGCTTCACACTCAACAACCTGTCATAGGTTAAGTGACTCTCCCATGTAGGAAACAACTTAAATATCCAACTCCCTCCTCACCAAGAGAACAGACTCATTCAAAACAATGTTAATGCCATGTGGAGGATTCTAAGATCTACAATTTAAAACACTTCAAAAATCCACCTCATTTACCTTAGGTTCCACAAATCCGTTTCATATAAATTTCAATGTTTACGTTTGAATCTGAAATATGAATTACGATAGAAATATACTTCAATTATATCCAATCAAATCACTAGGAATGCTTAACAAAATAGGCACCAAAAAGTTGTAGTTAAAGGAGAGAAGATTCATATCCTTTAGAGTACAATCTCCTTCAACAATTAGATTAGAAAATTATCTTAGCTACAACAAATTTATTACAACTATTAATCTGATTTCTAGTTTCTTATTAGCATGTTATACCACAAAACATGTTATCCAATCTATCCTAACAAATAGACACATATAAATAACCAATAAACCACTCATAAACAATGAGAACACAACTTTGATTTTCAGATTTGCAACATAGAAATGTGGACAATAATTTAACAGTTCATATTATAGCATAAATGAAGATTCAGTACAATACACCGGCTCATCCCAACAAATAAACACATATAAATAAACAATAAACCACTCATAAGCTATGATTTCAATCCCTAACCCTAACCAACAATACCATGTCCTAGCAAGGCATCTCATTAAGATCTCATAGCCACACCAAAATCTCCACATGAAGCTATGATTCACCAACAATGTCCACCCTTGGATATCCCACTCTCATCACATAAGTATTTAAGGATATTCACAAGCTTGCATCACACAAGCTCCACTAGCATCATGCACTCCAAGTCTCATCTAAGGTTTCATGACACAAACTCTAGGCATTTCTCACAACAATACTTCGACCCTAGTGCTCAAAGTCTTATAAAGAGTTCATATACACAAGCCCTAGCACACCAAGCATTCATATAATCCTTTCAACTCTTACATCACATAAGAATAAGGACTACTATAAAAGTACATCAATAAGATACAAATGATCATATAGTTATTACTTGAGAAGAACCATGACCTCAAAATGAGAACTCTATCCCTAAAAACCCATATTTTTGCATCAAAAAAATCAAAATCAAAACTCAAATAAAAAAGTGGTGTTATTAATATCAAACATTTTTCTAGTGCTAAAATTATAAACTTTTGAACCATAGCCTTAAAAACCTATGTTGTTGCTAACAAAAACCTTAAAATCAACCCTTGAATCGAAAAATGGTGTTACTAGTAGCACATTTGTTTTGCATTTTTATGGACTTGAAGTTGCAAGGTGTAACATCCCCTCTGTTACGACATCAATGTAAGTGAGGACAATAATGACAATTTTTTTTTTTGAAACATTAACAGTTAGAACAAGTGATATGCGACAATAACATACATCAATATTTACACATTCTATTATCACCTACATCATTACACAACAAGAATCAAATACAACATCATGATACTAATAGGTCTATTATATCACATCACGATGACAAAGATGTCCATCCACCCAACCTACCCTGCAAGGTTAGGACCTCCAAGACACATAATCAACACTCAAGTCCAAGATTCATCCGATTGATTTTTACAATTTAAGGTCTCAGGACTGACAACTGTTCTGAAGAACATGGAGATATCTATTCTCATAACCAAATCAATTCTAGACTCAGGACTACAATACCAGTAATATTCTTGGTCATAACGCAAATTAAACATTCAAATACTCGTTATAGTAGACAAAAGTTTGACAATTCATCAATACTAAATCAGATCATAAGAATTATTCAAAGCTTGGTTCCAAACCAATTACAATTTAATGCTATTACCATAATACGTCGTGATGTGATTCAACCCAAGATAATTGTGAACAATGAAATAAGCATTTATAAGCAATAGTATAAATTCTTCTTTTTATACTAATAAAGTTACTCATATAATTTCAATATGAAATTTTATAATTTTACCTTAGTAATTTACACATTCAATTCATCAAAAATTAATTTAAAATATTCTACTAAAATCTAAGAACTTTTCCTAGAAAAATAATAAGGTACTAGGTATAAGGACATTTTACTTCCCTTACTAAATTTCTTTATCTTAAGTAAGGGTTTTCTCAGTAATTTACACATTCAATTCATCAAAAATTAATTTAAAGTATTCTACTAAAATCTAAGGACTTTTCCAAAAAAATAATAAGGTACTAGGTATAAAGACATTTTACTTCCCTTACTCTATTTCCTTATCTTGAATAAGGGTTTTCACTGCATAAGCACCACAATAATAAACAAAGTTGGAACACAAATATACCTGTTTAAATTTTTACACCATATCATGATGTAATTAAAAGTGTGCAAGTGTTACTTCCACCTTTATAATTACATTCCCTCAAAGGAAGTGTAAGTATAAAAAAATCCATAAAGGAAGAGTCTGAGCTTTCCTATCTAATCAGATTGCGTGCCATTCAAAAGGAAAATATCAGGTATGGGAGTAATTAATCCCTGGATATTAGGAGTAATTAATCCCGAATTTGCAAAACTTCATAATGATCCAACGAATTTGTATTTCGAATTGCGAAAATTGTACAAAGATCTTACGAAAAGCTAAAACGAAATTACCAACACATCTAACAAAACCATTCAGAATTCAATTTTTCAATTTATAATTAATCTGTAGAGAGATCGATTAAGAATCTAATCTCTAGATTCCAATCAGATTTTTCATGAATTAACAAAGTTCTAAATTCTATAATACGAATTTACAATGATTGGCAACGTACATTAAAAAGCCAATTTGATTCCAAAAATACAACATGGTTCTACAACAACTTTTTAAAAATTCTAATTACAAATTTCTCTTATTACAATTCGATTTAAAAATAAAACAGCGTAGTCAATGAAGATGCAGTTTGCAGATGTCCTTCAACAACTTGCACTCCTCCTTTACTCCGGCTTGCTAATCACAAAGACTTCACCGGTACCTCCCAGCCAATGCTAGGGGTACTCTTATTCCCCCTTAGACTTTCAAGCTACAAAAATACCACACACAAGAAACCAAACACAATAGCTCTCAAGCTTGCCTCGCAAGGAAGAGCTTCTACTATTTCTCAAGCTTGGTATCCCAATGCTCGCAAGTAAAACACTATGCACAAAATTTTGGTAGCATAACATTACTAAGAATAATTGAGATCATTTTCCCTTCTACCACATTTGTTTTATATAAAAATCTTCAATGACACATGTCCTTGTACACAATTAATTATGTTTTTAATTAATTTAGTTAGTATTATTCACCCGCACACTTGTCACCCTCTCTCCAAGTTGCACAAGTAATTACCATTTTTATTTTATTTAAAAAGTCAATTTCCCTCACATTCCCCAATGTGAACTCCTATTTTCGCTCTTAGTTGTCCCTTTGTTCCCCAAATTCTCATTTAATGAGTGTCTCCTAACTAGATCTTAGCTAGAGTTGGATCAGGAGTCTTCTTCTAGTTAGACTAGTAGTAACTTGACTCTAGATACTATTCTATGTGTACACCTATTCTCTCATATTATTATTTTTTCTATTTTTAAAAATCCATTTTATTAATTTCATGCACACATGTGCATTTTATTCAACTTTTAAATTGTATTCCCCTTTTCCTAGAGTTTGATTATATTCTCAAATCTTTTAACTTATCTCATAATTCATTTAGTTCTTTATTTAAATTTAGACTTAGACTTAGCCTTAGATTTTTTTTAGGATTTATAATTATTAATTTATTATTTAATTAGTTATTTTATTCTAACCAGGTCTATTCTTTTCAATGTTTTCTGGGCCACCTAGATTTATTGACTCAAGTTTTAATTACGCGACGTGCCCTTCAAGACGCACTTCCGTGATCAATTGTGCCACTCGCCTTTGACTAGTTTTGAAAGTTTGTCCGACCCTTGGATTCAACACTCCACTTAGTCGACCTTGTGAGAGAATAAAGGCTTCTAAGGAATAATGATTTTTCCTTATTGTGCGCCCCTTAGAAATCTTCATGAGTAACTGTCTCAGTCCGTCGTTACGACATCGTGGACCTATCGAACTAGGTAATCGTTAACCTACCGTTTAGGCCACGACGTGAGTGCTAGTAGGATGTGATAGGGATGTTGTCATACCTCTCCCTCAATTTCTGGTTTCTGTGCATGACCCCTTTACTCCTTATGTGAGTCGGATAAGCAAGCATCATCGAGCCCACATCCACTGACAAAACCAGTGTCAATAATCTATATACATAAATCACACTGCCATCAATCATATGTCACATATGCGTAAAACGAAATACTCAAAAAATATAATCCAGTCCCTGACTCAATCCAGAGTCCAAGGAAGTCATTGGTTCCATCAGATTCCATAACCTGTCATGTGTTCTGCACACTCAGGAAAACTTGTCAATAACATCTTCCAATATATACACATCAAAATAACAATCAGTCACAACACCTCATCATCATCATATATAACCCATAATCGAAACGAAATCATAGTATACCATAACCAGATCACTTGCACGCAAGTGTCCACAAAGAATATGTCAATACAAGTGTCCTCAATAGAGTGGGATGTTACACAAGGTTTTTGAAACCATGACCTTAACAATTGGTATTGTTGCAACAAAAAAATTAAAATCAACCTCAAAATAAAAAAGTGTTCTTGCCAACAACACCCCTTTTTTAAAGGGTCTTTTAAAATCACAGCCTTAGCGATTGGTAACATTGCATCCAAAATATTAAAATCAATCATCGAAATGAGAAATGGTGCTAACAGTAGCACCTCCTTTAAATTTTGGGCTCAAAATTGCATCATTTTTTAAACCATGGCCTAAAAATTTGGTACGTTACAATCAAATTGTAAAATCAAACCTTAAAATGTTCACTCCTTTAAGGTTAGTTTATCACCCAAAGCACATTACAATTAAAAATTAAAAAAAACACATTTATAGTTATGGTTTAGACTCATAAGTAGAACTCCATCAATTTTTATGTTTATTTAAATAAAAAATAGAAAAAACAATTAAAGAAACCATTGAGAAATTTTTTTTCAAGGAGAAGGGTGATTATGATAATTTTACTTACCCACCACTATCCCACACACGCACTATAAAATAACCTAGAAAAAATTAAAAACAAAAATGAAAAAATTATTAAAAAGAAAAAGTGAAAAAAAATACAAAATGTGCATTTGGGGGGTTACAATTCCCATAATCCTTCCCTCTATGCGTATCCCATCCTCCCTCCCATTTATTTTACCATATCTCCCCCATCCTCCCCTTTCCCTCTACCCCCTTGACCCTGTTTCCTATCCCCTCCTCCTCGTCCACAACTTGCCTGTCGTCCATCCTTCCTTGCAAATGTCACTTGGAGTAGCACATTTGCAAGGGAGGGTGGGAAATTTGTAAAGGATGGGACTGATGATATGAGGGAGAGGAGTAAGAGATGAACAAAAAGGGGGTGAGAGGTGGGGGAGGGTGCTATGGGATGGGAGAGGGAGGGGGAGATTCTGGGAATCAATCCTCTCCATCCCCAATACATGTTTTTTAATTTAAAAAATGTTTCAAATTACAACTTTTTCTGATAGGGATCTATCACAAGGGAAACCAGAAACCCTATCAGAAGAGAGTCATCTAAAATATTCATGATCAACCTTTCCATAGTTTGTCATGGAGGATTTAACAACAAAAATAGACTATAAATTGTCTATAATTGTCCATGCTTATAAAAAAATATTGAAAAAAGACATAATGAAATAAATATCATGCCTAAGGAAAGTGGGGACCTCCCTCCCTTGTAGCTTCAATTATCAGTTCATTTTCCATAATTTGTTCCTAATTATTATCATCATCACGAGGTTCATCATTCAAGATAATTGGGTTTCCATGGGTACCCTTTGAGCCTGGTCGGTTCTACTGCTTTATGGACATGCTTTCCTCCTCTTCAACTTGAGAGACTGAAATTCCAATCCCAAAGACCACCCGAGACATTTCTTTGAATTTTCCTTTGAAAAGTATGATGGTATGAATAATTTCCTAGAGATCCTTCCATGTATTACCTAGGGCTTGGGAAATCAAAGTTTTAACTAGCTAGTAATTTTCTGCCAATTTGAAAAATTTGGTCCTCTTGAATCTTGTGTACACCGGGTCTTTCACCCACCATTCAACTTCATTCAAAATTGAGTCTTTTTACAGGATCTATTGCATATCATGTACTTCCTTTTAAAGTCCCAAGTACATCAAGAAGATACAAATGATCAAAACATAGTTACTACTTGACAAGAACTATGACCTCAAAATGAGAACTCTAGCCCTAAAACCCCATATTTTTGCATAAAAAAAAAACAAAATCAAACCTCAAATCAAAAAGTGTTGCTACTAATAGCAACCCTTTTTTCCAAGGTTAAAATTACAAATATTTGAACCACGGCCTTAGAAACCCATGTTGTTGCTAACAAAAACCTTAAAATCAACCCTTGAATCGAAAAGTGATATTACTAGTAGCAATTTGTTGTTGTTTTTTTCTAGACTTGCAGTTGCAAGGTTTTTGAAACCATGGAATTAAAAATTGGTACTATGACAACAACAAAAAAAAAATCAACTCCCAAATCAAAAGGTGGTGTTTCTAATAACACCCCTTTTTTAGAGGGGATTTTTAAATCACAACCTTAACAATTGGTATTGCATCCAAAATATTTAAATCAATAGTCGAATTGAAAAATGGTGCTAATAGTAGCACCCTTTTGGGGGCTCAAAATTACATCATTTTTTAAACCATGCCCTAAAACGTTGGTACATTGCAATTAAAATCATAAAACAAACCTTATGTCCACTCCGTTAGGGTTAGTTTATCACTCAAAGCACATTACAATTAAAAATTTGAAAAAATACATTTATAGTTATGTTTTATACTCATAAGGAGGACTCCATCAAATTTTTAAGTTTATTTAAAGAAAAATTAGAAAAAAAAAATAATTTAAAAAACGATTAACCTTTAAAAATTTGAGAAACAAATGTCAAGGAGAAGGGCGATTATGATAATTTACCTTACCCAGTGCCACTCCTCTCTCCCTCCCTCTTTAAGAAAATAATTGAAAAATTAAACTAAAATTATTTATAAAAAAAAAACTTATTAAAAAACATATAAAAAATCTTATAAAAAAAATATGTGTGTATGTGGTTCATGACACTGGATATCGGTGCTCACTACGTCCACGAAAAACCTCCCCGAAATCCACGAGAAAACATGGGGTGGTCGAGCATTTTCGGAGTATTGGGGGCTCAACAACAAAAACATCCTATAGAACCATTAAAGGAAACAACATGTCACTCCAAAGATTTAAATCTTGATGGAGAGAGTAGCAATCATTCCTCCCAACCACCCAAGCTACATCCAATGGACACACACAANATATATATATATATATATATATATATATATATATATATATATATATATATAAACACAATGTAAACACAAAAAAAAACAATTAAAATGAAATTATCATACTCCCATGCATATTAGAAAAGAACTTAAAAAACATTTAAAATAAAAAAATTGAAAAAAACATTAAAAAGTAAAAGTAAAACAAAACATACAAAACATGGATGGGGAGGGGGGGTACAATTCCTGGAATCCCCTCCCCTTTACTTTCCCATCTCTCCCTCCTTCCCCTTTCCCTTCCCCCACCCCCATCAACCTCATTGCCTATCCCCTCCTCCTCGTCCACAAATTGCCTTCCCTCATGGGGGTTTCATTGAGGAATCAATATAATATCACATTCGTTCATATTGGGGATTGAAAAACCAATCAAAAGGAAAGGAAATATATTGGGAAATATTAAGGGGGGAGTTTTTTTTTAACACTATAGAGAAATATAGATATTTTTGGGTCGAAGGGTGGGGGCACGTGTGCATTCAAGAGAGGTGGGGGGAGTGTGCATTCAAGAGAGGTGAGACAATCCAAACCCGTGTTTGAAATAATGTCGAAACCCTAACTAATTTTATGGATTATGGCCACCAAACTAGATGTTGTTTAGCGATTGTGAGGCAAGTTATGGCATGGTACATGACAAACATTCTAGGTACATCACTCAAAGCACACTAAAGGTATTGAGCACCAAGGAAAGGATAATGTATAACCGAAATAACACCCAACGATCTGAGCAAGCACAAGGATTTGGAGAAGTTGCAGTACCTGTTTTGATCTGCACCCTTGTCCTTCATAGGGGAAAGGATTAGCCAAAAGCGCTCGAGACAGAATTTCACTTCTCATCGAAACCCTAAATCATTGTAGGTACAGTGCTTATGTATAATTATTTATCTCCCGGTAAAAATCCCTTTGGATTGTTTCTATGATCTGTCTTTCTAGATTGTACGTGGTTCTTCAAGATATTGCATTCAATTTGTGAATTTCACAAAATGCCCATGACTGATACATTTAAAATTAAATTATTTTGGGTTTTTTGAGGGATAAACAGAACAATACAAAGAAGAAAGGTAGTGGACATATACAATGCTATTATAATGCTCCAAAATTCTCTGATGTGTGGAAAATAATATCTCCGACTTTCCCTATAAATATTTATGTAAAACATTTTATTTATCTTATTTTATTTTATTGATGAAAAGCATTTCCTTTATATATGTACTTACTTTTCCCTTTTACTCTTGATCAACATCAATGACAACTTCACTATCTACTCTTATTAACAACTTAATGAATTTTAGAATGTATCAATAGAGGAAGGATGCCATAAACTTAGATTTGATGGGGCATTTGAAAATAACCTAGGGGCAACATGTAGAGGTGGGGTTTTGCATAGAAGGAGAGGTGGGGAAATTCAAAATTATAATGTATGTTTGGGGAGGTAATTTAATGAAGAAATTTAGGGATTTTCTCTTGTCCTTCAAATTTGCTTGGAGATGAGTTTTTAATATTCAAATCCAAGGGGATTCAATGTTAATTAATGAATTATTAATAGTGAATGGATAAGTGTTGATGCACAATATACATGTTTGGTGAAGAATGGCATGCTACCATGGGATGACATTTTCCCCTACATATTGACCCCCCCTTTCAGTAACTCTTCTATGGGGTATGTCTTACTCGTTGTTGAGAATGGTGGTTGTTTCCTTAGGAGTTTCTTACTCCCAAATCTGCAGTGCCTAGATCGATTTCTTCCAGTCATGAAAAAGAAAGCAACTCATTCCCTTTGTTTAGATCACATTTTTTGGTCAACAACATCCACTTATAGCCCCTTCATCTTCTGTGTTGAAGAATAAAGTGAAGGGAGAGCACTTAGGATCTCCTCAAGGTCAGTGCAACGACTATTCTCTCCATGGTTTCCCCTCCCTAAATCAGTTAAAAAAAATTGGTGTTGGGCTCTCCTTGTCATCTTTGGATCCAAGGGGAAGGAAACAACATCTTCCTATTTTCAGAATGTTACAATTAGTTCTTCTCCTTCTCAGACAGTCTCCTCGTGTCACATAGGGAAGTAGTGACCCTCCCTCCTCTCTTACATTATAGGATGTTGTATAATATTCATCTCAGTCCAAGGAAATAATGGAAGGTGGAAACATTCTCGCACCATTTTGCAAATTATGGGAGGACTCCCAATATTTCCTTCTTCACATACCATGGTGGCTTGAACCAATTTACAAGCTCCCATGGAGCTCATCTAGGTTCTACTATTCCTTTTTCCAAATAAGTTCACATTTCTATGCATTCTTCTCTATCTTATGTCACTTTGTGGCTAGAGCTTACCTGCTTCCCTTGAAGGTTTTCAGTCAATATTTAGTAAAAATAATTAAATCTCTTTCTAACAAATGCATGATATGCATATTTACATGCTTTTGTCCTTTTGAATAGAATCTTCATAAACATATTTTGAAATTCTGAGATTTTCTATAGCTAGGCTCTTTGAATTTCAATTTTTGTGCAAAATATTATTTTGTCATTGACTTCAACTTTAAACAAACTGACTAATTTCTCTAGAATATGGACCCTGATTTGGGGGAAAATTTGTTCAATGTGTGAAGCCTGGGCACCCAAGCTTTGACCTTTTACTAAGGAATTCACATCCATTCCTAGTTGGGTTAGGCTATCGAATGTACCAATTTTCTCTTTGAAAAGATGAGATTTTCCAAAGTAGTGGGGACTACTTGGGATAATATTTAAACTTTTAGCCTCCCATTTGAAGGGTTTGGTTTCCAGCACCAAATTGTGCATGGATTTGGACCATAGAAACACTACTTAAGATAAATATTTAACCTTTCAGCCTCCCCCTTTGAAGGGTTTGGTTTCTAGCACCAAGTTATGCATGGATTTGGACCATATAAATACTACTTGGGATGATATTTAACCATTCAACCTCCCCTTTCGAAGGGTTTGGTTTCTAGCACCAAGTTATGCCTGAATTTGGACCATAGCAATGGATTTCTAAAAGGTGTGACCCTTGAACTAGAAGGAATACCTTGTGTTATCGCACAATCTATGCTTGCTCAAAGCCTAAGGCAAGTAATGAAAGATTGGTGTAACAAGGGGGTGACCTATCACTGTCACCTTAATAGTAAACCCCTTTCTGTTTAGGAGTATATCGATATTACCCCAAGGGAGACGTCCCTAGTGACCTAAATGGCTGATGAAAATAAGACAAGGATGCAAGAATACCCCCCTCTCACTGGTCACTCAAGTCAAAGGTTTGTTATGTCTTTAAGAGATGAAGAAAAAGTAAAGATGAAGTGTTGTAATGATCCCAAACCATTATGCAAGGATCATCACTGTTTTGGTGTCTTTTTAAAACTTTTTTTGAGTGAGGTATTTCGTCAAACACTTTGCTGATCTACCTTTTAGATGTGTTTATATGTGTGTATGCAGCAAATAATAGAAAGAGATAACCATGGAACATACCTCAACCATATGCAATAAGATAGACAAGCCAAAACATCTCAATTCTTCTTTATTCATAAAATAGGGAAACCTGCTACAATGAAGATGTCGATATGGAATGCTCAACAGATGGCCAAGAAGATAGACAATAGATAAGAGCTGCTACAAAATGCTCCCGCTAATACAAAAGATGCCTCCAAAGGATGAATGAGAAATGAAGATCAATACAAGCAAATATGAATGCCAAACTCTCCAGCTGAAGAATGCCACGCTCCAATAGAAGGCTAAAACCCTCAATAACTTGGCCCTGCTGCCAAAAGTGTCCAATCACCCTAATAAATATGCCAACTGATAGATCGGGTGATGGTAAGAACAACCCA
>ML783762.1:153041-168055 GCA_009831015.1 Picea engelmannii
CATAATGATGGAATATGATCATCAATGCAAGTTGGACCCCACAATGCCTCTCAAATACCTCTGTACTCGCTATAGCATCCATCTGGCTACTCTGGTCATCATAAATCTCTGCCCTGTGATGATGTCCCAAAGTGGGGACATTACAAGTGTACCTTCCCAGAACAAGACAACAAAGCAAAAATATGGCAATTTTCAAGTACAAAATGATGTTAGTGCTTCAATAAGACAATGAACCTTTTGAAATATAAGTTGGCTGATATAAAATTGAAACAATATGAAAGTTTACAACAACAATAAGCATTTTATAACAACTGCAAGAAATATGCCTCAGAATTGCTTGAAAAGACAATGAAAAGTTATCTTTTAATAGAGAAAATGATAATCAATTGTCACATGCAATTTCTAAAGTGTCTAACTAGCATCAAAGGTCAGTTTTGCATAAAATTTGTTGCAGTTAGATGGTTGTAGCAATATTTTGTAACAACATCAAATACATTAGTGATCTAGGCTAAACTAGGGTTAGAAACAATTAGTAAAAGCTTAGGAGAAGAGTGTTTGAGTGTTTAATCAATCCTTCAACAAGAGAGAGGATAGAACTAGTGCCTTCTGGGGCTTATGGAGTCAAGTGTATGGCTTCTTCTAAGGATGCAAAACAATTTTGATAGTGCACAAAATTCTAAGAGGGAGAAAGCATATGAGAAGTAGTAACTTAAGTCCCCCTATGCATTTTCCTCAAGAAACAAGATACTAGGGTGTAGGCAATTCTAGGCCTTAGTACTTTGCTCTCCTTACGCTTCTTATGGGATAAAATCTTAGGCAAAGAAAACTAGGTCAAAACCTTAGAGTTCTAACAAACTAGGGCTCTAGGGTTTCACTAGTCACTAGATCAATTCAATCATGAAAGATTGGCAAATAGAAAGTAAGAAAGTAGCAATTTAAGTTCCTTACTTCAAGCATTAAGTATAACATGCAATTTCATACTCTTGTATTAGTAAAGAAAATTATACATAAACCATTCAATGTATGACAAAAATGCATATGTTACCTACTTGCACCAAGAATAATCATGAAAATACCATGCAAGAGCACCATAAAAGCTTCCAAGATTGATCCAACTTGGAAAAATCAGCCTTATACAAGAGTGTGCCTCCCAATTTCAGACAATAGCCCTTACTAGGGCACAAATTTAAGAAATCTCCTCTTGTGTGAGGAGTTGTGATGTAAAAATGAATGTACTTTATGTTTATTTATACAAAATTGGTGACCTTCAATTAATTTAGATCAAATAAAGGTTGACCTGGCCAATTTACAAATAAATTCAATTTAGACATAAATAAAATTAATTAGCATCTAAATACACTTCCAAGGGTGACGTCATTCCCTTCTAGGGTGACATTGAGGCCCTTAGGTGGAACATTGGTCCTAAAAGGTAGGGTGCTTGGCTTCCAGAGGCCCCAGATGAAGCCCACATATGCCACTAGGCTCATAAATGCCTCCAAAATAGAAAACCTAGCTCTAGATAACGTCCAGGGTCATGATGATGATGTCATGGGCCTTCTAGGTCCAACATCTATGTGGAAAAGAAATATTCCCTTGGGTTTAGGTTTGCCAGGGTGCCCCAAAGGAAACATCCTTCTTTTTTCTAGTGAAAATATTCAATTTCTTCTTACCTCTGGCTGGGGTTGCAACATCCATCTGTGGGATTTAATCCCTCATGGAGGTTTGAGCTAATAATACCCTCACGTGTACCTATCCACCGAGCAAGGTCTTGCAACAACAACAAGTACATCCTCCAAGGGTTCATAAGTCATAGGGATCATAGCATGTAAATCACATCAAATAATTAAATTACCCGAACATGTGCATCAAACCCCTCTTAAACCAGACAAATGCTCAAATACGTAATGCAATTTGACAAGTTAGGTTTGGAGAAGGTGTCAGGGTGTCCTATTGGGCTAACCTTCCTTAAGTTTGGGGTGTTTCCCAAGTGAGAGCCAATCCAGGTCATGTAAGTGTATGAGGTTGTATGGGGTAAGTGTTTGGGCATGAGGTGCAGTAATAACAGGGAAATGTAAGTCTTACCTATGGGTGCCTTTGTAGAGGGCGAGTTGCACCTTGTCATAAATGTTATTTTTTCCTAGCCCATTCATGCATTTTATTCTTAGCTTTAGTTCTTTTGATCTTTTGTTTTTTTGTGCTTCAAGGGAAAAGTTGAGGGCCACTATCTTGGCTTGATGACCAGAGGTGACAATGTTATCCACAAACATTTCATGGAGATGAGAAGTTTGGCTCGTGATGAGACCCCTTTCTCTTGGCTATGCCACCAAGAGCCACTACCCTGGTTTGGTGTCCATATAGGTGGTAGTTTCATACGGCTGCATTCCCATGGTCATAATAGGTCGACTCATGATGAGACCTCCAATCCACCAACTAGTACCTTGAGTGTTTATTTATCTTATGGGTTCCCTTTTCCTACTGAGAATCTTTTCACTACTTTCTCGGTAATCCTTGGGCGAAGAATCTCAAAGGTTTCAATAGGATTTTAACTCTTTCCAACTACTTTTACCCTCTGTGCCTTTAGCCCCTTCTTCCCATAAGGAAAGGTACAATCCTTCCTAGTGTGGCCAATCCCAATTCCCGAAAAAAGGTAGGGGGTGATTAGAGGAATAAATATGGAAAGTGGTAAGTATGGAGGGAATAGATAATGACCGTTCATAGTCCCACCCAGTGGCAACCCATACTAAAGGGAGATCAACTTACTAGGGAACCATGTCACCCTTCCAGGTATGAACAAGTCAAAGAGCATAATTTCCCAGAAAACATTATGAAATGAAGGAGAATTCAATGCAACA
Organism: Picea engelmannii; assembly: GCA_009831015.1. Taxonomy (NCBI): domain Eukaryota; kingdom Viridiplantae; phylum Streptophyta; class Pinopsida; order Pinales; family Pinaceae; genus Picea; species Picea engelmannii. The sequence goes on from ML783762.1 coordinate 155,894, forward strand.
TATTCAAGTGCTTCAAGAATTAGAGTGACACATAACATGATACCTGGACTCATTACCTCATGGATCAAGACTTACTACTACTTCAAGACCAGGCTGGTGGGATGGATACTATTGTTGTTGATAAATAGGATGCACTGAAGAAAAGAGGGGCCCTCTAGGGCCATTATCAAGTCATTTGTCTCTCGATACTCCATGTCTAGGACCTGTGGGCCTCGAGACATGATCTCCTTAGTTATACCTAGGGTAGGGGATAACATATGGCTCCAAATCGGGGACATGTGCTCACCGTAGAGCACATGAGAAACTCAACATCTCTGGTATGACCCATGCCTGCTAAATCTCAACTAAAATGTATTAGTAATCCTTAGGGTGGTGATATCACCCCTTGTTCATATATGATATAATAGTAAAGAATCTCTAATCTAGCATATAATCATGGGCATACATATATACAAGTGAGGCAAAATAATATGTAAAATGTAACTACAAATATGCTAACATGATATGCAGATGGTATATATAATGGATGTAAATGCCTACCTACCTCTACTTACCTGTTGGTTGAATGCTAGGTGTAGTCAAATAACCAGTGAAACCATCCTAGCAATACCTCATAATACCTGCCTTTGTACTTTATCATAAACCAAAATAATGACAAGTCAAGAACACAAATAACATGAGTTAGAACATGTCCCCGAGGTCTAGGATAGTCGGTGACAGAGTGTGTTGCTAAGGTACTCCATGATGTTAAAGTCACCGGTTTGAAACCTGCGGGGACAAAAAATCCAGCCATGTTAAGGGTTGGTGTGGCTTAGGCCGGGTGCGATCCCTGGATGATTTTGACAACTTAGATGCCCCTGAGTCATGGTTTCTTAGCCACAAGTTAGTCCCACATGTCATAGACAAACTAACAAACAAAAAAAAACATGAGTTAAAACATGTATCACATCATCAGAAATTGCAAATTATAGCTCATGGAGGTGGGAGGGAGGGACAAAATTATTCCAAGTCACACTTTTAGGAAAGTGCTCAATCCATCTTAGAAAGGGATCGTGAAAAATCAAAGGCTCAAAATACTGACTCAAAGAGTTTGAAGGTTTGCTACCTTGGATGTCATCACATCCTGAGGTCTGAGAAAATAATAGTAATAATCTAGAGGATGATTGGCAATTTTCTAAGGGAAAGTTGAAAGAATGAGATAATAAAATTCTTCTTAAGGTATTCAACCTACCCTTGAATTCTAAAAGAAGGATTTTACCTGGAGAAAACTCAATACAATGGACATGTTTCTCAACTACACCCTTAGTGTCATAGTGAGGTAAAGTAGTCGAAGGGAGTTGGAAAATCTTGTCACAAGTACTGTGCTTTGGGCAATCAATGTCCTCTCCTTTATCAAGATATGAGCACAACGGTGGTTGATAATATTCTTCATAGAATAAATCCAAATTCTCAAAGGAATACTCATCAAAATCCTCAAGGTATGATCGAAAATCATCAGGAGAACATAGAACTAGGTCACCATTGGATATGTCTGTAACTATATCATTTCCTTGTTGCCAAATGTCAGAATTAGTAGTGACCTGATATGATAGTTGTAAAGGAAACATTTGGAAACGATCCTCAATGTCGTAAATAGGATCTCCATCATAACCAATTACATCCCATTTACATTTCCCAACATGTATGAACTCCTCAATATTATTAATCATGTCATTTCCTTCATCATAACATGAAGGTATTAAAGAATCCAAAGGCTCCTCTAACACTTCTTTGCTTTCCAAATCACAAAATATGGCATCATTAAAATCTTGGAAATGGAAACAACTCACCGTATTCACTTCTTCTTATGCAGGAGCTTCGAATATTTGGATAACTTCATCAAATGGAGGATCAAGCATTAGTGCCTCATCCTCATGACTTACCCTTACATCTTCAACTTCATAATATGGAGGGTCTAGCTCATCCAAGGGTTCCCTTTCTTCTTCACCTTCTGAATCATAGAATAAGGTATCATCAAAAAATTGAAAAGGAAAGCAACTAACATCATCCTCTTCTTCTTTTGAAGGAGGAAAAGGATTTGGGATGGTTTCATCAGAGGGAGGAGCACACATTAATACTTCATCATCATGTTTAATATCTTCAGGCTCTTGCTCTTCAACCAGGTCCTCATTATCTTTTCTAGAAGCAAGAGTAAATTCTTGTTCTTCTCCATGGGATTGGTAATCTTCATCAATATCCTTCTCCTCAACCTCTTGTTTATCAATGTATTGTTCCCTTCTTTCTTGGAATTAACTAACAAAGGTCTCAAGGGAAAATAATCTCTCCAGACTAAGAGTATCTGGGGTATCTTTGAGGTCATCAACTTCGATTCCTGGAGTAAAGAGGTGTTCTCCCTTGAATAAGGATATATTTGCCTTGATTTGTATAGCCATGTGATAAGATTCTTGGATTTTTCTTGGCCCTTTTTTACTGAGGAGAAACCCTAAATGCACTAAGAGTGCATTGGTGTAAAGGTAAGCGAGGTATCTGTCTTCAGGACAATGGCTTCTAGGAATTTGTTGTAGAAAATTCTCGAACCTAGTATGGAATTACTTGACAGTCACGTTCTTAGTTTGTTTCATGTACTCGAGTCTTTTTATTAGCATGTGGATATCATCTAATTTAATACCCCATTTCTTGAGAAAGGTTTTTTCTAACTGGTCCATAGATGTGATTCTAGCATTAGGGATATCATCATACCATTTCCTAGAATTTCCATGAAGAGTGGTAGAGAAAAGATTCATTGCCAAATCTTCAGCATCATCAATGATAGGGTGGAGTTGAAAGAAATCCCAAAAATTATCCATGTGATCTTTGGCCCTAACCCCATCATTACCAGTGAATCTAGGGATCCAATTGAGAAGCCATGGTTGGATTTGTTATTATTGGAGTCACCAAATAATCCTTCTAGGGATCATCAATGGGAAAAGAGGGAATCACCCTCAGTGGAGTCGCCAGGTAAGCTTTGTGAATTAAAGGCTTTAGATAAAGGCTTACCGAAAAAGTGTCTTTCAAGGAAAATTGACTCGATGTCCCCAACGACAACACCAAAAAGGTTATCGCACAATCTCTACTTGCCCAAATCCTAAGTTAAGTGAGGAAATATCGGCGTAACAAGGGGGTGACCTATCACTGCCACCTTAATAGGAAACCCCTTTCTGTTTAGGAGTATATCAAGATTACCCCAAGGGAGACATACCTAGTGACCTAAAGGGATGATGAAACTAAGACAAGAATGCAAGGATTACCCCCTCTCACTGGTCACTCAATTCAAAGGTTTTTTATGTCTTTAAGAGATGAAGCAAAAGTAAAGATGAAGTGCACCTTCCCAGAACAAGACAACAAAGCAGAAATATGGAAATTTTCAAGTACAAAATGATGTTAGTGCTTCAATAAGACAATTAACCTTTTGAAATATAAGGAAATTTTCACGTGTACCTATCCACCGGGCAAGGTCTTGTAGAAAAAAACAAGTACACCCTCTAGGCGTTCATAAGTCACAAGGATCATAACATGTAAATCACATCCAATAATTAAATTACCCGAACATGTGCCTGAAACCCCCCTTAAACTAGACAAATTCTCAAATATGTTATGCAATTTGACAAGTTAGGTTTGGAGAAGGTGTCAGTGTGTCCTATTGGGCTAACCTTCCTTAAGTTTGGGGTGTTTCCCAAGTGGGAGGCAATCCAGGTCATGTAAGTGTATAAGGTGGTATGGGGTAAGTGTTTGGGCATGGGGTGTAGTAATAACAGGGAAATGTAAGTCTTACATGTGGGTGCCTTTGTAGAGGGCGCGCTTCACCTTGTCATAAATGCTATTGTTTTCTAGCCCATTCATGCCTTTTATTCTTAGCTTTAGTTCTTTTGATATTTTGTTTTTTTGTGCTTCAAGTGAAAATTTTAGGGCCACTGTCTTGGCTTGATGACCAGAGGTGATAGTGTTATCCACAAACATTTCATGAATATGAGAAGGTTGGATCATGATGAGACCTCATTTCTCTTGGCTATGCCTCCAAGAGCCACTACCCTAGTTTGGTGACAAGATAGGTGGTAGTTTCATACTGCTACATGCCCATGGTCATAATAGGTCGGCTCGTGATGAGACCTCCTATCTACCAACTAGTAACTTGAGTGTTTATTTATCTTATGGGTTCCCGTTTCTTACTGAGATGTTTTTTACTACTTTCTGGAGAATTCTTAGGTGAATCATCTCAAAGGTTTCAATAGGATTTTAAATCTTGGAAGCTACTTTTACCCTCTGGGCCTTTAGCCCGTTCTTCCCACAATGCAAGGTAAAACCCTTCCTAGTGTGGCCAATCCCAATGCCTGAACAAAGGTAGGGGGAGATGAGAGGAATAAATATTTAAAGTGGTAAGTATGGAGGGAACAAACGATGAACTTTCACAGTACCACCTAGTGGCAACCCATCCTAAGGGGAGATCAAATTACTAGGGCACCATGTCACCCTTCCAGGTATGAACAAGTCAAAGAGAATAATTTCCAAGAAAACGTTATGTAATGAAGGAGAATTCAATGCAACATATTCAAGTTCTTCGAGAATCAGAGTGACACATACCATGATACCCAAACTAATTACCTCATGGAGCAAGACTTACTTCTACTTCAGGATCAGGCTCATGGGATGGATATTGTTGCTGCTGATAAATAGGTTTCCTTGAAGAAAAGAGGGGCCCTCTAGGGCCATGCTCAAGTCATACAACTCTCGGTACTCCATGTCCAGGACATGTGGGCCTTGATACATGATATCCTTAGTTATCCCTAGGGTAAGGGATAACACCTTGGAAGCAAACTCTTGAATATGAGAATATTTTTTGCTAGTGTAGACACTTATGCTTTTGGGAACTTATCAAATACCAACTAGCTTCGAATACCAATAATGCCCTACTATTACATGATTTAAGGGTTTCCCATGATACTTTCCTCCTATATTATGATAGATTTCCAATTTATAGGGATCCAAGGTAAGTGATTTCAAATGAGGGCCATCAATGATCTAGGAGGATTCCCACAAACAATAAAAAATTTATGGTCTCAAAATCTAATGAAAAGGTCTTCATGTTGAAGATCTCGTCAATACATTTCCAACATAATTTGACGGGCTCAAACGGACACCGTATGCAAAAGTTATTGCCTTCAAAAGTTGAAGGAAAAACATGGGTAGAGACTAACATGTGGCACACCTAGAGGTTGACACGTGGCATAGTGACACTTTGAAACATGTCTCAATGACAAGTTGACGTGTGGCACTAAGAGGTTGAATGTAATGTAGCCATGTGGCACCACATGGACCAATCGAAGGCTTCCACGTGGACCTTCTAGAAAACCTACGTAGTAGAATTATCTCTTATGTGGCGATGGAATTTGGCATGGTAAAGTGGGTACCACAAAATCATGTAAACCATATCCCAAAAGATTGGCAAGAGTTTAAATCGCACCGATATCCCCAAAATATGGTAATGGTGAGAGTTGAAATCATGACCTTACCTACATAAACCATACACCTTACCACTACACCACGACTTAGACTTGTGTCATCTTATTCCAAAAATTTCTTATAAGGTGTATTTTAAAGCATGTTTTGGAGAAAAAAGGGCTATATAGCCTTTTTAATTGTGGGAAGAAGCCAAGGAAAGTTTCCAATAGTGATCCTATCTTCCTAAAAGAATGTTGAAGACAAATTTGCAGGTTGAATATCCTTTTTGATGTAAGAAGACCATTATGATGTAATATTCTTCATTCTAATGGATTGATTTCTCACTTTAAGTAGACTCAGAGACGTATACCACAATGGGTGAACTCTGTTAACAAATTGTTTTTATTGTCTTCTTTATTATTGTTTATTCTCAATTTTTCGTCAATTTACTTGCTTATTAAACTTTATTAAAAAGTTCAATTAATTAATAAAATTGCGGGTAAATGTAGCTATCATAACAAAGTCAATTTAAGCTCCAATTTCGGATCAAGTTGGTATCATATCAGGTTTGATCAAGGATTTGCAAGTGTTGGTGTTGAGTGCTAATTAGTTCCAAGATCAAGTGCAGAGAAGGATCACTTGAAGATTTTAATACTGAGATCGGTATGAGACACACATTCCAACAACAAGTTATGGTACTTGAAGGGGAAGAAAACCTCATTGATTCTGAAAGATTGTTTTGACAAGATTTTATGGACATGAAATCCATGGTGAAATATTTATACAGAGAACGAAGAAATAATGGACAAGGCCCAAGTCAAGAGAAAGATGAAGAAGGCATTGGTGATCCTCTTCAAATGCCTCCTTCTCCTTTTACTTCTTCTTCTCCACCTCCATCTCCATCTCAAAAAGGGAAACCATAAAAGACTAATTCCAAATTACCTCTGTTAAAATTGGATGTAAATTTTGATTTGACAATGTATAATGGAGAAATTAATGCATAAAAGATAAATAATTGGATCAAGCAAATTGAAGTCTATTGTAGGATTCAAAGAATTGTGGATGAAGGATCCAGAATTCAGCTAGCTACTCTTCAACTAGGAGGCACAACACTGATATGGTGGGATAGTAAAGTTCAAGAATATTTTTTGTATGAAATGTAAAATGACATCTTTTTGGTATGAGTTTACAACTACATTAAAGAATCAATTCTATTTGTTAGGATATATGAAACACGTAATAATGAATTGGTAGAATCTAAGACAAGGTAGAGGACACAATTTACAAGATATACTCAAGATTTCAGGAAAATGGCTTTAACATTGAGCATTCCTCTTTATACGCAAGAAACTCTTTGAAATATATTGGTGGGTTGCATAGTTATTTGAGACATATTATTCTTATGTTTAACCCAACTAATCTTGATGAAGTTTGTTTCCAAGCAACTCAAATTGAGTCAAAGGGAAAGAATGATTATAAGAAATTTCTAAAGAAACTAGTTCAACCACTTGTAGGAAAGAGCAAAGGAAAGGAAAAGGAAAAAATAACAACTACAATGAAGAAATAAGTTGAGAAGCCTACATGTTCATATTGCAAAAATGAAGGACATGATGAGGCCATATGTTGGAAGCTTCATCCAGAACTGAGACAAAGAGGTTCAGGAACAATAAGAGTGATAAGAAGACCACTGCTAAAGTCCAACAAGATCTTGGATCAGATTAAGGTGATACAAGGTATATCTTATATTGCTAGTTCTAGTTCTAGTACTCATTCTTTAAAATATGAAACTATACATGAAGAAAGGAAACAAAGTGAGCTATTTCATATTAGAGTCATCTCAAAACATACAAATGTTGATACTCTTTGATAGTGGTTCGCAAGTTAATCTTATTTATGAAGAAATTGTTAAGACATTGGGACTTGAAACTAAGCCTCATCCAAAACCGTATCCTTTAGGATGTGTATGTGAAAATGCTAATTTACAGGTGTCTAAACAATGTAAGCTTATATTCACAATTACCTCTATTTTCATAAATGATATAGAGTTAGATGTTGTACCACTTGATATCTGTGGGATTGTTTTGGGAAGTCCCTGTTTGTATGTCGGGAAATATATCTTCTACATAGAGGATAATAAGTATCATCTTCTAATAGATGGAATTGAGTATATTGTGAGAGCCCATCAAATGAAGACCGAGTTGTCTCTTGTTTCCATAGGACAGATGAAAAGGCTTGTAAATTCTAGCAAAAGTTTTGTACTCATGGTTTTAAAAGCTAAGGATGATGATAAATCCAATTATTTCAAAATATATGATGCTAAACATAATGATGAATTAGTTAATGTTGTTTCTAACTATGATGAAATGTTTCAGGAACCTAAAGGATTACCTCCCAAGAGATAAATACAACATGATATTCAATTTCAACAAGATGACCCTCTTCCTAACTTTGGAATGTGCAGGTTATCAGTGAATGAAAATGAAGAAATCAAGAAGCAAGTCGAAGAGTTTCTTGAGAAAGGATTCATCTGACCAAGTACTTCTCCATGCAGAGCACCCATTGTGTTGGTGCCAAAGAAACATGGTATGTGTAGAATGTGTGTGTATTTCTGGGCATTGAACGAGATCATGGTGAAAAACCGTTATCCTCTTCCTCATATTTATGGTTTGTTATATCATTTTGAGAATGAAATTTATTTCACTAAGTTAGACTTAAGAAGTGGTTATCATCAAATCATAAATTTTGAACGTGATATTTGGAAAACTGCTTTAAAAAAAAAACATGGTCTATTTGAATGGTTAGTCATGCCCTTTGGGATTTGCAATTCTCTTGCTACTTTCATGTGGGTTATGAATGATGTATTTAGGCCATTCATAGATGATTTTGTAATAGTCTACTTAGATGATATATTGATTTTCAGTGAAAAATGGGAAGATCATGTAATGCATGTTAGGAAAGTCTTAGATGTTTTGAAAAAGGAGAAATTGTTCCTAAAGATGTCAAAATGTGAGTTTGGGAAAACATCTTTAGTTTATTTTGGATATATTGTAGGGGGTGGTGAATTGAAAATTGATCCCTCTAAAGTTGAGGCCATCAAAAAATGGAATAATCCTAATAATGTAATAGAAGTTAGGAGCTTCCCTGGATCATTCCAGTAATGGAGGAAGTTCATTGCTAACTTTTCATTTATTGCATCTCATTTACATGATTTAACAAGTACTAAGCAGGTCTTTTAGTGGAGAAGAAAACAACAAAAATCCTTTGAAACTTTGAAATAGAAGATCAGTATAACCCCAATTCTAGCATTGTCAAATTTACAACAACCATTTGAGATTGAAACTGATGCAAGTGACTATTCCATGGGAGCAATGTTAATACAAAGGAGGAAACTGATTTGTTACCATTCTGAGACCTTCACTAGTGTTGTAAAAAACTATCCTTCCTATGAAAAATAATTGTATGTGTTGGTTGAAAGTGTGAAGAAGTGGAAACACTATTTGATGGGAAAATAAACAATAGTCCATACAGATCATCAACCTTTGCAGTATCTTCAATCACAATCCAAGATACAACAATCACGACATTTCCAGTGGATGGGATTCTTGCAGAAATTCCATTTGGTCATCATGTATAATAAAGGTATACAAAACAATTGTTGGTATGTTGTCAATACCTTATGTTAGTGCATCCATTATTTTACAACATAGTTCTTTATATCATGAAAGTTACATTTAACAATATGTTAGAGATGTCGATTTTAAGGATGTATATGAAACATTAACTCATGGTTCTACAATGGAATAATTTGATTATCATTTACATGAAAAGTTGTTGTATCATCTTGGTAAATTATGTATTCCACGAGATGAAATAATGAATTTAATCATACAAGTACATACTTCTCTTATTTCTTGTCATTTTGTTGTAGAAAAAACAGTAGCACAATTCCAATGCTATTGTTATTGGCCTTAGATGTATGAAAACCAAGCAACATGAAATTGGGTTTTTACATGCCACTTACTGTACCTTCTCATCCATGGGAAAGTGTGTCTAAGGATTTTGTAGGGGGTCTACCTATGTCTAGAAAAGGTCACGATTAATTTCATGTTGTAGTGGATAGATTTAGCAAAATATGTGTCTCGATGCCTTGTAAGAAGCAGGTGACATGAGTTAATACTACACAATTTTTTTTCCAGAATGTTTGGTTTCATTTTGGTTTTCCCACATCCATTGTATCTAATCGTTACTCTCGCTTACTTAGGGAATTTTGGTCAACTTTGTGGGGGTTAATGGACACCAAGCTTCAAAAGAGAACAAATTTTCATCTATAGACTGATGGACAGACATAAGTGGTCAATGAGACAATGATACATCTACTCCAGGGATATTGTAGAAAGCATCCTAAGCTTTGAGATGAGCAGTTGCATTATGTACAACATGCCTATAATTGTGCCATACATTCTTCTACACAGAGGTCTCCTTTTTAGACATGTTTTTGGATATTATCCTAAATATCCTTTGGACTTCATTTTTGGGAAAGATTCAATGGTGTACATACATAGCGATGCAGATAAAGCCATGAAGTTCATTCAGAAAATCCAATTGGTTCATCAAGATGTGCAAGAATAATTGGAAAAGAGCCAAGCAAAGTATAAGGCTAGGCATGACAAGCATTGGGTAGATCATCACCTCCAAGTCGGTGATCAAGTTTGGTTATAAATCAACAAAGAACGTCTTAAAGGTGAAGGTAAAAATATCAAGCCAGTCAGGTATGGTCCATTTACAATTTTGGAAAAGATTAGTGACAATGATTTCTGGTTAGATTTACCTCCATATATGAAAATGTATTTAGTGGTGAATGTTGAAAACTTGAAACTATATGAGCCTTCTATGATTGTGGATCAAGGTGAGAATGTTTTAGTTCCTTTAGTTGATGATTTTTCTCCTAAATATCTTGATGAGTTGCAGGAAGATATTATTATTGATAGAAGGATTAGGACTTCACGAAGAGGTGATGCAAAATATCTTCACGTGGGTCTAAAAGGACTGCATCTAAGTAAATCATGATGGGTGGAAACCACAAAAATGAGGGAGTTGTACACTCACTTGCTTTCTAAATGAAATCAAACTTTTGGTGTTCCAAAATATTCTTAGTGGGGATGATTGATTCAGGAGGATTCCCACAACTAATCCAAAATTGATGGTCTCAAAATTTGATGGAAATGTCTTCATGTCAAATATATCTTCAAGATATTTCCAATGCAATTTAAATGGGCTCAAACAAACACCGTATGAAAAATTTATGGCCTTTGGAATTTGAAGGCAAAATAGGGGCAGAGATTGACACGTGGCACACCCAAAGGCTGACACATGGCATACTCACATTTTGACACATGGCATAGCGACATGATGCCACATGGCTCAATGAAAATTTGACATGTGGTATCGAGAGGTCGAATGTAATGCAGCCATGTGACGCTACATGGACCAATCGAAGGTTGTCGCGACCTTCTAGAAATCCTACATAGCATCCATAATTATCTCTTATGTGGCGGTGGAATTCGTCATGGAAGAGTGGGTACTACATGGTAAGGTATGCACGTATACCACAAAATTATGTAAATTGTATCCCAAAATATTGGCGGGAGTTGAAATCATGTCTATATCCCGAAAATATGGTAACAGTGAGAGTTGAAATCGTGACCTTTCCTACATAAGCCATACACCTTACCACTAAACCAAGACTTAGACTTGTATCATGTTATTCCTATAATTGCTTATAAGGTGTACTTAAAATAATTTTTGGAGAATATAGGCCATGTATCCTTTTTAATTATGGGAAGAAAACAAGGGAAGTTTCTAGCAGTGCTCATATGTTCCTAGAAGAGTGTTGAAGACAAATTTTTGTAGGTTGAATATCCTTTTTTATGTAAGAAGGCCATTCTGATGTAATATTCTTCATTCTAATGGATCGATTTCTCACTTGAAGCAGACCCAAATACGTAGTCGACGAGGGGTTGTCATTGATGTCAACCCTTGAAAAAAGCTCGATAGCGCCAAGGTTTGGGTAATGGACCCAATATTGTTTGATTTAAAGATGATTCATTATTGTCTTTTCATGGTTGATAATAAGTACAAATGGATGAACTCCAAAGTGGTCCCCTTATGGTGAAATCCCTCACGGGAAGACTCTTTGTGGTTTGAGTTATCCTAGAAGTATAGTTAGAGAACCCATGCTTATTTGTGGGATAATGAGATGAAGGTTAGTGAATTTGTAAGTGAAAATGTCCTATATGTATAGTTCTTATCATTCCATTTCTGGTGGTATGTGGAACGTCACATAACTCCTCACGATTAGAGAATTATGGCCATGAGAAGTTGGAGAACCCAGGTTTGGGTAATGGACCCAAGTTTGTTTGATGGATAATGGTATGAGTTTTGATATATTTGAAGATAATAATATTATATATGTATAGTACATGTCATTCCATTTCTGGTGGTATGTGTAATGTCACATAACTCCTCACGGTTTGAGAGTTATGGACTTACAAAGTTGGAGGACCCTCATATGTCATCTAGAAGCCCCAAAAGGTCAAAGTAGTCAAAGTGGTTTAAGAGATTTTAGAAGGTAAATAATAAAGTGAAGTGATGAGTGTACTATAATTCAAAGTGAATACAAAATAAATT
>ML783762.1:176373-338893 GCA_009831015.1 Picea engelmannii
TTAGAAGTGGGTTAACCCTAAAATAAGGAAAGTGGGCAAAGTGACCTAGAAGATGTTTTTAAGGAAGCTACTTGGAGAGTATAAATAAGAGGCAAGGCTCTCTCATTTCAGATCACACTTGAGAATATTGAATATATATAGGTGACCAAGGTAACCAAAGGATATCTAATCCGAATTTTAGAGGGAAGGTGAAGAAAATAAGGCCGGAATTCAAGGGAGGATAAATTCTTTTGATGATGCTTTCTATGGTATGTTATTTACAGGTCATCTCACCATTTTCGCAATAATTTTTTTTATAGAATGATTCAGACTGTGAAATTGATAGGCCATTGATGAAAAATATCCAATTATCTGTGGTAAACAATTCAACTTGTGGGTCGTTGTATTTTTCTAGTTACACTCCGTGGAAAATAGGGTTTGTGGCTAGTCCTGAAACTAGTCTAAAACAAGTGTTTCGGGTAAAAAACTCATAATGTATTCATAACAGATCCAAATTCAGTAAGACCAAATGTGTTGGTTAGAGTACAGTATGTATTATTCTGTGTAAAAGTTTCATATCCATTCAACAAATATTCCGTTTGGATCACACTCTACAACGTCGCTCTCTAGAATAAGCCAGAATTTAGCAAGGTATGCCATTTTTGCTATAACTCCTTTTCTGGGAGGTTCCAAATAGTGACACTTGGAGGAATTGCATAAAACAAACTGAAGAACATTGTGTACTATTTTCAAATCTTTATTCATTACAGGTACATAGTTATGATTATTTCAAGTTAGGGTTGTTGACTAATCCCAAACTAGTCATGTGAGACTAAAGAAAAGGTTGATGAAAATGCTATTCTCTTGTTGTGAAAGTTAAAGGAAGGTTTGGAGGTGTGTGACCATATACACTAGGTATATTACAGAGTTGCAAATCATATTTTGATGATGAAATTGATGAGGGATTTTGGTTAAGGTACATGTTGGGTACATGGTTGAGACAAGTAGTTGATGAGTTGGCACATACATGAGGTGTATAGTTGATGATGTTGGTACATATTGATGAGTCATAGTTGATGAGTAGTTGTTACATGATTAGTACATACTTGGTACATGGTTGGAGGCACTTGTTAGTAGTATTGTTGACACATGGTTTATAGATGATGTAGCATACTTGTATTGGTATATTATTAGAAGCACATATTGATCTTGGTGATGATTATGAGTTGTTGTGTTATGGTTGGTTGATGCACATCTTTGAGAGTTGTCTTGGTGATTGATCTTGGTGAGTAGATATGATTTGGTTGATAATATTGATGAGACAAGTTGTTGTGATAGGTTGTTTGGACAGGTTGTTGTGACATGTTATTTGTAGAGGTTTGGTGCATGGTTGATGCACTTGTTCATGGCACATGTTTTGTACAAGTTTGGTGCATGGTTGATGCACTTGTTCATGGTACATGTTTTGTACATGTTTGGTGCATGGTTGATGCACTTGTTCATGGTACAGGTTTTGTACAGGTTGGTGCATGGTTGATGCAATTGTTTATGGTACATGTTGATTACAGGTTAATTGGTACAGGCTTACAACAAAATATCTCATAGTGAGAGTGTGATAGTGGTTCCATAATTCTACTTATACATCAAGGTAGTTGGACGGGGAAAGGACAGGTGGTTGTAGCCACCTTCCGGTTGTAGTTGGAGAACATAGGGGGTTGTAGCCTCCTTCTGGTTATAGCCAGAGAATTGGGGAGTTGGAGCTTCCCTCAGGTTGTAGCCCTAGAAACTAGGGGATTGGAGCCTCCTTCTAGTTGCAGCTGGAAAACAAAGGAAGTTGGTGCTTCCAATGAATGTAATTCTTCAAGACATATAAGAAAAAAAATTATGTGGTTTTCTCCCACTTTGGGTTTCCACGTAAAACACTGGTGTACTATGTATGTGTATGCTTGTTCATTTGTTCTTATATAATCTGCAGTTGTTGGATGATAATGCTACATTGATATAACACTTGGATTATATGGTTAAAAATGATTAAATTGCTCTATTACCGATTCACCCCCCCTCTCAGTAATCCAACATGTATACCACAAAATCATGCAAATCGTATCCCAAAAGATTGGCGGGAGTTGAAATCATGTCTATATCCCAAAAATATGGTAACAGTGAGAGTTGAAATCGTGACCTTTCCTACATAAACCATACACCTTACCACTACACCAAGACTTAGACTTGTATCATGTTATTCCTATAATTTCTTATAAGGTGTACTGAAAAGCATTTTTGGAGAATATAGGCCATGTATCCTTTTTAATTGTGGGAAGAAACCAAGGGAAGTTTCTAGTAGTTCTCCTATCTTCCTAGAAGAATGTTGAAGACAAAGTTTTGTAGGTTGAATATCCTTTTTTATGTAAGAAGGCCATTCTGATGTAATATTCTTCATTCTAATGGATCGATTTCTCACTTGAAGCAAACCCAAATACATAGTCGATGAGGGGTGAACTTCGTTAACAACTTGTTGTTATTGTTATTTATTCTCCATTTCCGTCAATTCAATTGCTCATTATGTTGGATTTAATAGACAACAACAAATATATACAAACATGTATCGAAGCAAGGGACACCAGGAAGCATACTCGAGAAACCCCCGAAGGGGAAAATTTATATTACATCATAATGTTTCCATGTGTACATTCTACTGTACAAATGGTCTCTTTATATAACCATAGGTGACCATAACTACCAATTCTTAATTAGGTAATTAGATCACATCATATACATAACCATCTCCACAATATCTCCTTAAATATCTGAATTCAATCCATGAGATCCTCATCTCTAATATCCCTCCTTATCCTCATCCCTAATATCTCTCCTTATCCTCATCTATCACTCATATGTAGACTTAAGCTTGGTGTACTTCATTACATTTGTGAAATTATATATTTTAGAAATTATTCATAATTCACAAGTATGAATTATTCCTTCATACTCCCCCTTAATGAATACTTGTGATTTTAATATGTAATCACCATCCTCAATCTGTTCAATTGGTCCTTTGAATTGGTCCATTTTTCATTTCCCTCTTATGTGCTCTTTATATTTATCTTCTATCCAAGTAAATGGATCTGTTACCTGCAATATGTAAATATCATATGTATTTAAGTCCATATAAAAAAGTTACCATCCACCGGAATACATGGGTTGCTAATTGATGTCTCTGTCAGTTCTATAGGAAAATATTTCATGCACATGGTTCATCAACCATTCTTGAATCACAAATATTATACATGTACCTGTAACTCCCCATACATCATCATCAATCATCATCTTGGGTATGCTTTGGCTTACCTGTACATCATGTGTTTTTGTGGATTACCCTCAACCATTACAACACGTGATTTATGGCTTATCACAAACCCTCCTCTGTCATGACAAGTGGTTTTTTCTTACCACAAACAACACAATATATCAAGTGGTTTCTATTAACAACAAACCTACAACATACAAATTATGGGGGTACACTTGCCTCTTCATGGATTACATCAACATTGACTCAGGTACATACAACATTCCTCTTCACAGCTTACATCATCATTTACTTGGATACAACATACAATTTCAACTTTCATTTCAGTCTAATCTATCCCTTATACAAACATAGGACCAATATCATCTTCGTTTCCATCATCAAACAACATTATCAAAGAGGATATTCAAACTTGTTTATGGATCTCATTGTCTATGCATCTCAAAAACACATGGTACTACTTATTTACGTTGCTTTTCTTCCTTCTTCATTCTTTGTCTTCTTTGTTGTTGCATTCTTCCGTCCTTTTTGTTGCTTCATTCTTCTTTCTACTTCAAAATTTTTTCCTTGTCCTTGTTTTGATGATCTTCAAGATTGCATTGCCTCTTGTTTATTTTGTTCATGCCCGTGAGTCTTATTCTTCATTCTATGTCTTTTGTCATCTTGTTTTTTCTTTCTTCATCTTCTTTGATCTTCTACATCTAATTCTTCTATGAAAATACCCGCATAAAAAATGTTTCTTGTTGGGATGGATGTCTCCATCCAACAAGACACCTATGACACTAGATTGACAAACTCAATTGACGCACTAATGTCATGATTTGACATAACTTAAACTTGTCTTGACTATAAATTTGACTTGGGTGTCGGGTACCGACAATCATGCACCCTTCCTCATCATGATATTTTGTCAAGTATTCAATGGTTTTTTTTACAAACAATTTCTAATGTCAAAATGGCTAGTTCCAACATAGATTCAAACTTTGTGACACATTGAATGACAATGACACTTTAAAAATCACGACTCTAACTTTCTTTTAACTCCAATGCACTTTAAACTTCATGTTTACTTAACTTGTATTTAATCATTTTCAATGAAATACAATCATTGACATATTTTGACTTTATGTGGGCATGACTTCACCAACTTTTCCCTACCCATGTTCCAAGGTGTTTACAATTTAAATTTGACAAAAAAGAAAAAAAAAACTTCTGGCATGAGGATGCTTTGCATTATTGAGAGGATTCTTCATCCCAATAAGATCCATCCTACAATAAGTTTCATCCACTAAAATGGTGTGAATCACACAACCTATATAACTTCTTGGAAGAAATTTCATTGATTGATTGGCTGAAATTCCAACATGCAATATCTTTATCACTTAACAATCAATTCTAGCGCGGTGAAACAATTTGAGAATCAGATTTGAACACTTTATGGTAGAATAATAGATCAGATTATAACTTATGTTAAACCCAACTCAAGAAATCACTTGTTAGAGTCTAATTGTTCTTCTTCAACCAACTAAACTATCCATTCCAAAATATAAAATGTGCCTACTTGACCATTTTCCCTCAAATATCACCAAATCGAATAAAACGCCACAAAGTTAACAAGAAACTTATCATAGAATCTGTAGATAATTGGACCCAAAATAGAAGCTCTCAAGCCCTTGGAAAAAGTGAAAAACAGAGTGAAATTAATCACCGTCATTGTCAATTTCTAGGCCCCATGTCAGATATCAATGGAGTGATTGAGATTTTCAACAACTCTTGGTTAGACGTTGAATGCTCATATTTCTATGAATATACCACAAAGAAGTTCAGCTATGGCAGACACACAACTTGGCTTCTCTCAACGCACCGTAGATCCGTTCAGCTAAAGCTCTTCTCTTTGCATCTTCAAAACCCTTGTCAATGGATACTCATGAGTCTATGGCTTGTGTACGTGTCCTTTGTAGCTAAGGCAGACAAACTTGACCGGTATCGAAATAAACAACGATAATATTCTCTACTCTTTTTTTCAAGAATAACGATAATATTCTCTACTCTCTTTTTCAAGAGTAGATATTGCAGGAAACTCACCTGATACTTCCCCACTTCGTAGATGATATGAGGTGCTAAATCGTAATCCCAAGGACACAAGGCTCGAACCCATGATCTCTCCCCAAACCGAGAGAGTATATGCATGTCTCACCAACTGTGCTATTTCATGGGGCTATAATATTCTCTACTCTATGCACAATGATACAATAGTAACAATTATGGGTGTTGTCCTCAATGTCACATGGCTCTCACACTGCCCTCTCATGCCTTTCTCTGATACCAAATGTTGGTTTTAATATCCTACAACAAATACATACAAACATATATTGACACAAGGAACACTAGGAATTATACTCAAGAAACCCGTGAAGGGGAAAATCTATTTAACATCATAACACATTAAACTTTATTAAAAAGTTCAATTAACTAATAAAATTGCAGGTAATTGTAGCTAGCATAAAAAAGCCAATTTAAGCTCTAATTTCAAATCCATAAAGGCTTTACTTAGTCTCTAGACTGGGGAGCCACAATTCCAATGGAAGATGATCATCAAGGAATCTTAGGTTCCCTCCACTCAAACACTTTTATATAAAGATTCTTTCAACCTTTCTCAGTGACCCAAAACCAACCTCCATAGTTTTTTCCCCAGAAGCTACATTCATAAGCAACATATCTTTAATATCTAAGCCACCCCTTTCCAAAGGGGCTCGGAACATTGCCCAATTAATAAGGTGGAACCTCTTCCTATTCATTTTTTCCCTACCATATGAATTTTTTGATGTCCTTCCCAATTTATTGAGTGATACATGTTAGAACTAAGAGAGTATAGCTTTGATAGATTAGAAGAGAAAAGATAATTGACTTAATAAATATTACTCTCCCTACTGGGTTTAACCACTACAATCCCCATTCATTTGGTTTTTAATTTTTTGCACAATGGGTTTCCAATCCTATGCCTTGTGAATCCTTAGGGAAATGGGGATTCCTAAGTAGTGAAAATAAGTCTACTTACTTATCAATGTTAATTCTAGAGCTTGGGTGATTCATTGCATGGTAGAAAACACAATATTCTAGACATAGATATGTCTATTTGCCTTATTGATTAATCCATTAGAGGAAAACATATAATTATCCAAGATAACTTTGAACTTGTTGGATATTATGACAGATGTTCCCCTAGACAAAAGAGGGTCCTCAACGAATTGTGAATGATTTATATATTTAACCCTACAAATGACTTTTTTGGCACACACAACAGGCCTGCAACCAAGTTGGCATACACAACATGCCTGTTGTGTATGCCAACTTGGCATGTTGTGTATTCCAACTTGGTTGTGTGTTGTGTATTTCAAGTTGGTATACACAACATGCCCCAATTCTGTTGTGTATGTCGTGTGTCTTAGTAGCCAAAATCAATTTTCAATAGGTATCAGGTAGGTATAATTTGCAATGTATTCCTAATTTCTTCTGGATTTTATTTTAATAGGGTTCAATAAATAAAGATTTATTATATAGGCTAGGAAAGTAAAAATATAGGTAGACAACATAGATATCTCTTTGTATTTTTAATAAGTAACTGTAATGTCCCCACTTTGGGACATCATTACATTTCATGGTTTTATGATGACCAGAGCAGCCAGATGGATGTTATGGCGAGTACAGTGACTATTGAGGGATATTTTTGGGTTCGGCTTGCATTGCTAATCCTATTTCATCATTATGATCCATTTCGCACAGATTGGCCTTGATTTTGTTTCATTCCTACGATTTCCATGATTTTGAGTATTTTGAGCTATAGGTTGATTAAATTCACTGAAGAGGTCATTTTGGGCACAATATTTGGAGGAACCTCTCAGTGTAATAGCTCATTAGAATCGGGAGGAACAACACTACAAGATAGGATGATGAGAAGTGACCTTCAGTGGCCAGGGAAGTCACAAGGAGAGATAAGGTACTTTTCAAAGGAAAACAGGTTAATTAATTAATTAAACTGAATTAATTAATTAATTAATAAAATGAAAGTCACTTTGGAGGGACAAGGTGACAAGGAAGTATAAAGGAGAAGCAAGGGCCTCTATTCTTTCATTCATGTATGATTATATTTTGATATCTGGCTTCTAGCTAGTGAGCCCATACCTTGGTGGTTTTGAGGGTTTTGACTTAACAAACCCTAGAGGACGATTTGGTGGTAAAAGATTCCACCTAGCTTGTCCCAAGCTTGGCCTAGGGGATGAAATACTCTCCCAAACCATTCTAGTTCATATCTGCTCAGTGCAGAAGGGTTCTACACCACTGATAGGCACAAGAAGTAAGAGAGGGCGGACAATTGGGGGTTTCTAACAAGGGGGGTGCACCATTCATTGAAGGAAGGTTTGATCTAGCCAAGGAGAAGGGAATTTGGGAATTTGAGCATCTGGGTTCTTCTTGCAGGGTCTTCATCATCATTTATAGTGCTTTTTGAGAGAGTTATATGGTACATATGATTTCCTAGAGCATTGGGACGAATTGGAGAGAAGGAGGACACTTTTGAGATTCAGATCTATTGATTTTGGAGGGGTTATACTTCAGATATGACCCCGAGACTTCACCTAGTGACTTGTAGTGTCCCGATCTATATTTCTAGCAAGTTTCAGGGCATTTGGAGGCCTCCTTCATCAGGGCCGAAATTGTAGGGTTTGACAGTTTTCAGGAGGGAGCAACTCCATTGGAGGATTCATCATTTGGAGGAGTTGCCCTTGGTATTTCAATATGAGATTTTGGGAGGGGATTCTACTCATCCCGATCTACAATTCGACATATTCTGTGGAGTATTTGGAAGTCTTTGACAGTAGGGCCGAATTATTGAGGGTCTTCAGTGTTCTAGTAGGGCGTGGCATCTTCCAGCTTGGGGGTTTGGCACTTCATACAACCCATATATCATTCTTGTATTGGTCTTCATTGTTATTCAACCTTTGGAGGATTGCATTGTCTTATTGGATCATTTTGTAGTAGCTCTTATTATGTTTATTGGATCCATCTATTGATCATTCCATATCTGCATCATTCTTGTATTCAGAGACTTCTTCTATTTATGAATAATATCAGATCTGAGGTATTTTGAGTTATCTCTTGGGTTATTGAGCTTGCATGTGGTTGAGGTGTGTTTCATTGCTTCATCTTCTTATATATTGCTGCAAACACACATTCAAATCATTAGTAAAACCCTAGCGCAACCTAAGAGACAACATTAAGCAAAGTGTTTGACGAAATGCCACAACCAGAAAAAGTTTAAAATTCATGCAAGACGTGATGTTCCTGGCATATTGGCTTGGGAACATTACAGTGGTATCAGAGCTTAGATTCTTGCCAGCCTGTGGAATATTCCATACGATAAGATGGAGTCTAGAGATTTTGCTAAAGAGGTTGTACGTTGTGAACGGGAATACTACGCCCGTAGTGAGAAACTTAGGGCTGATATAACTTTCCAACGGTGGGTATCCATAAAAAATCTTTGGTGGAGCCAAGATGAGGTCATAGAGTGGACTGACAGTATAAAGAGACACAAAGACAACGTAGCTAGATGGAGGGAAGAATAGAGAAGCCCCACACCCATTAGGAGAAGACAACTATGCTACAGTTGCAAAGCGCCTTGGGAACCAAATCATAGATGTAGGGGTAAAGGTAAGAAGCACATTATTGAGGTGCACTATGACAGTGATGATGAGGTGTGTGAGGATGCAGAGATAGATGCTTATTTGGAGTAGTCTGATGGTGGTAGTGACTCTTGCACAGAGGCTAGTGATTCTTACACGCTTGGGGAGGATAGTGACCCTTGCGCATTGGAGGAGCAGTGGGATGGATAGGATGATAGCATCGGTGTTTCAACAGACATATCCTCTACTATAGATGAACTTACACCTCAACACCGTGGTGACACTAGTGAGGGTTCACACGTGTTATCACCTAGAGATGACGATCTCCCTATGATGACCATGCCACATTTTTCATATTTCCAGACACCTATGACAACCACATCACATGAGGATAGTAGTAGCATAGAGGAGTCGTACGTGAGGGATGTAGATCCCCATATCCATGAGGGGATACATGTCATGCGGACAGTTGATCTTACACACCCACATAAACATGAGGAGAGGGGGTCACTTCTTGTAGAGGCTCCATTGTTTGATCAGACTGTGGAGATTGACAGTTGGATGGGACACTTTCTTCCAAGATCATCCTGCTGTGATGAGGATGTACCCTTTATTGGTCAGGATGACCAAGGCATGTGTTAGGACACATCTATATGGGATCCAGGTGTAGATGATAGTAGCAGGGTGAGTGAATAGGAGGATACAACTGCTCACATCGGATACAATATGATTCAGAGGGAGCTAACAGTTGGGGATGTTATGCAGTCACATATAGGAGGACCCAATAACACAATAGACAAGGATCAATTTAGTGCTTCATCTTTTGCAGAGATTGTTGTTGGGGATTCTAGGGCTGACACTAGCAATAAGGGATATGAGGTGGCACCTCAGCATGACTATGATCATGAGTCACACTACTTGACAGGACATTTGAGAGTCAGTGAAGATATGATCATGGCAGCCACCAGGCGCATTGATGACATGCATGCATTGATGGTAGATTATTGTTGGAGGGCATCAGTGGCACATGATAATTCAGATGGGGGATTTTCCATGGATGACTTTCATACTCTCAGGGAGAGAGTATCTATGATGAGGACTGACTACCATCAATTTTTGACAGACAGGGACTACCTATTGAGGATGGGTGAGATGTGTCACGAGGCTCCGAGGGAGCAAGATTCAAAGGTGGATAGACTCACTCATGACTTGGAGAGAACCCGAGGATTATTGAGAGGCACACAGATATCCCTTCAAGCATTAGAGTCCATGCCCAGGGAGCTTCTAGAGGAGATTCGCTAGAGACCCACCACATCTATCTTAGTGGAGAGTTAGATATACTCTTCAGTCACATTGCCAGAGGATGTTGATGGCTCGACAAAGGAGCACTAGTTGATGGAGGAGCATGAGGAGTACCCAGGATCACTGATGAGTTTGGGGAGTTTTATCTGGAGGTGCAGGAGCTACCACCTACGAGGATCTCTGACACAGTTAAGCACTCACATATGCATGGGGACTCCAGAGCCAGGGGCAGTTTTGAGGACATGTCCATTTGTATTCCGGGAGTGGTTGACCTTCATGTAGAGGTTTATCCAGTGATACACCCAATATCTATGATGCAGCATGAGTATATGAGAGATGCCATGAGTATGTCAGAACATACAGTGGGGATTGATAGCTCACAGAGACATGTTGAGATGTACGATGGGATTTAGAGGGGTATATTGCCTTGCAGGGAGAAGACACACTTAGGGGAGAATGCAGACGTCACTCCTTTGCAACATCACCTAGTCATGAGAGATCACCTTCACCGTATCAACAGTTGCATGGGAGATGAGAGATGGAGGTTGGTTGACCAGTCGTTGGAGAAGTTACTTCTGGTTGTACTGGATGATTGGGATTCCGTGATGACCACAGGCGAGTATTTATCATGGATACCGATGGATGAGATTCTGGTCGAATCCTTGGGATTGACCAAAGCATGCAATATCTTCCAGTCCTACAGTTAGCTACAGAGGTTTCTGTTAGCCTTTCTCGACACTTTTATCATGGACAACAACACGAGGAGAGATAGACACTGGCAGAGAGCATGGAGAGTGGTTAGGTCGAGACCACTTTACATGAGTACATTTACGACATACAACAGAAAAGAGGTGGACCGTGATAGTTAGACAGTTGAGACTTTGTGCGTGATGGGGAGAATCATAGGCCAAGTGATAGAATCCAGTTCAGAGGGTGACACAGATACAGATACTCATGAGGATGAGCACAGAGGGCTTCTGACAATCATTATTCTGACATAGGAGCAGTTAGCGGATATTGGAAGTGATGAACTTCCAAGTTTTCCATGGTATCCAAGAGTTCATTTTGTTAGCAGGATGTTTCACTGCATGATGACCCGGGTTGCGCCAGAGATCCACATACTCCACCTTGGGTTGGTTTGGAGTGGGCCTGCAGAGACTTGTCCTATGGAGTGAGGAAGTTCCTCCCTTTTGATCATCATGATCGGGCATGGATATGGTGGGACATGTACTACTTCCACAGAGATGTTCTTTCAGATGCAACTTCTGGACAGTAGGTCTAATTGCCACATGTATTTCAGCTTCAGGATCCAGGAGTGGAGGATCCAGTATATATACAGGGAGCAGTCAGTCATGGTCAACGTAGTGCAGTGCCAACATGGTGATATTCGACAGAGACTAGCATGGGACCCAGGGATTGCAGGGTTGAGCATTCCACTGATTGACATCGACGAGTGAACCTTTGCGGGGGAAAGTTTTTTTGACTTTCCATTGAGCTTCAGTGTTGAGGAGAGAACATCTCTTGAGGGTGTCTCACAGAGGTCTTGCAGTACCTCATTCTGGCATCAACATGTGTAGTTGATGGAGACCTTGTTGATCTGGGTAGACACTTGAAGGATGGACTCATTCAGGGATGAGGCCATGTGTAATGTGCAAGAGATTCACAGAGTTGATATATTTCAGGACTATGCTTCACAGGATATTGCAGTTCACTTCCTGATATAGGACCCCAGGGGTGAAGTGTATGATTGTTCATCTTTGGATGGGTTCTATTGTGTGTCCTACAGGTGGACATGGGATCCTGATATTATACTTGGAGGGATTTGTTTATTGCTCGAGGACAAGCAATATTCTAGCAGGGAGGACTCTAATGTCCCCACTTTGGGACATCATTACATTCCAGGGTGTTATGATGACCAGAGCAACCATATGGATGTTATGGCGAGTATAGTGACTATTGAGGGATATTATGGGGTCCATCTTGCATCGCTCATCCTATTTCATCATTATGATCCATTCCACATAGATCGACCTTTATTCCGTTGCATTCCGACGATTTCCATGATTTTGAGTATTTTGAGCTATAGGTTGATTAAAT
Source organism: Picea engelmannii (assembly GCA_009831015.1). Classification (NCBI taxonomy): domain Eukaryota; kingdom Viridiplantae; phylum Streptophyta; class Pinopsida; order Pinales; family Pinaceae; genus Picea; species Picea engelmannii. The sequence continues at coordinate 188,737 of ML783762.1, forward strand.
TCACTGAAGAGGTCATTTTGAGCACAATACTTGGAGGAACCTCTCAGTGTAGTAGCTCATTGGAATCGGGAGGAAAAACACTACAGGATAGGATGATGAGAAGTGACCTTCAGTGGTCAGGGAAGTCATAAGGAGAGATAACGTGCTTTTCAAAGGAAAAAAAGGTTAATTAATTAATTAAAGTGATTTAATTAATTAATTAATAATTAATAAAATGAAATTCACTTTAGAGGGACAAGGTGAGCAGGAAGTATAAAGGAGAGGCAAGGGCCTATGTTCTTTCATTCATGTATGATTATCTTTTGATATTTGACTTCTAGCTAGTGAGCCCATACCTTGGGGGTTTTGAGGGTTTTGGCTTAACAAACCCTAGAGGATGATTCGATGGTGAAAGATTCCACCTAGCTTGTCCCAAGCTTGGTATTGGGGATGCAATACTCTCCCACACCATTCTAGTTCAGATCTACTCAGTGCAGGAGGGTTCTACACCAGCCACAGGCATAGGAAGAAAGAGAGGGCGCACCATTGGGGGTTTCTAGCAAGCAAGGGGGGCACACCATTCATTAAAGGAAGGTTCGATCTAGCCAACGAGAAGGGAATTTGGGAATTTGAGCATCTGGTTTCTTCTTGCAAGGTCTTCATCATCATTTCTAGTGATTTTTGAGAGAGTTATATGGTACAGATGATTTCCTAGAGAATTGGGACGAATTGGAGAGAAGGAGGGCGCTTTTGAGATTCAGAGCTATTCAATTTGGAGGGGTTATACTTCAGATCCGACCCTGAGACTTCACCTAGTGACTTGCAGTGTCCCGTTCTATCTTTCTAGCAAGTTTTAGGGCATTTGGAGACCTCCTTTATCAGGGCCGAAATTGTAGGGTTTGACAGTTTTCAGGAGGGCGCAACTCCATTGGAGGATTCAACATTTGGAGGAGTTTCCTTGGTATTTCGATCTGATATTTCAGGAGGGGATTCTACTCATCCTGATCTACAATTCGACATCTTCTACGGAGTATTTGGAGTTCTTTGACAGTAGGGCCGAATTATTGAGGATCTTCAGTGTTCTATTAGGGCGTGGCATCTTCCAGCTTGGGGGTTTGGCACTTCATACGACCCAGATCTCATTCTTGTATTGGTCTTCATTTGTATTCAACCTTTGGAGGCTTGCATTGTCTTATCAGATCATTTTGTAGCAGCTCTTATTATGCTTATTGGATCCATCTGTTGATCATTCCAGATCTGTATCATTCTTGTATTCAGAGACTTCTTCTATTTATGAATAATATCAGATCTGAGGTATTTTGAGTTATCTCTTGTGTTGTTGAGCTTGCATGTGGTTGAGGTATGTTTCATTGCTTTATCTTCTTATCTGTTGCTGCAAATACACATTCAAATCATTAGTAAAACCCTAGCGCAACTTAAGAGACAACATTAAGAAAAGTGTTTGAAGAAATGCCACAACCATAAAAAGTTTAAAATTCATGCAAGACGTGATGTTCCTGGCATATTGGCTTGGGAAAATTACAATAACTCTATTTCAGCTTCCATAAGAAATCCATTTATGCATTCCAACCCTAGGGTATTTTGGTTTGAAGTTAATTGTGTGAGAAATAATTGTTAAAATCCCTATTAATGTTTATCTGGATTTCTTATTAGATGTTTGTAGCAAATTTTTTAGATGACATTAGATGCAGTCGATACTAGAGACACCAATATTGTCTAGTTTCCTACATGCCTTAATTCCCTCTAATTGTTTATGAGTTGTAAGGTTCACATTTTTAGATTACACGACCAAAACAATTATTTATTAGGAAAATCATGCAGAAAATTATCCAATACTTGTACTTGAGTTTTCCTTGCATAATATTTGAATCTTATTCACAATAATGAAATTATAGCTCACTTTGTATGACATACCATTAAAGGTTATTGTGGCATTTTTCTCTTTATTTCTTGGGCGCATTAAATGCAAGTCAGAACCATTTATTTTCATGAAGTCCTGTATGTGATCAATATATTCAAATAATTAAGATACTAACACACAATTTCCTAAATCATATAAGGGAAACTTCCATTTTATAAAAGTTGTTGGTTCCCGCATATCTGGTTTATCTTACTGTTAAATATTTAATGAGCACATTTTCTTTAGTATAATAGTGAATGTTCAAATTTTCATTTTACATGACTCACCAATAATCATAATGTTGCCTATCTTTTTTGGGTGAATTTTTTTTATATTATAGTAAGGTGCCAAATGGCAGAGCTATTACAAAAATAGGGTAGAAGAAACCAAACATGTGCTATAAAAAGGATTAACAATATTCTTGTTATATGCAGCATGACAGAAATAGAACCAAAAAATAAACAACCCATTCCATAACACGTATAATATATAGCCATGTCTACCATGTCATGTAACCAACAAGGAAGTATTATTTCCTATTATTTATGGACTTATGCAAGTGTTTTAGTGTTCCATCTTGTTGGGATATGATATTAAGTATGTTTGAGCATATGACCTGAACTATTTCTGTATTATTGTTTTTAAAAAATTCGACCTTTCATTTGAACTGCCAAATGCATTTTGTTTTGTTATTGTGGGTTTTGTTCAGTATCTTGATTTTCCTTTTTGGTGCAACTTGTGCTTGTTTCTAGAGGGATAAAGTTTCAAGATATATTAAGTATTTCAAGTATTTAGGTTGAAATTTTCTTCTTAATCCCATAAATTTATAGGTAGCTATAAAATTGTTACATTTACATGTCATTTTAAATTTTCATTGTCTTAATAGTTGGTATACTTATTGTTCTTAATTTACTAAAAGGTATATATGGGTGGAAATGCAGATGGATTTGTAATATGAAATTGTAGATAGTGAAGGGAATTACGTCTTTAGTGTAGTTAGGAGTCGAAAATATTCTACATTTTATTAAATCCGTCATGAAATTGTGGATGATGGAGTCATTGGATATCCTTTTGAGTTTATTGCTAGCAAAGGGTACCCATTAAATCCAAAGCAAGAAGAAAAATGGAAAGTGGAAACAACAACTATAGTCGTCAAGAGGAAACTTGACACATTGGAAATTGAAACATTTGGATCAAGTGTAGTGGAAAAAGATCCAAATATTGGAAACATTGGTGAGCATGTGGAGGAACCTATGCATAAACAACCAATATTTGAAAGTGTGTCAATTTTTGTACAATGATGCACATATGTTGATCATGTTGTATTGGTGTCCTAGAAAAACAAAGTGAATATTTTAATGGAACAATTTATTCGGGAGAAGCTTAGTCTTCAAGTATCTTCAGAAAAGGGAAAACCTCAAATAAAGATCATGTGTGAAAATTGTGGTGTTGTTTATGGAACAAAGGAAATATCACTGGAATCTCAAACATTTATCAACTTCAAAATTTCTCATATCAGATTAGCAACTCATCAATGTAACATTTTATGAGTGGGAAATAGTCAAATTCCTTTATGTAATGATGAAGCAACACAGACAACAATGGTTGGAGATTGATTTGAGATTGAGCAAGGAATCAAAATTATAAATGATTTCAACATGAAACATGATCTTGATTTGTTCAAGGTGGTGGAAGCAACAATTGCAAAATACGAGGACAAGAGAAAAGTAAAAGTGGAATGTACATGATGCAGTGAATGGTTTTGTTTAGTGCCAGCTAGTGGTGATATTGTTAGTTCTTTGAATGGACGCATGAAATTAAAGAAGCATATTACTTCTACAAATGAGGATTTGCATAATACAAGAAGGTCGAGGATTGACACAGCTGACAGACCCAATAAGCCTAACATTGAGAAGTCCCAACAAAGTTTGACTAGGTTCTTGGTTCTATCATCACCATCACTAGTATTACATAGGGGTTGTACAAATCCAAGTGCTTCTACTTCAAGTGTGTTACTTATGCAAGTTTTAATTTAATTCATTGTTTTAATTTGAATGTGCATGCTATTTTATTTGTCATCTTATTTGAAATCAATTCATTTTTTATTTTTATTTTCATACTATTATAGGTCATTTATCTCCCTTGATATTACAATGTTGTGGGTATTAGGATCCATATATTGATAGAAATGGGGAGAGACTAGATAAAAATGTCCTAATGGATGATCAACAGGGTGGGAAATCATGGGCCATAGAGAATCATACCAAGAGGACACTATGTTATTATGGTATTGAATGTCGTATTGACAACATGTATAAGACTATTTATTTCCAGAGGGATTCTGAAACAAGAATCCCTTTTAGTTCATTGACATGAAATTTTTGTAAGTTTATTCCTGAATGTAATGACTTTAGCATGAACCTATATTGTGAATCGATGAGAAACATTAAAAGACATGAGAGAGATACATGGAAAGGGAGAATACTAGACCATTTGACTCAAACTAAACTCAAAATTGTTGCACGAGATGCAAATGCTAGCCATAGATCAACAATGTGAGCTCTTTGGTGGGAGAGGATGAAGGTTGTTACATTGTCTATTAGAATGAGGTCCTTGAAGGGATTTTTTTTTAATATATAGAAAGGAAGGATGTTTTTAGGTTTTGCAAAGATGTGTGTGAGGCTCATAAGCAAGGAAAATTACAAGGTAAAGATGAAGTCTGGTAATTTTTCCAAGATATTTTTCAGAACCTGATGCATCCAAAAGCAGGGAGAAGGTATAGTACATCCACTAAATCCATCTATGAGATGATTAAGTTTTTGGGAGGCCCTATATTACATAGCTTTATTAGTTTGAATTTGGATGGCCCTTCAATATATATGACTTTAAGGAAAGTTAGAAAATCATTGGCATACATCCTAGGGGAGCACAATTACATTTTTGAGGAAGTTGGAAAAGTTTGTGCTTATTATAAATCCAAACATGGTATAGAGGGCCCAATTCCTATATTTTTTGTTGAAGATGAAACTGTCGTGAAAAAATATGTCAGCTGGGTAGAAAAAAGTGATACATTGGTGGGATTTTGTGGTAAGAAATAAGAACATAAGCGTCAATCACATTTCTTGGTGACGGTTGGTGAGGGCGTTGCAGAATACGAGATTATTACAGACCATGAACATAATATGAAACATACACTAATCTAGATTCATCACAAGCATGAAGGTGATGTATGATAACCTATGTTTAGCACAAGCATAGGAGGTGACACACATCGGCGGGGAGTTGATGTGAGTGTCAAAGGTGACATACATAAAGGGAGAGTTGATGTGATCATGGGAGTTGACGTACATAAACATGGGTTTAATGTGAGTGCAAAGAATAATAATTCCAATGGTATACCAATGAAGGGAAAGGAAGTGAGGGAAGGATATGAAACCACTACAAAAGAGGTTCCACAATTGAAGGTGTATGGAGCATGAATGACTAAGGGGACACCTTGGGAAAGAGACCAAAGAAACAATAGTTGATCCTATATAGGGAGAAGTTATATCGAGTAGGGGCATACTTGAGATAAGGATTTAATGATAATGTTTCCAAAGAAAATGTGGAAAGAGGGGCTATGAAAAAGGGAAAAATATTACCTTGAGCATCCAAGGGATGAGGAAAGTGGAAGAGGAAACAAAAAGGCACAAGATGATAGGAGAAGGATAAGGAAAGGGGAGAGATGAGGGAGGTTGATTTCTACTAGGAAAGAGATGGCCAAAGATGATAATGAGAGATACAAGTTATCCCCACAAAGGTCTCATCAAGGGCTTCATTCAACTATAAAACCCCATAAACTATGATACCATTCCACTATTAACTAAGGTCACGTTGAAAAACTAGTGAAACATCGAGGGAAGGAAAGAAGGAAAAGGGAAGAGGAGGAATAATAGTGGATACAAAAGAAAATTGGGGCAAGTGCAAAGGAAAAGGGGGACAAGGATCAAGTGATCCAAAACAAATTTGAGTGGCACACCTTCTAGGTGAAGGTGGAGAAGAAGAGGGATGATAAGGAAACAACGAAATCTTGGAGGTCAATAGTTCATCACATTTATGATGTCCTAAGGAATGTTTGATCTATAGGTATTGAGAGGTTGAGGGATCCTATATGATAAGAAGGGGGGTTAGGGGAGTCAAGAGGTATGCTCCCATACTTGTGATGGGGGCGGGGGGTTCTTTGAAGTTTTATTTATTTATCCTTAGGTGGGGTAGAGAGTATGGTGTCAATATATTAAGGAGGAGAAACTCATCTTGAGGAAGTGTCAGGTTGAAATGTCATAGCTTGTTTATAGGTAGTGCATCGCTAAGAAATGTAAATTAGGTGGGGGGAGATTGTCAACCTTGCTTAGAATAAAAAAGGTGCTTCCATTTAATCTATGTGGTGAGTGTTGTATTTATGATAATTGTGCCACTTGTTGACACTGAGGAAAGGGTAAGAAATCGAGTCTCTGTGATCATTTGTATGAGTATTTTTCTTGTGGGATGGAACCTCGTGCTCCTTCACCCTAAAGGGACACTTTGAGTTGGGGGTGGAGGTTTAACTTGGTAAAATTATTAATGGGGGGGAGGTTTCCTATAAGATTATGTATGGTATATAAATTCTCTGTGTAATTTCTTCAAGTTTTCACATGTAGTGCATGAGTTCGCTACATGTCCTACATAGTTTGTTGTATGTTTTCTTCGATAGGAGGGGGAAAATTTATATGATAAAATTGGTTGAGGACAATAAAGGCTGAATTCTAGGAGGAAGTGGTAGATATCCTCCATGGTTAAATTGGTTCACATAGTATGAATTAGGTCCTTATGTGTTACAAGGATGGGTTGCAATCGTTGTATGAGTACTTGGATGGAAATTTGAATGTATGCTAACAATACTCATATTAGTGAGATGAGATATGTTGGACATGTTTTCATGATAGAGTTGGTTGAATCCAAGGTACATGGAGCTAGGGAAAATGGATCTAGAAATAGGATAAGAAAAGGATTCCATAGCCCAAGATACAATGCAAGAGATATAATCAAAAGGGGAGGAGGGAAAATTCGCTCGAAGGATGGAGAGGTTGAAAACAACTCCCTAGTGGAGTTGTTAGAGTGTAGCGAACAAATGGGTTCATCCTATCACATTTATCACGAGGGAATGGATGAAATACCAACTAATATTAAACACACTACTAAAAGAGGAAGAAAGGAGAGTAGAGTTTCCACTCTTTTTTAGGACCAAACCAAGAAACCTTAGGGTAAGACAAAAGACGATGAAAATAATATGGTAATCCCAAAGGTTAATTAGGACCTTATGATGCAGGAGCATTTTACCTCCAAAATAAACCTTGTTGATTAGGCCTAAGTGGTATTTGAATTTTCCAAGGGAATAGGTTCCCTAACTTTAAATTATTGTAATCTCCTATGTTTTAGAAGGATTTCATAGGATACGGTTAGCTAAATTGATAATATGTTCTAATCGAATCTTCCTTGTTAATAAGATCTAGAGAGTTTATAGATACTTAGAGAGATCTTAGGATTAATAGGTGAAAATCTCAAGGAGAATTTAATGGATCTAATATTTTGATTTTTAATATTTTGTAAGCATATGAGAAACAAGAAAAAAAGAGAAGAGATAAAGAAAGGGAGGTGTAAGTGAAGAGGCCAAGTGTGCGCAAGAGTTCAACAGAGGCCAATGAATGGAAAAATCAAGCATGGATAGGAAAAAAAGAGAAGGCCATGTTTCTGTAAATGAGATTAAAGAATAAATTGTGGAGATTGTATGTATATAATTGATTGAGAGAAACTGTAAGTTTCTATGCCCTCTATGTGTTGTTGTGACATATGGATAGTCTTTTCCATTGTATTAGTATTCCTCTATACCTTTGAACGATATATTGAGTTATTAATTTTATGATATTTCAGATCATATTCTTTTATCTATTGAAAAAAATTGCATATTTTCCAGCTGCATATTCCAAGTCTAAATTGTGTTTTAAGACCTCACATAAGGAGGATAGATTATGGTTTGTTCATCGATCATTAGATGAGATCGATGATCCTGATGTTGGGATAGATTGGGGTCAATTTTTCATTTTGAATTCATTTTAAATCATGGATATACAGAGCTAAGTCTGTTATATGCGCAAGGTAGAGATCAATATTGAGAATTCCCCTTTGAACCGCGGTTAAAACCTTAATAAAGATTGAGTGATTTTGATCGTTGGATTATCCCAAGAATATACAGTACACGTTTGATCACCGATGGTAAATAATAAATCTAGTCGTCCATCCAAAGTGGGGGTCTATGATCCACAATCCATTACACAAGGTAAAGTGAGTGAAGTTTAATACAAAGTAACCCTCCTGTAGTGGTTTATGTTAAACCACCCTTGGACATGTGGTGAAAGGAGGACACCGTCACGGGCCCCCCCAAGACGGAATCATAAACTACTTCATGACCCCCATGACATTATAAAGTCAAACCACTTTAGTATAGTGGTAAGTCGATATTCCAGTTAGATTTTGGACATAGTTCTTGGTTTCATGGAGCCTAAAGAATAGGCACTTGGGTGCTAAGAGCTATGATATTAGGATACATTCCATGTAGGAATGGTCACAACCCATGGTCACATAGCTTGGAGATAGAACTCCAGTGCTAAAGGTGGTTTTGAGGGATATATTGGTGCATGAGGTTATATAGACCATGATTTAGTGCTTGGATGCTAAAGCCTTACAAATTTGGGGTTATTGTGTGTAGATTTGTGTTAAGCCAAATACACAGAGAATTTGGGTACCAGTGTTGTAAATTACTCTTGATGGCACTTTGTAGGGATCGATTGTGCCACCAGAGGACTAATAGGATAAGAGATCGAGTTTGAATTGGACAATGAGATCAATATACTGAGAATATGAAGTTCCTATGAACTTCATAAGCACCAGAATGGGTCTTCGCACCATAAGTTATTATTAATAGAGTACGTGCGCAATGGAAGCAAGGGTGCCATAGTTTTTTTTATAAGTACTATAGGTGTCAAATTATATGGTACTAGGGTTCCTACAACTTTTGAAGTTGAGGAGCAAATAAACTCAAAAGGTTCTAGGAGACAGAACCAAAAGGATACCAAGAGGTCAATATCATGAGAAAAGATTGATGAGGTATTGAGTAGCAAGGTGAGAAGAATTGTTACATAGAGGAGGCTTGATGTAGCTCACAGTGGGTAAGGAGGATCTTACAAAAATAGAGATGAAGATAACTAGAGAAATTCAAAGGAAAGGTTCAAAGAGAATCCACAAAAAGAGGAAATAAAATGCCATAGAAATTGGCAGAAAGAAGATGAGTTAAGAGGAGTTTGATAGAGAGCTTGCTAACTTAAAAACACAACTTAGTGACATGGTACAACTACTACAAAGGAAATTTGAAGAAGAACAAAGACGAGGTTGGAATGTGAGGAAAAAGGTCAAGCAACCTATAGTGCAATTGTTTGCAAAGAATATGAGACAGAGCTTGAAGCACATATCGAGTGCTTGGATGGAGAGAGAGAAACTTAGAAGAGTTGAGTTTAGACAGAGGTCAATGATAGAAGAAGAAGTTTACATCTGTGAACCATAGCACAAATCATTCCATGGAGAGGAAGATGATGAAGATACTTAAGGGAGGCTTGTTGAAAGTCTCATGGATTGTTGGGAAAGTCCATATCAACATGTGAGGAAGATGTCAGAGGCATCAAATGAGGAAGAAACAATAGGCTATATAACTACAACAAAAATAAAGGAAGACAAGCAAGTTGAGATAACGATCATTCTTATGACTAAGAATTAACTTCTAGAACCTGGGTAGAAAATAATTGTCTTTAATGTATGTGCAGATGAAGACAAAGGCAATAATCCTGAAGCTGAAATTCAATATTTCACAAAGAAGCTAGAAGATCATGGAGGAGGAAGAGCCTTTATAGCTCTTACACATTTGGGAATTGTGGAAGCAATGTTCAATATGCATAGATAAAGGTATATTTTGATGAGTGAAATGTATCCTTAAGAAGTTGAGGACAACAAAGAGCATGTTATTGTAACAATATAGACAAAGAAAAGGGATGAAGAGATGGTAGTAAGAGCCATACAAGTTATGTGTATAGAGATACAACAACAAGTTTATAGTAGCTCCATATACCAATGAGAACAAAGATGGACATTGAGATAGATGGTATGTGGAAACAAATGATGAAGGTAATTAGATGGAGTTACCATGGGGTGAAAAAGGTAGTCCACCACAAAATGCAGTTGGTTGAGGGAGATTATATCAGTAAGGAAATTGGGCAACAACTGAGTAAGATATGGGATCTTGGAAAATTTCAAACATAAATGAAGTGGAAAAAAAAACAAACTAAGTGAGCAGCAGAAAAATAAAGTTTGGGATCCTAGAAGATGGAGGAAAACAATGAAGAAACCATGTAGCAAATCATATGGGCACCATCAACATTGGGATCAAAGAGGAGTGAAGCAATTGAATACACATGATCGGGAGATCATGGAAATTTTAACCCCGGAAGTTTGATGTAGGAGCATTTTACCTCCAAAATAAATGTTTGTTGCTTATCTGCATTATACCTTTAACATGATTGACCCAGGTTCAGGTCTACTAGGTATCCAACAAAGCCTCTAAAACTATCGGCCCTTCTGGTAAACCAGAAGGCAATGCAGTACACAGAGTGCACTGCGCAGACTCACCTGAGATAGTTCTATGGGTGGCTGCAATGCTCAGGTGCTTGCATCCTGGGAATGAGTGGGGATCTGGGACTGCACTATGTGATCTTTAGTCAATTACTATATCATTCATCTATCTTAGCTATTCTTTTGTTCTTTATTCATGCATGTAAATCAACAGATCTAAGAAATGACGAGGCTAACGTTTGTATGTGGGTCGGCGACCTCTTACAGGGGATCAAAGCAAGATCGATGACTAATTCCCAACCAACTATCGAACAAGTTTTTCGGTCGTGGACCTATGTCAAATGTCTATTGGTAATATTTGANNNNAATCAAGTATGAGAGAAAGAATGTGATTGGATCCCGAACTACTCAATTTCAGATCTGAGTCTATACTAATATTATAGAATGAATATGTTGATGATCTTTATTCAGCATCCATGGCTGAATGGTTAAAGCGCCCAACTCATAATTCATCTAAGATCTAACCATTGACAACCAAGACATAAACAATAAGCATTCCACATAACACATGATTTACTGTGGTTCACTCCCTCCTGGGCTACGTCCACAAAGATTTGGCACTTAAGCTCTTTTATTATGGTTCTTTCATATATGGCATTGCACGCACTACAACTCCATTCATACATTCACAAAACAGATTCCACGACCTTTACGAGGTTGACTAGATCGCACCAGGCTCCCCAGCTTGTGATCTAACCCTCAAGGTCTAGTTACTTTACTCTCCCCCAACTCAAAAACTTATAAAAAGGTATCGGATTATAGTCGTGTTACACACTTGTTACTCTATCTCACGCAAGTAACACGCAATGATAAGAACCTTTCAACCCTCTTCAACCCCCCCTTTTAGACCTCATAGGTATCTATATATATACATTTTTGGATCACAATCCATTACAATGTATTACAAAAACCATAAGACTAGCGTCGTTAGGTCTTCCATGCATGCGCGCATGCTGCTTTTCCTTCCAGCTGTTTCTTTCCTCTTGCATGCCCTTCTTCCCAAAATAGCCTTTCGTTTTTATTCGACCTGCTTCCAACAGGCCCCCAACATTGACATGTGGCTCATCTCGAGCCACCTAACCCTTTTGTGCTTAGTCGATCTCTCTTGAAATCACTTGGAACTTCTCTATGAGATCTGTTGCTTGCGTTTGGGCCTGCGTGGTCTTCTCCTTGAGTGCGTCCAATACCTACATTGCAATATCATCATTAAACATCCTTTCTCACTCTGCCTGGGTTTGTGCCATATTTTTTTTGGCTTCCTCCGCCTGTGCAATGACCTATGTTGCTCGCTCTTGGAGCGGTTCCATTTGAGCCTGGTGCTCATTTTTCTATGTCTGTGCAGCTATGATTTCTCCCTACAGTTTCTTCATATCCTGCGCTCCTTTGACGTTCTCTGTGATTGACATTATCTTCTGCCTCTGCTTGAGGTCTTGGATAGTTTTTCTTATCCTTTCTCCTTCCTAGTTCCACTGCTAGAATTGTTGATCCTCTTCCAGCTTTGTCCATAGCTTTGCTACTTTCTCGAACAAGTCGGTCGCCGCGTGGACTTGTCACTCTATCTCCTTTATCAACGTTGTTGCCTCCTGCTTCCTTTGCTGCTTCACCTCTGGTGGAGTGGTAGGTGTGAGCTTCTCCCGGAGGTGCTTGATCTCCTGTTGGTATTGAACAATTGTCTGTACAATCTGATCAATATTCTCTGTCACCATGAGTTTGAATATCTGCACGTTCTTTGGGATTTTCTCGTCGGCTACAACCAATTTCTATTCCAGTCCTTTCGCGCATTCCTTCTCATCTTTGGTCTCGAGATTATCCTACTCGAGTACCAATTCCAATGCATCTCGAGTGTCCTTTGCATGCTGTAATTCCTCTACATATGTGTGTGCGCGACACTATACCTCTTGTGTAACACTAACTTGCAGTTTATACAAGGCTTTGGTTGGTATCCACGTCAATACCAACTGTATTTGAGCTAAGTCCTTTAGGGGTGTCTTCCCCATGATTTCATCCATGCACAACATGTTGGGTGTGACGTGAAATGTTGAGCTCGGTTTTTCCGTCGCCTGGATCATGTCCTGCTCGCTTGATCCAACTTCCCCTCCTATTTTTGATGTTGATGGGACTGTTTCTACATTGTTGTTGGCTTCCTGCGCTTCCCTGAGATGCATGAGGAGCTATCATATGTGTGCCATCTCTTCCTCAATTCTGTCATTTTGGCACACAACATTCTTGAAATCCTCGACTGTGCGATCCTGGATCATTTGGTCCACCATGTACGTATCATCCCTAGTGATCATGTAATCTGGGGGTATTTTGTGTGCCTTCGCTTTCTTGCGTGCACCCCCCATTTGGGTGATTAGCCTCTTAGTCTGGCCTTGCTCTTGTGGAGTAGAACTTGATGTAGTTCCATGTGTTGCCTCAGTCTGTTTCTGTTGTACTTGTGGTGCCTGTGTGTTGTTCCTCTTCCCCATCTAGGCGTTTGTCTTGGATGTCCCCCCTTTTTTCTGTTGTTCCTTGTTCTGACCTGTCCTTGGTTTCTTGGGAATTGTTACTTCCTCGACATGTGTTTGTTCCTGTCTTACCTCTTCCTCCTCTATCTCTGTGGGTATTTCTCGAATGAGGAATGGAATCTTCCAGTCATATTCCCAATCCTTAATGGCCATCTCTATGTTTGCCTACGTGATGCAGTAGCGCAGTTGTATCCATTGATTGTCTGGATCTTTCTGCGCCTGGATCCACATCGCATGTCTAGTGGCTTTGAAGTTGTATATGCCTTGATACTGCGCGATGGCTTCCAGTGTCACCCTCCAAGTGTTGGCGATGTTATCCTATATGTCGCTGAGATATCCGTCGAATATGGTTGCATTCAATTTTTTGTTCTTGGAGTCTTAAGCAGCTCCAAGAAATAAGTATTGCGCTCTGTGGCAGGGTTTGGGTCTAGTGGAAAAAAATGAATACTTCAGCTCCTTCCATCTGATCATGACTCTCAGGATGAGTAGCCATGAATAATGAAATTTTGTCCCCAGATCCTGCACATCCTTGCAGTCATCTAGGAACATATTCAAAAAATAAGGGGCCCAACTGAGTGTGGTGCCCTTGACACACTGTGTTGCAGATATTACTACCTCGTCTAGGACTTCCTCCTTGCGGCATTTCCTGAGAAACTTGCATGCCATAATTTTTGTGGCCATTCCTGTCGTGGCCTCACTAATACGCCTGATGATGATTCCATGCAACCCCCTTTCGGTGCTATATTTCTTCTTCATTTCCTCTGCCAGTGCTTTATCCTTTGTTTTGTCCTCAAGGAACTAGGCGGGATCCTCACCCCATGATGGCATCCCTGTGATGTATGCGATGAGCTCTAGATCTGATGAGACAAATTGTTCCAACCATAGATATCCGCCATGTGTAACTGCCATCAGTTGCTTGATGTAGCTATTTTCGTACTGGCCCCTCCCAAAGTGCAGTAGGTTCAAAAGGCCTAGAATCCCATTTTTTTCCAGTCCTACTACCCACTGGACTGGTTGATTAATTGGTTCACCAAAGGGTCCTACACCCACAGTCTGTAGGTAGACTCGCTTGGCAAACTCTAGGAACTTGTCTGTGTCTGTCACATCATGGTATGAGTACATCAGTTTCTCTATGTGGCCTAACAAATTTTATGGTACATGTACCCCTTCCGGAATGTGCAACAAGACAATGGTTGCGGTGGGTTTCCTACGCAATGACTTAGGTATCGTTTGCTTGCCCTTTCATTGTGGTGGTTGGATCGAGGTTCCATCCTCCATTGTTTGTTCTTCAACATACTCATTCGGTCGGCTGGTGACATCTTCCACCACTCCCTCCTGTGGCTGTTCTGATGTGGTTGTCTTTGATCTTATCGGCACGGTCGTTTCTTCCTGATTTGGAGCCGTCCTATTGACTCTCGGGGATTCTTGAGGGTTTTCGGGGTGCACTTGGTTACCTTCATCCTCATCCTCTTGGCTCTATCCCTCTTCCAGCGTATCAATGTCCATGCCTGTTGGTGTTGTCTATTGGGTTTCCTCCACAATGGGTGTGGGGCTTACTGGTTTTGTATCGAGAGACGAGATTTCGTCCACATTGATGACTTCTGGCGGCTGAGATGGTTGATGTTCACTTCCCTGCGATTGCGATTGTGATCTGGTACTACTTCGAGGTTGTCTGGAAGTTTGGCTTGATTCTCCCTGTTTGGGTGGTGACATGGTGTTCAAGATGTTGTTCACCAAGCTTAGTAGCCTTTGCAACCTCTGCAACATTCCCTCTCTCCTTCGTATGCTCTATCACTCTGTGCCTTTCCTGATTTCACAATAAAATTTCTGCTCCCGTGTGCTTTCTTTGTATAAGCGTCATGTGAAGCTTGTCAGAGACATTACCATGATTATGATTTAATTGAACCGTCGGTTCCCACATACTTTCCATTGATTTCCCTTGCCGTTCCCAGTTGGCGTGATTAATGCGGTGTCCTGTCAGTTATTTCTGGCATTCAATTCCAATAGTCACCGTCAGTTGGCGCTTCTTTTGTCGTATCCTCCTTTCTCATTGTTTTTTCTTTGTACTGACCATTGGCATTGTCATTGTCAGGCTAGCATTGTCGAGCGTGCATGCTCATTCTCTTTTCGGTGCACTGTACCTCTGTTTTTATATTTTGGTACATGGCATTTTGTTTTTTTACTGTGCGTTGACTTTCAAGTTGTGGGTGGTCGACTGTCCTTGTATAGCTTAAGTAGACTCCCATTGATCATACTTCTAATTTATGTGCCTCCTAATACCTTCAATTGTACATCTCCGCCATCTATGACATATTTTACTTCATATGGTCCTAACCAATGCATTTTGAGTTTTCCTAGATGTTGAAGGGATTTACTGTCATACATCAATACTAAGTCTCCCTCCTTGAAATTTTTCCTCTTGATATGTTTATCATGCCAAGATTTTTCCCTTGATTTCTAAACTTCTTGGTGGAACCCTGCTAGAATCCTATCTTCCTCCATGATCATCAATTGATTCATCCTATCCTCTACTGCGCCTCGTTCTGTCATGTTCGTAATCGCTGCTACACGCAGACTAGGTACCAAAACTTCTAGTGGCACCACTGCTTCTTGTTCATATACCAATCTAAATGGAGTTTGTCTTGTCAACTTCTTACATGTGGTCCTATATGCCCACAATACTGTTGGTATATTTAGGTCCCAATCATACCTATTGACATTACAGATCTTTGTCAGTGCATTTTCAAGAATTTTGTTAAAGGCTTCTACTGTTCCATTTGCTTGTGGATGATATGGTGTACTCTTTTTATGATGGAATTCAAATTCCTCAGTCATAGCATTAATAGTATTTTTAATGAAGTGAGTACCTTGGTCACTCATGAAAATCCTTGGGAAACCAAATCTAGTGATCACTTGCTCGAACAGGAAGTGTGTTGTTGTCTTTGCACTGCAATCTTTGACTGGTGTTGCTTTTGCCCATCTTGTCAGGTATTATGTCATGGTGATGATGTACCTCACTCCTGTCCTCTTTGCTGGAGAGTTAATTGGTCCCACAAAATATATTGTCCTTTTGTCGAATACTTGCAAAGTTACCTGTGGTCGCAGGGGCATCTCACCCTTTCTATTTAGTTTACCAACCCTCTAACATACATCACATTTTCGGCAGTACTTTTTTGAGTCTCTGTGAATGGTCGGCCACCATAGTCCTGCGTGCAATACCTTCTGCGCAATAGCTTTGCCTGCGTAATGTCCTCCTGCTATTCCCTCGTGGGCTTCTGCTAAAATCCTTGGTCTTTCATGTTATAGCACACATATTCTCAAGATGCTATCTGCGCCCATTTTGTATAAGTGTCATGTAATCAATTGCTAGTCTGCAGCCGAGACTACCAAGTTTTTCTTCTGCACAGTGTTATATTCATGTGGCGCAGTCCCTGTACTCAAGTACTGGATAATGTCTATGAAGTATTCATCGACGATCTGGACTAAAAATAACTATGTGTCCGGAAATTTGTAGGTTCCTCCCCATTCGTGATCCTTAATAGGTGATCTAGTCATGCATTCAACTTCCTTGGTTTAAATATTACCTCAAAATCAAATTCTTGAAACAAAAGTATCCATCTACAAATTCCCCCCCCCAACACTAGCTTGTTGACCAAGTATTTAAGCATTGAATGATCTATGAAAATCTTAAAATGTTTCCCCAGTAAGTAATGTATGAACTTATGAAGTGCGTAGACCATAGTTAGGCCTTCCCTCTTTGTAGTGTTGTAGTTCTGCTCTGATTCTGACAGTTTTATGCTAGAAAATGCTATAGGATGATCCAATTCTCCTGCTCCTGGCTGCGCCAGAATAGCTCCAAATGTTATGGCTGATGCATCTACATGTACGTGGAATGTCTTCTCCTAGTCTAGGAATACTATTATTGGTGTTGTTACCATATTTTCTTTCATCGTATCTAGGCCATGTTGAAAATCCTCATTCCACTGGAACTTTGTATCTTTCCTTAGCAGTTTCTCCATCGGTGTGGTGATCTGCGTGTACCCTTTTATAAATTTTATGTAGTATCATGTGTGTCCCAATGTCTCTCTTAGTTGAGGACTGTTTTTGGTGGTGGCAAGTTAACTATTACTGCAATCTTGGTAGGTTCTACTAGTAACCCTTTCTTGCATACTATATGGCCCAATAGTATCCCAAACGGTGTTCCAAATATGCACTTCTTGATGTTTAATGATATCTGGCACTAACTTCATCTTTCTAACATCAGCCGCAAGACCTCTACATGGTCTTTCAACAGACTATAGACTATCCAATCGTCCAAGTATACCTCTTTAAACTGGTGGATAAATTCTTTAAATACAACTATGACTTCTCTGGAAAATATTGTTGGAGCATTCTTCAGTCCAAATGACATGGCCATGTACTGGTAGGATCCCCATTCTGTAGCAAAAGTGGTCTTGTATCTGTCTTCTGATGCTATATTGATCTGATGGTATCCTGAAAATCCGTTGGTGAATGAATAAAATTCATGTCCTCCTACATTCTCCAACACCTCACCTGTGAAAGGTGTAGGGAATGGGTCATGTAGGCACACATCATTCAACTTCCTCAATTCGATGCATGTTCTTATCCCACCTTGTTTTTTCTCCTGAACTACTATCGATCTTATCCATTCTGATTCTTCCATAGGTTCTATGATTCCATCTTCCAACATCGTATCGATCTCATCTTTGAATTTTTTCTTATATATCGGATTTAGTCTGTATGGTCGATGGCTGATTGGTCTTTCCTCAGCTCTGAGTGGTATATTCATTTCACCTAGCTCTCCTGCTATGCCCTTCATTTCTGTGAACATTGTGGGGAACAGGTCGTTGTACTCGCGTAGTAACTCTATTATGCTTTCCACTATTTGCTCATCCCAGTAGTCCCCAATGCTGGCCATTTTGGGATTCTCAACTGTCCCAATGTTGACTTTATTCACCTTGATCAACGCAACAATTACTTCTAATTCTATAGGTGTACCTTCCACTTCTCTTTCTCCTTCAACTTCCTCAATTTGAATATCGCGCAGGTCGTCTTCCTCTGGTACTTCTTCCTGGACATGGTAGCATGACAATAGTTCTTTCACTATCTGTCTGTTCTGTTGTTGTTCTTTTGTTATGAGTTCTACTTTTGGTTCCTTAAAGAATATCACCCCTCATATTTGCTTAAGTGTTGCATCTATGTTGGGGTTCTCATGCTCAAATGAGAAAGTGACTGTAAAGTTTTGTTGTAGTACTGGCCAGCTCGTAGTGCCTCTTCGCAGTTCCTGGTCCATATACCAATTTGTTGGGATGCCCTCTAATGTGTGTGAAAAATTATGTGGCCATTATTCTGGGGGTGTCATTTTACACAACGTTGTGCACTTCTCCAAGTGTTCCGCCGGTGCCCCTTGTCCATCATATTTTTGTTGTTGGTTGCTTCCTTGTTCTGTGCCAAACCTAATGTGCAGTAACCGCTTAAATTGGTACCAGTCCTTTATTGTTTCTTTGTGTGCGCCCCACCATCTTGCAAGTGTGGCCTTGAGTGCTATATCTAGTGCTAAGAGTCTATTATTTTCTAACACTTCATCTTCGTAACATGTCAAGAATGCTTCTAGATCGTTTACCCCATGGAAACTGGGTGGTTCCCTTATATTCGTACCTACCCATCTTATTGGGTAGTTTATTCTTGCGCAACTTCTTGTGGAAACTTCGTGTAGCCTCTTTTGCCAGTTCTCTAAACCCGAATCTGAATCTGACGCACATGGGGTGATGATCCACCAATTGAGTATCCCATCTGCAGTTGGGTTTATGTAATACTCATCTCACGCAGTTGTTCTATACAACTGTCTAATTACCTCCAAATCCAAGCAAGTAGGCTCTACGAACATTTCCCCTTCCGATGGGTCTAATGGCGCAATGACCCTGTATTCTCCTAACTCGAAGGTAATTTTCCATGTATTTAAGTTGATTATGGCCTGGATATCAAACGCCCAATCCAAGCCGAGCAATGTTGGGTAAGGTGTTGTGTCGTCCACTATATATACTACTTCAAAGTCAGATTTAGTGCGCACTCCATCTAGATATACTATCACTCCTTTCAGCCTCCCTATTGGTAGAACTCAATCATTTTTTCTTGCACCCTATATGCATTTGATTTCCTCTCTCTCATCAACTCCATGGTTCTACAGTCTTTGTCATCATGGCCTACTGACTTGCAAAAGTTGCAATATGAGCTCTTTGGGACTGTCTTGTACTTCTGCATCATTGGGCAGTGATATGGATCGTGGCCTTGTTTCTTACATATTTCACACCATAGTCCTCTTGTTGGTAACATATTTTTCATTCCTACAGACATGTATTGCGCGAATGTTGGACATTCGTTCTTATGGTGTCGTTATGTCCTGTATGTGGTACACGAAACGACTTCTAGTTTGTCCTTACTTTTGTTCTGTTTTAGCTGGAAAGTTAAGTTCTTGAAATCCTCCTTCAGCTCTTCGATGGATGGATCTATCTTCTGATATTGGTTTTCTTCCAGTTGTAGGGCTCCCTGCAAAGCCTCTACCTATCTCTAAAATTGATGTTGTCGCAGTGGATATTTTAAGTGTGGTAACAGTCAATTGACGAACATGTGCCTATGTTGCATATCTGTCATGACATATTTCAGTTTTCCTTTCAGTCACTTGAATCTTTGTTCAATCTCCCATACAAATTCTCCTACTTTCTGTCGGATTTCTATCAGCTCGTTCATGTATTGGTCCTTTGATCTTGGTTTTTGAAATTTATTTATCAAAAACTTCTTGATATCCACAATCGTTCTGGTTGTCCCTAGTGGATTTTTTGTGGCTAAACTCATATACCAATCCATTGCACAATCCCTTAGTGTGACTGCTAGCTATGCAAGTTTAGTGTCCTCGTTTCTGATCTGTTTTTCTTCCTAGATCTTTTCACAAATAAACAGGTGCTTCTTCGAGTCCTCCGACACTTCTCCTTTGAATTCTGGTAACCTGATGGTGGGATCATGTTCTTCCATTCTGAATGCTGAAATAATACCTCTGTGTGGTGTATATACTTGACTAATGCTTCCTGAAATGTCTCCCCGAGTTGTTTTTCCTTATGTATATGTACTTCCTGTTGTCTTCCTTCTCCCGAAATTCAGTTTTCTAAACGGTGGTGTTTTTCTTGGAGTGTTAGTCACACATGGGTTTATGGGTTCCACACTGGAATTAATATGGATAGGATTGTTGCCTTCTATTCCCACTCTTGGACCTCTCATCTTCTTCTCATATGTTGCACGCAGGATTTCCTCAATCTTCTCCACATCTTGAAGATCCTCTACCTCCTCTTCATCACTTTCCAAGCCTTCCCTCACAGCTACGACTCTCTTCTTGGTGTTCACCTTGTATTGGTAGGGTACTCCACTGCACATCTTTCCAGTTGTCGCCATGATCCTCTTGATCAGGTCATCATCCATCATGATTGAGTCCAAGGCTTCCTCCTTTCCTTTATCCCTTTCTCCTTTTTCTGTCAGTGCTTCCCCCCTTCCCCCATGCATGTAGGGAAGTTTAGTTGTCTGACTCCATTGTCATTACACCTTTATTGTAGAGAAATATCTTAATAGAAGTATACAGTGATCTAATATACCTTCCTCGAGGCCTGTGTAGAAGCTCTTGCTTTGTTGTGATGTACAACTTCACGGTATCTACTGCAAATTCTGTTATAAATCTTGCTACAATACTGTTGAGCCAAAAATCTATTGTGGGGGTGAATTTGTTATTCACATGTTGTAACTGTGAGATCTGAACTTAGGTCCACTCTAATTGTTGGATCCGATTTGTTGTGTGGTTGTCTTTCAACCTCAATATCCACTACTGCAATATGTGTGGAAAATCACAGAAAAATACTTCATGCAGATCAGTAAACACATACTTCTCAAGATATTTGCATTGTGTTACTCTAGGGTTTTTGTTATCTTGTTGCACAAACTCTATCTCCTTTTTTTTTAACCATCTCTCTATTTCCTCCTTCGTAGGTCTCCAGGGTATAAACATTCCCTTCTATATTTTCATTCTTTTTGACAGATCTTCAGCAGATCTCATCCACTCAATCCTATGTTGTTCCAACTGACAACATAGCCATTTGTTGGTTTCTTATATTAGTTATACCTTTTACATGATTGACCTAGGTTTAGGTCTACTAGGGATCCAACAAAGCCTCTAAAACTATCATCCCTTCTGGTAAACCAGAACGAAATGCAATACACATAGTGCACTGCGCAGTCTCACCCGAGATAGTTCTATGGGTGGTTGCAATGCGTAAGTTCTTGCAACCTGGGAATGAGTGGGGATCTAGGACTGTACTATGTGAGCTTCATTAAATTACTATATCATTCACCTATCTTAGCTATTCTGTCATTCTTTATTCATGCATGTAAATCAACAGATCTAACTACTTCATCAAGATATTCATCTAAGATCTAACCATTGACAGCCAAGACATAAACAATAATCATTCCACATAACACATGATTTATCGTGGTTCACCCCCTCCTAGCCTACGTCCACAAAGATTTGGCACTTAAGCTCTTTTATTATGGCTTTGTCATAAATGGCACCGCACGCACTACAACTCCATTCATACATTCACAAAATAGACTCCACGACCTTAATGAGGATGACTAAATCCCACCATGCTCCTCAGCCTGCGATCTAACCCTTAAGGTCTAGTTACTTTTCTCTCCCCCAACTCAAAAGCTTACAAAAAGGTATCAGATTATAGTTGTGTTACAGACCTGTTACTCTATCTCACGCGAGTAAAACACAATGATCAGAACCTTTCAACCCTCTTCAACCCCCCCTCCTAGACCTCCTAGGTATCTATATATATACGTTTTTGGCTCATCAACCATTACAATGCATTACAAAAACCCTAACCCTAGCGTCGTTAGGTCTTCCATGCATGCACACACGATTATTTTCCTTCCTGTTGTTGCTTTCCTCTTACATGCCTTTCTTCCCAAAATAGCCTTTCTTTCTGATTCAACCTGCTTCCTACAATCAACCTTATTGATTGGCCTAAGTTGTCTTTGAATTTTCCAAGGGAGTAGGTTACCTAACTTTAAATTATTGTAATTTCCTATGTTTTAGAAGGATTTCATAGGATAAGGTTAGCTAAATTGAAATATATTTTCTAATCAAATCTACCTTGTTAAGAAGATATCAAGAGTTTATAGAGATCTAGAGAGATATTAGGGTTAGGTTGAAATATCAAGGAGAGTTTTGTGGATGTGAACAGATCCAGGAATTTCATTTTGTATATTTCGTAATACTACGTTCAATGGGAATAAAAGAGAAGAGATGAAGAAAGGGAGGTGTAAATGAAGAGGCCAAGTGTGGTTGTAATGACCCTTGATTATTAAGCATGATTAATTTAATAATAATCCTAAAGATTAGCTAAATTGTATTTATATCATAAAATAATATTTCTAATTGGATATTATTAAATAGTGTACATGAGGGTTAATGAATGATTAATTATTAATTGAGTCATTAATTAATTAAGTATTAAATTAATGGTTAATAATAAAAATATAATACTAATTTAAGTTACGTTCTCGTAAAAGGGAAACATAATAATGAATGGGATAAGGCATTTAAATATGGGATAAGGCATTTAAATATGGGATAATGCATTTAAATAAGGGATAAGGCATTTAATAATAGGATAAGGTCTTTAAGAATGGGATAAGGTGTAATAAAGAGTTAGGTGGGAGTTAATGTGGAAGGGCGGTGAAGGAGGAATAAGGGAAGTTGAGAAGGGTTATGGGGGATTCATTCAACGAGAGGGGGAGAGCTTGGAGGATTGGAGAGAGTGAAATCCACAGTGGAATTTACAGTGCACCGGGGGGCTGCAGAGGTTTTGGGCTCGGAGGGCTAGGACATCCATTGATGTCCTAGGGCTAGGTGCTACTAGTCGGCAGGGAGGTTGGTTTTGGGGTGTCCTAAGGAGCCAGCTAAAGGAGCAAGCTAAGGAAGCAAGCGGCAGCATCAGGTTCAGGTTAGAGTTACGAATTATTTTGAAGTAAATTGTTATTAAATTTCATTACTATGAAAAATTTGATTTTAAATGTGCTAGATGTAGTAATTATTAAATTTTACTGTGATGTTCTAAATCAATGGTAGTTTAAATTAAATTAGAGCATTACAGTGGTCAAGATTTTAACAGAGGCCAATGAATGGAAAAGTCAGGCCTAGATAGGAAAATAAGAGAAGGCCATGTTTCTATAAATTAGATTACAGAATAGAGTGTGGATATTGTATGCATATAATTGATTGAATGAAACTGTATGTTTATATGCCCTCTCCATGTTATTGTGAGGTCTAGATATCCTTTTCCATTGTGTTAGTATTCCTCTGTACCTTTGAATGATATATTGAGTTATTAATTTTATGATAGTTCATATCCTTTTATCTGTTGGAAAACGTTTTTAGATTCGTCAGTTGCAGATTCAAGGTCTAAACCATGTTTAAGACCTCACATAAGGAGGATAGATCATGGATTGATCATCGATCATCAGATGAGATCGATGATCTTGGGATAGATCATGGTCAGGTTTACATTTTGAAGTCATTTTAAATTGTGGATATATAGAGCTAAGTCTGTTATGTGGACATGATAGAGATACAGATCGAGAATTCCCCTTTGAACCATGGTTAAAATTTAATAAATATTTAGTAATTGTGGTCGTTGGACTATCCCAAGACTGTACAATAATTTTCGATCATTGGTGGTAAAGAGTAAATCCATCCATCCATCCAAAGTGGAGGTCTACGATCCACAATCCATCGCGCAAGGTAAAGTGAGTGAATTTTAATACAAAGTAACCCGTCAACAATGATTCATGTTAAACCAACCTTGGACACATGGATAAAGGAGGACACCATCGGGACCCCTCAAGGAAGAATCATAAACTACTTCATGACCCTCGTGGAATTATAAAATGAAACCACTTTAGTGTAGTGGTAAAACGATATTCCATTTAGCATTTTTACATAGTTCTTGGTTTCGTGGAGCCTAAAGAATAAGTGCTCGGGTGCTAAGGGATACAATATTCTAATACATGTCATATAGGAATGGTCAAAACCCATGGTCACAGAGCTTGGAGATAACACTCAAGTGATCGAGGTGGTTCTGAGGGATATACTGGTGCATGAGGTTATATAGACCATGATTTAGCACTTGGACACTAAATCCTTACAATTTTGGGGTTACTGTGTGTAGATTTGTGTTAAGCCAAATACACAGAATTCTAGTACCAGCGTTATAAATCACTCTTGATATCACTTTGTAGGGATTGATTATGTCGCCATAGGACAAATAGGAGAAGAGATCGCGCATGGATTAGACAACGAGATCGATATACCTAGAATATGAAGTTCTTATGAACTTCATAAGCACCATAATGGGTCTTATTACCATAAGTTATTATTAACAAAGTATCTGCACAATGGAAGCAAGGATGCCTCGACATTTTTTATAGGTACCAGAGGTGTCAAATTATACGATACCATGATTTCTAAAATGAATATAGAGACTTCTAAGTGCCATCACCTTAAGATATTCTTAATGATAACCTAGGTTTATAGGTGATTATGATAATTATACTATATTTCATATTATGTTATACCATCAAATTAACAAAGGAAAATGATCCAATTAACGAGGGTTAATTAACTTATAATTCCTTTAGTGAGCTAGAAACCCTAATGTCGAATATGGAAAGAGGAGGAAGAGGACTCACCTATATTTTGATACTATAGATGGTGAAAATCCTGGGCTTAAGTGTGTAAGTTTTAAACTTGTGAAGTAAAGTAATGCATACAAATTCTTAAGAAATAAATTAATCAATGGCTCATACACATAGCACACAAAGATTTACACTGGAAACCCTTAACCAAGAGAAAACCACCCTTCCTTGGTGCCACAACTTTCAACTCTTTATTGTATTAATTTCACCATTCACCATACAATATATACAATGTTTTAGGTATTTCGTAGCTACCAAAACCTTAATCCCTTAATCCGAGATTAATTTAGAAAACCGCTAAAATAGCAAAAACCGCCCAAAAAAACAAATTTTAGGGCGTTTCCTCGAACCCCGTCGGCTCCAGGTGGTAGCATTCCAGGGGAGACATACCTGGCCCCCCCTGGGACCCCCCTAGGAAAGAATCCGGTGCACATGACACATATAGCTAAGGAAGTTAGGATCATCAGATGTTGTTGTCGAATCTGACGTGCCCACACACACACATGCAAAGAATATAACACATACCCAACATTCTCCCACTTGTTGTTTTTTTTGCATAAATGGGTTCAAAGGAGTGTATAGTCAACAATCCTAGGCAACAATGCCCATTGTTACTCTACACTAGGAGAATGTTTCTGTGCTCACAAACTTTGTCAATGAATATGCAACATTCTTCAAAGTGTCAACCTTTTCAAGAAACACCTTCTTTTCTTCAACCATGTCTTTCACAAAGTGATATTGAACATCTATATTCTTTGTCTTCGAATGATAAGTTGGGTTCTTTTCCAGGAATACTGCACTCTGATTGTCACAATCTATTCTCACTGCTTTTTGTACAAACCCAATACCTGAACACAATATCTGTAACCATATTTCTTCCTTGCTTGCATGAGTGGTTGCCATGTATTCAACTTCTGTAGTTGAGAGTGCCACTACAGCCTATGTTTTTCTCATCCAACTGATTTCTCCTCCAAATAGGTTAAACACATACCCACTTGTATATATTCTCCAATCCAGATCTCCATCACAGTCTGCATCAACAAAGCCATGTATGTCCACCACTCTGTCCAATCTTGGTCTTCATTGGTAGCACAATCCATTACTGGTAGTGCCACGAAGATACCTAAAGAGCCTCTTTACTGTTTTCCAATGCTCCTTTCCTATTTTTGACATATACATGCTCAAAACACCCACTGCATGTGCAATATTTGGTCTAGTACAAACCATTGCATACATCAAACTGCCAATTGCACTAGCATATGGAACATGGGACATGTCCTCTTCTTCTTCATGTGCCTTGGGACACTGATCTGTAGATAACTTTACACCTATAGGAATAGGAACCTTGACCGATTTACTTCCATGTATATTAAACCTCTGCAATATTGTCTCAACATATTTTCTATGATGCAACTAGAGTTTCATGTTTGCACGATCTCTTTTAATCTCCATTCCCAGAATAAATTTAGCAGCACCGAGATCCTTCATGTCAAATTTGGAGGATAGATGCGATTTCACCTCCTTGATAAAATCCATGTTATTTCCTACCAGAAACATGTCATCAACATACAACACTACATAAATGAAGTGATTACCAACCTGCTTGGAATATACACAGTGATCAACCCTGCTTCTCACAAATCCCAAAACAAGGATGTATGTGTCAAACTTTTGGTACCACATCCTAGGTGATTGATTCAGACTATATAGTGACTTCTTTAGCTTACAGACCAACTCTTTCTTTCCCTTCAATACAAATCCTTCTATCTGCTTCATGTGGATTTCTTCTTCCATATCCCCATGTAGGAATGTTGTCTTCACATCCATCTATTCCACTTCAAGATCAAAAGCAACAACAATAGATAAAATAAATCTAATAGAAGTTAACTTACCAACAAAAGAAAAAATCTCACCAAAGTCAATTCCCTCTACCTGGGAATAACCTTTTGGTACTAACCAAGCTTTGTATTTCTCCACTTTTCCTTCTGCATTAAACTTCTTCTTAAACAACCGTTTTCTACCAACATATTTTCTTCCAGCTGGCAACTCAACTATATCCCATGCCTCATTCTTATCCAAGGCATCCATTTCTTCAACCATGGCCTTCTTCCATAGTTTACTATCCTCTGAATTCACTGCTCCCTTGACAGTTCTGGGATCATCATCAGTAATAGATAAAGAAAAATTAGAACGAAAATCAAGTGGATTATACCTTTCTAGTTTCCTTATTTCCCTCACTGATCTCCTCAATACTGGGGTATGAGGTTCTTCTTATTCTGCTTCATCTTCTTCAGACGATTCAGATTTTGCATCATCCAACTCAAACTCTATTTTCTCAGGTTCTTCTTGCCTTGGTAGGAATTCCTATTTTGAAACATCTTTTGCCTCTCTAAACACAACATCCCGACTGTAAACAATATTCTTATTTTTTGGATTCCAAATCTTGTAACCTTTCACACCATCTTTATAACCAATAAAGATACACTTTTTAGATTTTTTATCCAGCTTCTATTTTCCTTTGGAACATGTACATAAGCCTCACAATCAAACACTCTAAGATGTTCAAGAGCGGATTTCTTTCCAGTCCATACCTCGTGTGGATTTTTATCATCCAATGTTGATGAGGGTAATCGATTGAACAGGTAACATGCTATACCCACTATCTCTTCCCAGAATTCCTGTCCTAACTCGGCACTACTAAGCATGCTCCTTGATTTTTCCATCAGTTTCTTGTTCATCCTTTCTGCAACTCCATTCTGCTGAGGTGTGTATGGAGTATTCTTCTTGCAGAATTATTCGAATTCATTTCTGCAGAATTCTCCACCATTATCTTTCCTCAATACCTTTATTTTCTTCTCTATTTGATTTTCTACCAGAGCCTTAAACTCTTTAAATTTATCAAATACCTCAGATTTCTTTCGAAAAAAATAAATCCATGTGTTCCTTGAGAAATCATCTATGAATGAAATATAATACACATATTTACCTAGTGATGGAACATGCACAGGTCCAAACACATCATTGGGTATCAAATCTAAGATCCCCTTTGCTCTTGTAGCACCAAATGGGAATCTTAATCGATTTTGTTTTCCATATATGCAATGTTCATAGAAATCAAAATCCAGAGTGCAATTAGACATACCTTCAATCATACCTTTACCGTGTAGTGTTCGAAGGCCCTTTTCTCCAATATGCCCCAGTCTTTGATGCCACAACATGGTCTTCTTTCCAGGGACAATATTGGTCTTGTCTTCTTTATTTGTCTACTCAAGGACAAAAAAACTGTTACACCCATTAGTATAAGTTCTTCCCAACAACTTGTACAAAGTTCCACACCGAACTCCCCTCATCAAAAACATTGCTCCTCGTACCATCTTGCAAGTTCCCTTTCCCAATACAGTATCCACTCCTGCATCATCCAACTTTCTTATAGATATTAGGATCCTGGCTAGTTTTGGAATGTACAGAACCCCAGGGAAAGTTCTAATCCTTCCATATTTTAGCATCAAGTTAACCATTCCACGTCCCATGATTTTGGCTGTCGATTCATCTCCTAGGAATACATCACCACCATCGTATTTTTCATATTCACAAAACCGCTCCCTGTGAGGAGTCATATGGTATGATGCACCTGATTCGATCAACCATACATCACAATCTGCATGTGTACCTGTAGATTCCAGGTAAACATTACCTTCTTCTTCAGTGGAGGTTTTCGCCTCTGTGGAAGAGGTACTATTAGATCCCTTTGGTTTATCAACATTCTTAGACTTGTAATCTTTCTTATAATGCCATGTTTTACCACACTTCCAACATTTCCTCAAAGATTTTCCTGGAGACTTAGATCTACCTGTAGATTTAGATCTCCCCCCCCGAAGACTTACCAAGATTCTTGTCTTAGGTAAAACCTCTTACAAATAAAGCATATGTGCTATGACCATCCATGCTTTTCCTCCTCATCTCTTTAAATAACAAGGATGCAACTACATCCTCATACTTCAATGTAGATTGAGTGGTATTGCCAATTTCTACAACCAGATTATCCCAAGAGTCTGGCAAAGAACATAACAAAGTAATACACTTATCTGCTTCTGTAATCGTAATATTAACAAAGATAGGTTGACTTACCAGAGTATTAAAGGAATTTATATGTTCTGTCACAGAATCTCCATCTTCCATCCTAATATGATACGACTTCTTTCGAAGAAACAACTTGTTTACCAGGGACTTTGATTGATACAAATTCCCTAACTTATCCCATAGTTCCTTGGTTGTATATTCTCCCGAGACATTCAACAACATCGAATCTTCCAAGCAGAGTCAAATAGTACTCCTTGCTCTTCTGTCCAACTTCTCCCAATATTCCTTCGACATACCAGTAGGTGGTGTACTGGTAGTTTATTTACTAGTAGGTTGTGTACCAATCGACTGTGTACCAGTAGGCTATGTACCAGTAGGATGTGTACCAAGATCCACAATGATCCATTGTTATTTGTCTACAAGAAGGTACTCCATATTGAGCTTCCATCGCTCAAATTTTTTACCGTTGAACTTCTCTATCTTGATTCTAGAAGAGCTTTCCTTTCCTGTTTATACACTCGAATCGCCATTGCAAAATCTCCCACTAAACTCAGGTTTATCACAGACCCAAGATAAACTTGATCTATCAAGACCGAGGCAAACCCTCAGCAACAAAGGTGCCCCTCTGAAGCCAAAAACTAGCTCTGATGCCACATGTAAGTTTTAAACCTGTGAATTAAAGCAATGCATACAGATTCTTAAGAAAAACAAAAATTAATCAATGGCTCATACACATAGTACACAGAGATTTACACTGGAAACCCTTAACCGGGAGAAAACCACCCTTGGTGCCGCACCTTTCAACTCTTTATTGTATTAATTTCACCATTCACCATAAAATATATACAATCTTTTAGGTATTCCATAGCTACCAAAACCCTAATCCCTTAATCTAGGATTAATTTAGAAAACCGCTAAAAATAGCACAATTCGCTAAAATAGCAAAAATCGCCCAAAAAACAAATTTCAGGGTGTTGCGCGTAACCAGGGGGGGCATACCTGCCCCCCCTTGGGAACCCTCTAGGAAAGTTCCTGGTGCAAACGACACAAATAGATAAGGAAGTTGGGATCGTCAGACGCAGTTGTCGAATCCGACATGCCCACACACACACATGCAAAGAATATAACACATACCCAACAAAGTGGATATTTGTGATAGTCCTCCAAGAGTGATACAAATCTAGGTATGGCTTTGCACATTCATATCCAAATTATTTCAAGAGATAATTCCCCCCCATCACCATTACAAAAATGTATAAGCAATCTCCCTTGAGGTTTTAGGGTTGAAACTTCCAAGGTATGAGTGGATTTGTGCTAGTGAATATGCCTTATAATGAGTCAATCAAAGATGCAAGTTTGGAACCAATATGGCCAAAGGAGTCCTTGTAGAGATGTCAGAGATCATAGGTGCAAGAATACCTAGGGAAATGAGGAAGGAGACTAACAGTAACCCAAGGTGATAACTGAAAATTAGGGTTTTTCCAAAGATAAGAGAAGAATATTTTCAAATTTGAAGAGACTTTACAAATAGGAGTGGAAGGGTATTTCTATGCAAAGGAGAAACCTCAAGGAATGAAAAAAACATTAAATTAGTTTTTAGGGTACTCGTGTTGTATGGAACCTACCTAAATGCACAAGAGAGTGTTCAATTGGTTATTAGGTTACCCTAGTTGTATGGAACCATCATATTTTTCCTTTAGGTTGCATACTGCAGGTCCAGTTATAATGGTGTCATGGGTTTTTATTCCCAAAATGACCCTTTGTTACACAAATTGTATATTAACAATTACAGTACCAAAATAGAATCCACAATATAGTCATTTCCAAGAGATTAAGAATGTTTTGTGAATTTTACTCAAGTTGACTACTTAAATAAAAAGTCCCAAATGGGTTTGGGAAGATATGGACCCAATTTAAGCATCCTAAGTGACCATAGACCTAGATTTGGTGTTTCTCACCCCCAATTGGACTAATGAAGTTAGGGAAGTCCCTAAATGGGTACCCCAAGGGATTAAAATGAGTCAAAATGTAAAAAAAGGTAGGAAACCAAGGGGGAACAAAAATCTAAGGAGCCCTCCCTAGTTCCAAACATCCGAGTGAGGCCGCACATCTATGCTAGGGTGAGAGAGGCTCTTGGAAGGTCATACACCACATAAGGCAATAATTGATAGGTATCCTATCATAATTGGGTGGTTCATGCATGACTAATATGTAGGGGTGGACTACACAAGGAATCTCTTAGTTAGTAGGCATATAAGAGTAATTAAGTGAAAATTTCATATGCTACAACTCTTGTAGAT
Source organism: Picea engelmannii (assembly GCA_009831015.1). Classification (NCBI taxonomy): domain Eukaryota; kingdom Viridiplantae; phylum Streptophyta; class Pinopsida; order Pinales; family Pinaceae; genus Picea; species Picea engelmannii. The sequence goes on from ML783762.1 coordinate 220,098, forward strand.
TTTTGAGAGCTTGTTTTTCAAGAGATTTTTTGTAGAAATTTTTACACTATAGTATAATGCAATCAAAGCATCATGCATTTCCTTGTTGATATTCTTGTCTTCAATGTGAATGATTAAATAATCATTCATCTAATAAAAAAATATTATCTTTACCTTGGGTTCCTTGTATTATGTGCATTCAATCATTTCAGATTACTAGGTGTGAAGATCTCTTTCTCAAGATGATCACAAAAATGAATCTCTTCCAACAAAATTTGCAACAAGTACTTCCAAATTGTAAAATTGGAAGAACATTCCAACTTTCCACACTCTCTAAGACCAAGAGTAGTCATAGTTATAAATATGAAGCACACCTCAAAGAAAAATCAACAACAAATTAAGTAGATCAACTTTTTAAGGTTTGAATGCTTCTCCCAAGTGCACTAGCATTTCACACTTGAAAAATTGTCACACATCAAGAACCTCTCCCAAGCACTGAGAAACTGAGATATTGAACTCCTTCTTAACCAATAAAGCAATCTTAGTGAAATCAACTCTAATAGAATGTGGGAATTTCTAAAATTTATTCTTTAAAAAACTTTATAAATTTCACATCATTTACTTGAGGTTCCCCATATCTATTTCATAGAACTTTCAACCTTTATGCTTGAATCTGAAATATAAATTACAACATCAATATACTTCACCTTTTTCCAACCCAATCAGTAGGAAATATTAAGAAGATAGACATTGAAAATACATACTTGAAGGAGAGAAGTTTACAACCTTTAGGGCATGATTTGTTTCTTGTATTAGATCTAAAAATTAGTTTAGTTACAAGAAATTTATTACAACAATACATATGATTTCTAGTTTCTTCTTGGCATGTTAAATCACATAACATATGTTCCAAGTTGCATCAATAAATTATTATACAAAAATGGCCAAGAAACCACTCGTAAACAATGAGAACACAAATATGATTTGAGATTTGGAACATACAAATTTGGGGAAAATGACACACTTTATATTACAACATAAATGAATATACAATATAATACTTCAACTCAGCCCAATATGTCGTTTTGTCTCCTCCAATTAAGGACACTCTGATTTATACCAAACCCTAGTTGGGGATTTCACCATAAATGACAAACCTTAACTAAAATACGACATCCTAGAAAGGCATCTCACCAATCTCTCCTAGTTTCACTAGAGGCTACACAACAAGGTAGCATCACATCAACAAGTCCACCCTTGTATCTACCACTTTCTTTACACAATTCTTCAAGGATATTCGTAAGATTCCATCACACATGATCCACTAGTGTTGAGTTCTCCAAGTGTTTTCTATGGTTTCATTCCACAAATCATATGTCTTGGTCACACCAAGACTTCAACCCTTGTGCTCCATGTATTCTCTAGAGTTTATCTCACATAAACACTAGCATACAAATTCTTCACCTAATCCTTTCAAGCCTTGCGTCACAAAAGGAAAAGGACTATGAGACAAGTACATCAAGAACATGTAAATGACCTAGTGACTAAGTTGTTAATTCAAAGACACTCTCCTCCCTTTATATAATATATATGAGAGAGGCCAACAATATATAGTTGACTAAGTCCACAAGAAACCTAATCTAATCCTTTAGAGTAGGCCCACATGAGGATCTCTCCTCTCCAAGGTGTACTCATGTCACAAGGTGGTTGGACTCTAGGTTGTCCTTAGTGGTGCACTCTCCATGCTAAGGATCCAAATGAAAATGGCTCCTCATATCAAGGTGGCACACTCTATAAGACAATCTCCTAAACTCCAACTCTCCTCCTCCACATGTATGCATTGGGTCCATAGTGACTTTGAAGTGGTGCTCCCTCCAGGAAAGATCCTTCAAGCTAAGAGCTCAACCTCCTAGAGTGTTCTAGGTTATCCTGATGCTCCTAGATCCAAACACATTTCGTCCTAGTGGCTAGATCTCCTTCACAATGTAGCTCCACATCCCATGTGAAGGTCCCGTCCTTCTCAACACGTGCTCCATGTAGAATATTTAAATGGAACATATGATAATTTTGTCCATAAGAAGCATGAATTACCTATCATATATCTTGAGCATAACACCCACCTATAATAATATCTCCAAATTTCAATCACCAAGATAGTCTAAGATACACAAGTGGATAGAGTTTCACCATGCACCCCACATCACATGGAGCACACCAATAACATGGTGTAAAAATTTTTGTAGCAACCCAAAAGGTAACAATATGGTTCTCTAGAATGGTTAAAATCAATTCATCAACAGAGTGGCCATTAATAAGTTTCCCAACTTTGGGATCAAGTAGGGGAATACCTTGAATCAATGTTGCATCAACTTTTGTATGCAAAAAATAATCTAGGAATTCAATAGTGGAGAACATATAGGGTTGGGACCAAGGGAAAACCTTGCCTTGTTTATTGAAAGAGACCGACTTGTTAATATTTACTTTTTTTAAAGGAAGGAAAGCTAAATCAATTGTGAAAAAAATATTGATGTTGTTAATGAAGGTGGGAGCAAACCTCAAATCTTTGAGAATTGCTAGAATAAAAGGCCACTCTACTTAGTCATATAACTTCTTGAAGTCAATTTTGGTGAATAATATACATCATGGATAGCAGAGTGATCACATTCCATGCATTCCCAGACTACTATGACATTGTCTAGAGTGTATCACCCATGAATAAACCTAGTTTGTTCTAGACGAATAATTGTTGGAAAAATATACTTAATTTGTAAGGTAAGTCTTAGAAAAACAAGATCGCAGAGCAATAAATAAAAAAAAATGAGGAAATAAAACACAAAAGATACACAATACAATAGAGACATAGATATATGTGGTTCACCTAGTGTGGGCTATGTCCACTAGAGAAATTGTCAGGTCCTTCCTTTATTATTATCCAACAAATGAAGGGATACAACCAACAACACACCCGTTGTAACTTCCTCTTCTTCCTCTCACAATATCCTCACTCATAATACAATATTCACAATGATACATAGTCACAATACATTTCCCTCACAAAAGAGGGTCTCCTTCTAGGGAAAAAAAACCCTAACATAACTTCTACCGTCATATCTGCGACCTTATAATGAACGATCCAGATTTACTATGAAATTACAATATACATTTACAAGGAAAATTTTCCTTTGGGGGCCCACTTTCCCCCAGACCCCATAGGGGGGGTAACCCTCCTTGCACTCCCCCACGTGGAGGAGTGTACATTCTTCTGGGGTGTAAAGTCTCCATGGGGTATAAACATGGTTGAAAACAAAGACCTCTGAATCAGGAAGATAATCAGGCTCCACAACCAACAATCTCCCACTTGGAGACTGATCTCAACAACTCCACCATTGTTGTATCTATTAGACTATGAACCTTCTTGGACCTGAAAAAATTCTCATCTTCAACTTCATGATTTAATACCAACTAAAATTGGGAAGGAACTCAATTTTTCCTTGGTTACTCCCTTTGTTAACATGTTTGTAGGATTCTGGCTAGTGTGTATCTTTTCCAACTTCAAATGTCCATCTTCCAAGACGGATCGTATGAAATGGTACCTGATATGTATATTCTTAGTCTTAGAATGGAAGGCTGAGTTATTTGCAATATGAATGGCACCCTCACTGTCATAGTACAACTTGCTATGCTCTTGCTTCTTGACCAATTCCTTCATAAACCTATGTATCCAAATAATCTCTTTACTAGCCTCTGTAGCAAAAACATATTATGCTTCTGTTTTTGAAAGTGAAACAACCTTTTGCAGTTTCGAAATCCAACTTACTGTTGTTTCACCTATAGTAAGAACATACCCTGTGGTGATCCTCCTATTATCTTTATCACCTGCCATATCTGAATCATCATATCCATGTAGAACAATGCCTGAACCTCCAAAAAATAATGCATGAGTAGCAGTACCTCTAAAATACATGAGAATCCACTTTACTGCCTCCCAATGTTCTTTACCTGGATTTTTCATATACCTGCTCACAACTCCCACTACATGTGCAATATCTGGTCTTGTGAAAACCATCGCATACATCAAGCTTCCAACTGCTCATGAATAAGGGACCTTGGACATGTATTCTATCTCCTCCTATGTCTTGGGACACATTTCCTTAGTTTATCTGAAATGGCTGGCCAAAGGTGTACTAACTGGTTTTGAATTCTGCATTCTAAACCTCTCCAACACCTTCTCTATGTACTCACATTGAGACAATGTCAATTTGTGATTTCTCATGTCTCTTGTTATTCTCATACCAAGGATTTTCTTTGCAACACCCAAATCCTTCATCGCAAATGAATTAGCTAATTTATTCTTGAGCACATTTATATCCTTCATATTAGATCCTGCAACAATCATGTCATCTACATACAATAGCAAGATAATATAGCTTCCATTTTCTAGCCTTTTAAAATAAACACAGTGATCGGAATTACATCTACTATAACCTTGTTTTATCATAAACCTATCAAACTTCAAATACCACTGCCTTGGATCTTGCTTTAGGCCATACAAGCTCTTCTTCAACCTACATACCAAATTCTCTTTCCCTTTGACCTCATACCCATGTGGCTGCTACATATAAATCTCTTCCTCCAAATCTCCATGGAGAAAAGTTGTTTTTACATCTAATTGTTCAATATGAAAATATTCTACTTGCAAAAGACTTAAAATAGTCCTAATTGAAGTCATTTTAACAACAGGAGAAAATGTTTCATCAAAATCTATACCTTTCTTTTGTGCAAACCCCTTTACAACAAGTCTAGCCTTGTACCACTTTTTTCCTCCATCTTCTTCCTTCAACTTGTAAACCCATTTATTTTGCAATGCTCTTTTTCCTGCAGGAAATTGAACCAAATCCAAAGTCTGGTTATTTACTAGGGAATCCATTTCCTCTTTCATTCCTTGCTCCCACTTCTTTTTAGTGTCTACCTGCATTGCCTCTTCATAACATTCTGGATCACTAGAATCAGTCAACAATAAATAATACAATGAAGGAGAGTATCATTCAGGGGGTCTGCTTAACCTAGTAGATATTCTAACAACACTTGTAGGAGTTTGAGGTACTTGTTTCTCCTGTTGTTGTACATTTTTTTTTTTTTCTGGTACCTTTGGAATTTCTTTTTCAATGATCTCATCAAGCACTGTGTATTCTGGTTTTTTTTTTCCTGTTTCTTTCCCTGTAACTGATCTTTGTACATGAACTTCTCATTGAATATGACATCTCTACTCTTGATGATTTTGTTATTTTCGTAATCCCATAAGCGATAACCAAAATCATTAACACTGTATCCAATAAAGGTACACTTCTTGGATTTTGCCTCAAGTTTTATTCTATTTTCTTTATCAATATGGACAAATGATTCACAATTGAAAGTCTTCAAAAAATAATAGTTTACCTTTTTACCTATCCATGCCTCCTCCATAATTCTACCAACCAAAGGGATTGAAGGTCCTATGTTTATTAAGTAAACAACAATATCTACAACATCTTCCCGGAACTGTAAGGGAAAACTAGCATGCAATCTCATACTCCTTGCACGCTCCATGATTGTCTTTTTCATCCTTTCTGACACACCATTTTCTTGTGGTGTTCCTAGAACTGTCTTCTCTCTATGAATCCCATGGTATGAACAATAATCATCAAAATCCCTTGTTGCAATATTCACCTCCATTGTATGATTTGAGATACTTCAACCTTTTTCCTGTCTCATTCTCAACCAAATCTTTCCATTTATTAAAAGTATCAAAAACATCAGATTTTTTTCGAATGCAATAAACCCAAGTTTTTCTAGTTGCATCATCAATAAAAGTAACATAATAACAAGAGCCACCAAGAGATGATACCTGAGTTGGTACCCATAGATATGTATGCACAAGCTCTAACCTTTCACTCTTCTTTTCTTTTCCAACTTTGAGAAATATGCCTCTCTTATGTTTTCCATAAACACAATGCTCACAGAAATCCAAATCAATTTGTTTAATATCTGGCAACAAATTTCTTTTGTGAAGTATCTACATCCCCTTCTCACTCATGTGTCCAAGCCTATGATGCCACAATGTTGTATCCACTCTTGTAGAAGCTAAAGATATAGAAGAGTCAGTATTACCAGTACGTAAATACAATATACCTACCTTCTCTCCTTTTTCTATCACCAATGATCCTTTGGTGACCTTCCACACCTTATATGTATATATGGAGATACAAACTTCACTTTCCAACTTCCCTGTTGAAATTATATTTTTCCTTAGATATGGAACATGTCTTACCTCTTTCAACAACCATTGGTTTCCATTGCTTTGCTTTATTTTTACCTTTCCCAATCCAACAATTTTGCATGGTGCATCATCAACCAAATGAACCTGTCCAAAATCACCTTGAGCATAATCTAGAAAATGTTTCCTATGGGGTGTGGCATGAAATGAAGCCCTTGAATATACAACCTAAGACTCAAAAATATTATCTACAAAAAGAATCAAAGAATCTTGTAACACATCACCTGTTACATCTGCTTCCTGATTTTTCTCATGTTATCCATCTCTTTGTTTCTTTGGAGCTCTGCAGTATTTCTTCAGATGTCCTTTCTTCCCACAATTAATCTAGCACTCTATCTTTCCAAGTCTGGATTTGGATCTGCCCTTCCTAGAATTCACGTGGTTCTGTGAGCCCTTTCCTTTATCATTTTTTTTCCTTGTTCTCCATGTTTAATGCATTACCTGATGTCTCACCTGTGCTTTTCCATCACATTTCCTCACTAAGGCTAAAACCAACAACATCATCAAATTTTAAAGTGTTTGGACCAGAGACAGAGTTACTTACAACCATGACCAAGTCGTTCCAGCTTTCTGGCAATGAGCACAAGATTAGAAGAGCCTGACCTCATCATCAAAGTCTACTTTTACATAAATTAGTTGATTAGTAACTGTATTAAATTCTTTTAAATGATCTACAATAGAACCACCTTCTGACATCTTCATATTAAATAATCTCTTCATTAGAAATACCTTATTGGATGCCGAGGGTTTTTCATGCAGTTTAGCCAATGCATCCATCAACTCCTTCATTGTCTTTTCTTTCGAAATATTGAAAGTCGTCGATGCTCATGCCAGGCTTAGCCATATTGTTCCTAGTGCCTTTCTGTCAAGAACTTCCCATTCTTCGTCCTTCATGGTCGTCGGCTTCTTTTCTATTCCACCCAATGATAGGAATAGATCATTTTGATATAAATAATCTTCCATCTGCATCTTCCATAACTAGTATTTTTGGTTGTTAAATTTCTCGACCCTAAACTTTTCATCTTCCATCATTTCTCCCACTCGAACCAGGAACCATCATTTCCTGTGAGTTACCTTTCACTCTGATACCAATTGTTATAAAAGCAGGATCGCGGAGCAATAAATAAAACAAATGCGGAAATAAAACACAAAAGATACACAATACAATAAAGACACAGATATACATGGTTCACCTAGTGTGGGCTACGTCCACCAAAGAAATTGCCAAGTCCTTCCTTTATTATTATCCAACAAATGAATGGATACAACCTAAAGAACACCCTCTGTAACTTCCTCTTGTTTCTCTCACAGTATCCTCAGTCAGAATACAATATTCACAATGATACATAGCCGCAATACATTTCCCTCATAAAATAGGGTTGCCTTCTAGGGAAAAAAACCCTAACATAACTTCTACCGTTAGAACTGCGACCTTATAATGAACGATCGAGATTTACTGAAATTACAATATACATTTAGAAGAAATTTTTTCCTTCGGGGGATTCTCACTCAAACTCCCGTCAGGGGCCCTCTTTCCCCCAGACCTCGCAGGGGGATAACCCCCCCTGCAGTCCCCCGCGTGGAGGAGTGTACATTCCTTCGGGGTGTAAAGTCTTCATGGGGTATAAACATGACTGAAAACAAATACCTATAAATCAGGAAGATAATTAGGCTCCATAACGAACAGTAAGAACCTTGGCCAAAACCCTATAGGAGGTGTCAAATGGAGTTATGTATTTCCAAATTATGATTAATTTTGGGTACCTTTACTTGGGGATGAATTTAATGATATCTTGGTTGATTCTTTCTCCCTGTGATTGATTTTTGGGAGCTTCTTTATAAACTTGAAAAATTTTCAACCTTTATGAACTACCATGTGGCCTTGTATAACTTAAAAGGGTACTCATATAGGCCATAGAAATTATCATCGACCATATTTTGAAGAGGTGTGGAGAGTTCATCCAAGGAAAGGGAATATCACATGCTCTTCTTTGATATTTAGAAACCATGGTTGACAACACATCCAAACACATGTGAGTGACCTATTGTCTCTCCTCAAATAACCCTTGAGTTTTAAATATCATTTTGTAATGATAAAATAACTCCTTAGCACCATCCTAATTTGTGACTTAGCCCATGAAATTTTTTAAGGAAAATGTGTTCTCATTAGCCTCCTTATTATCTACTCTTTGAAAAAATCCTTGGTGGGCCTATCCTTTATTTTTATCCAATGTAACATGACCATAAATTGAGTGCCTTTGTGTTGAAGACATCATCTGACTGGAGCATATGGATTATCTTTACCATGCCATTTTGTTTCTCCTCATCATATGGATTCCATTGTACATTTTACATGGTTTCCACTAGTTCATCATGCACTACTTTGTTGCACCCACACTGAATTTTTTCAATTTTATTTCCATATACCTACATAAAGGATATGATTCTATAAATGGCATATTCTCATGAGAATATCTATCCAACCTCCCTTAGGGTCTAGCGACCAAGGTCCATAAAGTTCCAGTGTAAGCCAAGTATCCTAGGATTTGAAGGTGAGATATGCTCATAATATATTTGGTTTGAGGCATACATATCACTTGAGCTCCCCATGACATACATAAATAGATTCATTGGTGGTCTAAAAATGTGGACGTGCTAACTACATGCACTGTTTGACTTCCATCATAGTCAAAGTGGAAAGCTTTTTTTTTGAAAAAAAAAGGTTTTTTCCAACCACTAGTATATTCATTATGGCCCCTTCTACAATTTTTTTCATGTGAATCATATATTTGCAAAGTTCTAGAAATGGTTCTATTTGGGCTCATAATTCTCATGTGAATCCATAAGATAAAATCAAGCTTCTTTTCCCCACATGAAAAATGCATAATAAGCACACTTCCCTTGTCTTCTTGGAATTCCACCATATTGAAGTCTCCTAATATCAATGATGGAGCATTGGGAAACTCATCAACCATCCAAATCTAGAAGGACTCTCATTCCCCCATGCCAATTAGGCCTCATATTAGATACAATCCACACCATCCTTTATGTTGTTTCTGACCCTCATTCAACAACAAAGTTGGAAAGTTTAGGTAGCTCAATGTGCAAACACCACCTTTCCTAGAAAAATGATTGGAAATAAAATATTTGGCACCTAGAAAATTCATATATAGGCTTGTAATCAACATAAAATCTATGATTTTGAGTTCTTACAAAAACAATATATGCACCCCATCAATTCAATTCATCATGTGTAAAATAGTATGCTTTATACTCAGGTCACTTAAGCCTCAAACATTCCTTTATTTCACTTTCATTACAAACTTGTTGCATTGTGCATATCAACCTCATTGTCCTTAAGGTTGTCGAAGGGTTAATCATTATAGCAAGTTGTTGTGGAAGCAAGTGCTCACCAAAAGTAAATTATTTTTGTCATTGTTGCTAAACATTGATGCCAACAATTGTGTCCTTATCTTAAAAGTGCAAAAACGACAGAGGGGAGAGAGGTCTACAACTTTTGCTCCCTTGCAGTTAGATTTTGGGGTTACTTTGAAAGTGTTTATAGTAACCATGCTTGTGGGTGCTTCATGTGATGTGGGGTTCATGGTGTATGTATGAACCTTTGTTGTTCCATAATGTAAATACACATTAGAGTTGGCTTGATGATGATTGATAGCTAGACCTTGTCTTGATGCCTATGTGGCAAAATTCCTTGGAGTGTTGAAGACCTAGACAACATGGTGACATTCTTCATGATGGACGCAAGGAGAGTGGGTTTCTTATTTAGAGGATAATAATATAGGAGGAAAAGCATTGGGAATCCTAGAGGACGGAATTGAGCTCTAGATGGCATGGGGACACATGGTTGCATGCATGAAGGCTTGTACTTGACTTGAATATGCTTGGGTTGAGTAGTGTTCATGTAGGTAGGATGGACTAGGAGGCACATATGGATTAGGAAGAAGTGTTGGAGCATTGGAGGCCTTTAGAGGAGGAGCATTGGAAAATTCTCTTCCACCAAGGTTGTTACATCTCCCTCACGTCCTCTTGGTCCACAGATGGTTTCTTCTCCTGTTCAACGAATTTCTTTAGCATCCTCATCTCCGTGACTTCCTCTGATCTCTGTTGCCACTCATTAAATTTCAAACATAAATCAGCCAATCCATCCACTATCTTAGCCATATCTCCAACTGTATCTTCAATGTCAACAAACCTCCATTCCACAGTCCATTGACACCAACTTCCTTTGATTATCTGAATATCCAACCATCACCCCACATCGTCCAAGGTTGTCTCCATAAGGTTGCTCGCTATGGTTGTCCGCAATAACCATCTACAAGGAAGACATATGGATGCCTTCTTCCTTCCTCCTTATGGTAGGAATCAAACATGGAGTTTGTCCTGAGAAAATGGCCAAACTATTCATGTGAGGAATCAATACTACCTTTTCCTTCCTCATGAACTCCTATCCCAACAAAACTTCAAAATCATCCATAGGAAGAATGATGAAAACCGTCTTTCTACACCGGTCACCAAGATTCAATGAGATGTCCTTGGCTACACCAACAACCCTCTCTACACATGTGTTGACTATCTTGAAGGTTGTCTGCATTGGTTCAGGTTGCAGCCCAAGCCTCCACACCATGTATTCCCTCAAGAAATTATGAGTCACCCCATTGTCCACCATGACTAACACTAACTTCCTGTTGAGTTCAAGCATCACATAAAAAAGGTTTTTCTCATATTTCTCTTGGCTCTCCATGGATCCGCCTTCCATGAAAACGTTCAATACCTATAAGAATCCAACATATGGGTTGTATTCCTTCTCCAAAGCATTCAAATTCTATTTCAAGGGACAATTCTTAGCATAGTTCTCCTTGGCACAAATCCAACACATAATTGGCTTCTTCTCTTTTGTTGTGTCTGTTTGCTTCGAATTTTATTCACTTTCCTTGGGCGTCTTCATATTTCCTTTGTCCTTCCTCTTCCCCTTCCCTTGTTGTTGCATCTCACCTTGGGCTTCCTCACTGTTCCTAGTACTTGTCTTAGTTTCAACCTAAAAATATATCAATTTTTCCATCGCAATGATTGTTGTTGCAAGAGTATGCATGTTCTATCATCACAACTCACTTTGCACCCACAGTTGTAGACCATTCATGAAGTGGAAAATTTTGTCTTATTCCAACATGTCTTTGATCTCCAACATGAGCCCCGTGAACTCCTTGATGTAGGTTTGGATCTTACCAATGTGCTTTAGAGCCAACAATTGATTCCTTGCAATTCATGCTTGGTTCCATGGACCAAATTGTTCCTTCAAGGTTGTCTTCATATCTGCCTAGTTCTTGAAATTCTCAATGATTCTCCTAGATGCTAGGTATTCCACTCGGTTCCTCCACCATATCTTAGTGGTTCCTATCAAAAACATCATTATAGCATTCACCTTGGCTTCATTCGAACGCTTGTTCAACTGCTCCAAGTACTTCTCAATGTACTAACAAAAGTTTCCCAACAACTTAGCATTGCGACTACTATCATATGGCTCGAGTTCCTTTATCTTGATCCTCATCGACATGACAACAGATCTATTTACATTAGCCAAATCGCATTTCACCAATGTGATGGTGTCGTCTTAGTCCTTCAACCTCTGTGTGATTTCGGAAAGTGCTTCCTCCACTACCTTGAGTCTATCATGAATTTCGTTGGTCATGGGAGAAACATCTCTATGGAATATTTTTGTAAAAAGGGTAGCTCGGATGGATCATACTCAAAAACCTATGGAGGCATATCATAGTAGTGTTCAATGACATAATTAGGGCCCCTTAGATCCATCACATGTGTTTCTTTATTTTCCCTGTTATGTAATATTTCATGCGTGCCATCGCCCATGGGAATATATGCATGTGTAAGGTTCATGCTAAGAAAACCCCCAATGGTTGAGGGCCATGTCCTCAACAAGAGAATCCCCTCGGCATCCAGAACATCAATCACCAATATTTCCATGAGGAAAGTGATATGTGGAAAATCTATCAAAAATACCTCAACGTCTTCACACACCCCCAATACCTCGACCCTCCATGAATAAATACCACAAAAAATTCCATAAGGTTGGGTTGTCTTCAAACCAATTTGTTTCATTACCTTCAATGACATGACATTTGTCGAGGCCCATGAATCAAGAATGCAGTTGTTGAACTGGAGGCTATTCATGCCTAATGAAATATAGAAAGGAGGGTTCTTGTCCCTTGGTCGATCGAGATACATAATGTTCAAGATGATGGGAGGATATTCCTTCTCGGTTAGCACCTACAATACTTTCAAAGCTTCCCTTTTTACAGAATGGATATTACACATCTTTGTCACTAGGACCGTCAAATTTAGTTTTCTAAACATGCTTGCAACATCTATATTTAACTGAATATCATTTGTAGGAGTTGGCTTAGGAAGAAACTCACATACCGACAATGGAGGTGGTGGAGCCACCTTCTCTATCGATGGAAGAGGAGTATCGGGCTGTGACGGAGGGGATGAAGCTTTGTTTCTTCTATTGTAGGTCATAATTTCCCTCCTCCTTAATTCCTTCTTCTGGTCATCTGTCAATTTATTAAAGGCCAGGAGTCTCCCCTCCCTTTCTCCTCTTTTTTTGGATTCATTGATTTTCTCTTGGGTAACTTGTTCCTCTTCGAAATTGAAAATCATATCAATGAAGTTCATATCATTAGGAGAATATTCCTCTCGTTGGGGGAATTCATATTCCCTATGGGGTTCTATGCATGGGAGGCACCAAGATTCTATATCAACTGTCCCAACAGATTTCAAAGTATCTGGGGCCTTTGCCTCTTGTTGAGGTATTGGTTTCGAACCGGTGGCATATTTTTACTGTCTGGAAAAGTGAGGTTTGGGAGAAGATTGATTTCTTTCCACTGTAGTGATATGGATCATAAGCTGATTCTGCACCTGAACAAAATGAGTATTCATTTGATATATCTTTTGAGTTAAGAAATGATCAGATCGGGATCATTGTTATTGGAAACGTTAGTATTTACTTCTGCTCTGACACGAGGGTAGTGAAAAGGTTCCACCTTTGAATCAATGAGGTTTTCTTCAATATCGACATTGTACTCTTTGTCTAGTGCCATTGATGTGAACTTCTTGTCTTTGAGGATAAATTGAAACTGCCCTTCAAAAAAATTCATGTAAAGGAGACGAACTGATGATGTTGTGGGATGAAAATATATCGAAATTTGATTATACAACCTGTCAAAATTGGAATTGAATTCCTTTACTGTCTCATTCTCCTTTTTATTTATCTGATTAAAATGAGCCCCAAGTGTCCCACCATTTTCCTTTGTTGACCATATTTTCTTAAAAGAGTTGGAAAAAGAATCATAATATATGAGATGATTGTCAGGGATCCTTTGAACCAATCAAGGGATTCTTTAGTCAATGATGAGGAAAATAACTTTGTGGCCACATCTTCATGCTCAACACATGCATTGTCCATGTTCTGACCCATGACACAAAGATGATCTTCAACGATTATCACATTGTTTCTTGGGAACTTTGGCAACCACTTGTTGACTTCCTTTGGCATTTTATTATGGTAACATTGGATATTGGCCATGTTAAAGGGTTTGTAGAGGTATTTTTCCCAAGGGCGAGCCATTGGAGCAATAGTAAGGGTATTATGGAAAAGGGTTTTAACAATGAGAGGCTTGAGATGAGGCCTTCTTTGGTAGACTTTAGAAGTCTTGAACCTCCCAGGGGGAAAAGGTTTGGGAAGGAAGGGTTATGGGAAGGTGGAGTCACCAGATGAGTTTCAAAATGAGCTCATCAATAAAAGTGGAAAGGGAACATCCCTTGGGTGGAGTCATCAAGAAATCTAAGGGAAATAATTTGGGATAGCTTGCCAAAGTGTCATTTAGGGTTTCAAAAAGCATTCAAAATCCTCCTCGAAAACAATGCCAAAATGTTATCGCACAAGTTGTAGGTTGGGAAAATCCTGAACCAACCACTAAATTGCGACAAATAAGAGGTCACCTACCCACTGTCACCTTAGGCAGGTGTCCCTGTCACTTTAGAGGCGAGGTAGTCACCTCAAGGGGGGGAATCCTGGTGACTCTAGGGGGAAATGGATGAAGATGGATGAACATGGAGATGAAGTCCCTATAAGTCAAATTTAAATGTTATGAAGGTATTGGGATGAGGTCTTGAGACTGTCCAAGGGTTTCCAAGTAGATTGAGTGACCCGCCAAGTGTGAGTAAATGCCCGAGACACAAGAAAAACAAGCATATGTTGCAATATAATCAAGTGGAAAAGAAAGTGAAGATTTGTTTCCCTAATAACATCAGTTAGTAACTAATGTATAACATAAAATAAGATATCTAAATCAGCATAAGGTGAACATAATACTAGTTAACCAATGTCAAAGAAAAACTAGCAATTGACTATGAATTATGAAGTACTTTGAGAGCAAGTAAGAGGGTTGTCATGAAATGATTTTGTGCAGTAAGTTATCAGCCTTATGGTTGTAGCATTCAAAGGTGTACAACAGAAAAATCAACCATCAAAGTGTTCCCAAAATTAGCCTAAAAAGTGCGCCCTAATGAGTAGATTAGGTGAGTGAATTTTGGAGAGTTTCTTAGGGTTAGTTTGTGATATATTAGTGGTCTAGGGTGAGGGTTTTCTTCAGCCTTATGGCTGTAAGAAAAAATTTAGTACATAAATCAAATTATTGGGAGAAACAGGACGCCTCAATGAGGCAAGAGAGCCAAAGGATCAATGGAAACTTTCCAAAAGAGATAGACTAATTATCTACAAAAGTCATGTTTCCCAAGGCAACAATTTTATATCTCCATTGCAATAATAAATGACTAGTGCTCTTAATAGTTGGGTTAATTGGGTCATGCAAAGAAAGAGCTAGAGAAGCTACCTCCTTGGGGGTGTAAACCCTCTTACTCCCTAAGGCAAGTTTCTCTAGCTAGGGTTTAAGCTAAGAGGGTGTATGCCCTTATACTTCTCTTAGAAAACCCTTGTTTAACCAATAATATGAAGGATAAAATGATGAATACTATGGTGGGGTTGTATGCCCTTATACTTCCCACCTATACCCTAGCACAATAACCTTAACTTGAAACAAATGATAGCATGAAACTAAAGACCATACCAATTCAAGGGAAAATGCCAAGATAATCTACCACAATAGCAAGAGATAAGCCTTCCAAGGCTAGCACATCACTTCCATCAACTATAATATCAAGCGATAACCATAAACAAGAGCCAAGAGAGACAAATTTTCCAAAGGTAGTGAAAATTTCAGACCAATGTCTTCTCACAAGAGGGAGAGTTATGTTAAAATGAGATCTTATGATCTCTTATTTATACATAATGTCACCAAGGTGACTTGTCCACATATTTAGGGGTAAACCACAATAATAGGGGTCAACAAACCTAATCTTTCCCCATTAACAAAGTAATATTAAACAATTCATTAAAATTTCACTTTTGCACATAAGAAAAACCCTAATTTTAGTAGGAAATCACCCCTTTAGGGGACGTTTTGGCATTTGGAGGAGGTCGTTGGTGATGGAGAAGAGTAGAGAGGCTTCCCAAAGAAAAAATTCAAGCATCCAAAAACTTCCTTCATGATTAATGCTCAAGCCCATTCAAAATGTTCAAGTGCCAATGTATGCCACCTCACCACCAAGCCCTAACCCCCTAGGTGAAGTCATGACTCTAGGAGTGACATTTTGCCTCTCCTAGGAAAAATGTTTGGCATGTGGGGGATAGGATACATCATCCAAGTCATATTCAAATCCTTTCAATCTTGATCTTCCTCATTTGGCATGCAGAACCTTGGCATCCACCTATTGGATTCAAGCTCCATGGAAGCCCAAGCTAGGCTTGTTCTTCCAAAATTGTCCACCAACTAGGTCCTGTAAAGACAAATAAGCATTCCCTCAAAGGATATCGAGTCATAACATCATGATAGGTGAATCCAATCAATAAATGGGCCACCTAATCATGTGCATCAAAGATTACTATATCAAACAGTTAATTGCTCAAAGACATTATGTGACTTGTCAAGCCTGAATATGGGAGGGTTGATGAGATGTCCTATTGAGTAGATCTTTCCCTAGGTCAAGGAAAGTTTCCAAGATATCCCTCTCTAATCCATGTAAAGTGGGTGAGGTGGTTGGGGTTAAGACTCAATGGGCATAGGGCTCATGACATACAAGAGGTCGTAGTGTCTCATTCATGGGTGCCTTTGTAGAGGGTGTGTGGTACCTTAATCCACAAATGCACTTTTTCCAATCCCATTCTTTTCCATTATTTTATTCTTTCGTAATTTTAAGAAAAGGTTGAAGGCCACTTCCCTGGTGTGGTGTCCAGATAATGGAAATGCCACCTACAAACACCTAGTGGAAATGAGAAGTTTGGCTCATGATGAGACCCCCTTTTCTCTCATCCATGCAATTGAGAACCATTACCCTGGCTTGCTGACCATATGATGGTAATTTCATACCACTAGATATTCATGGACATGATAGGTCGACTCGTGATGAGACCTCCTATCCTCCAACTAACCTTTTATGCATTTTTAAATCATATTTTATTGTGGGTCCCCCTTTACTCAAAGATAAGAATTTCATTTCTTTCTTGGGTGATCCTTGGGAGAAGCATATAGAAGGTTCATACATAGGATTTTACCTTTTACCCAACATTAATCCCTCTAGACCTTCATCCCCTTCTTCCCATAGAATGAGGGACAACCCCCTCTTGGGTCAATACACCCTAAATCCTAAGAGATAAGAAAATGCGGGGGAAATAGTGATGGAAAGTGGTAAGTGTGGTCGAGAACAATACAATGGCTCTTCAAGGGATTTCCTATTATAAAACCCATCCACAAGGAAGACCACTTACTAGGTCACAATGTCAACCACCAAGGTGAAGCATGGAAAAAAACATAATGTCCAAGCATATATCATGAAATCTAGAGAAATATAAGATAGAACATACTCAAATGGATTAAATATTGAAATTATGCTCACCATAATACTGACTTGTACCTCATGGAGCAAGGCCCACTTCCTTCTGGAAGCCATTTGATGTGGTGGATGCCATCTAGAAATCTGCGACCATCTATGGTGGTGAGAAGGGTATCCATCTATGCAAAATGACACTGTTGGTCATGTAGTCTCTCGACACTCCATATATGCAACCTAAGGGCCTCGAGACATAACAAACTACACGAATAACTACATCACCCCAAAATATCAACTTCACATTCTTGGAAAATAGCATGGAATGTACCACATTCAAGTGTTTCTCGTTAATTCTTTCTACTACACCATTCTATTGAGGATAATATGTAGTAGTGGTTTGATTCTTAATCCCATGTTGGTGAAGATATATTTCAAACTCATTAGAAGTATAATCACTTTTATTTTTAGTATGAAGAGTGCCAATACGAGATTGTGCTTCATTTTCAATCCATACATGAATTTTTTAAAACATTTCAAATGCTTAAGATTTATGTTTCAACAAATAAAACCAACACATCTTTGTGTAATCATACATAAATCATGATTTATTTATTACCAACAACACATAAAACAAGAATGGGGCCACACAAATAAGAGTGTATCAACTCTATATTTCTACATTCTCTTGAAGTGGAATCATAAAAAGGATGCTTGCTATTTTTACCAAGGATACATGCATCATATTGCTTCAAATTCCTTGGAACGGTAGGAAAACCATAAACATATTTTTTCTTCAACAAACAAAGAATATGATAATTGATGCATCCAAATCTAGCATGCCGCAAGAGACTGGATGAAAAATACCTTCATCATGGTGAGAGAGGTATGCAAACTTTTGTGCTCATGCAGACATCCCTTTCATCCTCAACAATCTCTCATCCTCCCATCCTATCATGATGACCATGTTGTCAGAATATCTCCTTGTTTCAAATTTTCCATCAAAGTACATGTGAATATTATGGCCTTTCTTTTGATTATGCACAAGAGACAAGAAGTTCCTCTGCAACTTCAAAATATAGTGAACATCGTGCAAAAGAAAATCCACGAATCCAAGCAATTTGAGCCCGATGGTGCCAATTCTTGTAGGTTTGAGACTTGATCTATTTGCAAAGTTTATTGCCCACTCTACATTGTCATTCAATTCTTCAAAGAAGTCTCTTTGAAAATTCATGTGGCAAGTAGCACCAATGTCAAGCAACCAGGCATCTCTCCAAGAAGCAAATGAAGTTTTGAACAAATCTTCATTTATGCCATTATTGCAATGAGAAATTAAAAAATGAGTGGATTCAATAGATTTTCCTTTTCCTTCTTTTCTTTGATCTTCTCCCATGGGATCCTACATGTCTTTGCATCATGTCTATTCTTTCCACAACAACCATAGTGAAGATCAAATCTCTCACCTTGATTATGCCTACCCCCTACCTCTGAAATAGTTATTTCCACGTCCTTTCTTAATACATTCTCCTCTAGAAGAATAATGTGATTGATTCTTCCCTTTTTAAGAAAAGCATGCAATCTCCGCAGTGGGTTGAATTGTCTTCTTCCTAAAATCTTTCTCACATTCTGCAGTTTTCTCCACCAATGAGTCAAAATTGAGAGACTTCAATTGACCACTATTTTGAAGCGATTCAAGATAGTGATAATATGTGGGGTAGAGAGCCTTCATGAAGGCCATGAGAGAAATTTATATATCCACACCATCATCATCAATGTCATGCATGTTGGATTTAATTTCAGATGTTAAATCCATGGGATTATTTTCCTTCAACTGTAAGTTGAATAGCTTCAACTACATTTGAGTTAGCTCTAATTCTAAATCATGTGAATCATACAAATATTTATCATTCTTCAAATAACCCCAAGAATATTTAATAGATCTGATGTGAAGACTCACCTCTTCACTTATAGAAGTAGCAATCAAGGCATGTGTGTTCTTTATCTTTATTCATCCATATTGTAATCTCTTTAAATATTGTAGATTCTATAAGTGAGATATCTCCATCCCAAATATCATTGAATATAAGAGTATTCTCAATATTTCTTGACCATTCTGGATAGTTTTCTTTGTCACCGAACACCACACCAACAATTGAGATAAGAGAATAAATTTCCTAAACAAAATCACTTCAAAAATATAAGCAATGCCTTCAATCTGTGGATCTTGTGCTTCCACTCAATTCTAGAATCATCAATTCCTTTAATCTGATAGTTGTAATACATATACAACATGTGTATGAATTCACACATTGATCATCCGTGTTGCATTTTAACACAAAATTTACAACTATGAAGATAGGTAACAAGCATTTTTAGCTATCATTGCCAAATTCCAATCCAACACATTTTCTTAAACTTTGTAAGACAAATATGATAATCTCCATATATGATAATCCAATATGAAATCCACCATCACACATGAAATATATGTCTGATAATACAATTGGGTTCTCTCACAGTCTTGGGGATTAAGTATATCAATGAAAAAATGCCAGTTCAACAGGTTTAAAAAAAAGTTATAAGCACATTTATACTGTCACAATAAAGGGGAATTTTCTCATTGATGTGTAAGGAAATTTTGGTTGGGATTAATAGCCATTGGGGACCATACCATTGTGGTTATTAATATAAGAAAATTAGTGAAGGATATCAATGTATTTAGTGTGAAGACAAGTGGATATATGCACATGATCTAGTTGGTGAGACCATACATGGAGGAATAATAGCTCTAGATTCTTTGACAACATGCAGAGGTAGAACGTATATGTCAACCAAATTCAATGTGTATACCATGATAATGGATTTGATGTGTTAGTTTTTCTCCCATTGGAAGTGTTGGAGCCGCCTTTGTTTTTTCTAGCCCGTCTCGAATTTCATGTCTTAATGCTCGAAATCGAAAGATGGTTTTCGTATTTTCCATCTGTGGTTTCAAAATCTATGAACTCTTATCACGCGAGCAACGACAGTTATTGTACTCTCGAGGAGAGTTCTACTTTTCGTCAAAAAATTTCCCCCTTTGTTCTACCTCGAGATTTCGTATGTTGGATGCTATAGATCAAGTAGTTCACAAGTCCCGAGCAACGAAATGATGAAATCACTTTAAAATTTTACCCAGGGCAGTAACGAGAGTAAAATTTTCCTAAATCACGATTAAAACATCATCGGGTTTTCGCGTCTCAGTGTTCACTAAATCCAAAAGTTTTATTGTCGTAACCCTGATAGCCGAAACCACAAATTTCTTGTTTTAGTAACCCGTGTCAAGGTTAAAGGTAAAAGCTTAGCCATGGTTAAGTCCTATCAAAAATTCGCAACTCGACGTGTTCTCTTTTAAAAAGCTACATTGTCTAAGCCCCGATGCACGAAGTTGCGATAAAGATATGAACATAATTAATTAAACACTTAATCCGATTTTATCCTCCCTTTTAATTAAAACATATCATCACGATCTCGCGGTTTCGCGACTCGGCATGCAAACTTCCCGGAAGTTATACCTTCGAAGCTCCGAGTCGCGATATGGCGATATAAATAATCACGTAATTAATTAAGTGCCTAATCACAATTACATTTTTATTAACCAAAATCAATCATCACAATTTCGGGTGTTAGAGGTTCAAAGGGTTAAAGAAAAAATTCCCGATACAATGAGTACCGAAATATTAATTAACTTTG
This sequence comes from Picea engelmannii, assembly GCA_009831015.1. Classification (NCBI taxonomy): domain Eukaryota; kingdom Viridiplantae; phylum Streptophyta; class Pinopsida; order Pinales; family Pinaceae; genus Picea; species Picea engelmannii. The sequence continues at coordinate 241,099 of ML783762.1, forward strand.
GTAAAACTGGATTAATTAAGCTAAATCAATATCTCCCGTGTTTTGATGCTTGCACAGTTTACGAGGCAATCTTAATTCTTCTTTACGCCAACTGACATTTCGAACCGCCAAAATTTATGGCATTAATTAGAAATAAGGCGAATCGACAAATAAAGATTGGGCTTTGATTGCTAAATTTATTTTTAAACATGATTTGACCGATCTGTTCTTAAAAAGTACCGAGTTTTTGAATATATAGAGCTGATATTCATTATAACAAATTCATTTCTATATTACGCAGAGCACACTTTCTCAGCGAGCTAACTTTTGTATGTATACATATTTTTATCGCAGAAGAGCTAAAGCAGGATCTCCCGTCATGGCCCCGTGAAAAGCATCTAAACCCAGTGTTGAGGTTTCAGGACAAGGTTCGGACAATGTCGCTGATACTTCACCTCGAAGTGTCGACTCTGTCTTGAACTGGTCATTCGTTTCTAATGTTCTGCAAGCTGAATTAGTGGATTATTCTGATGATTCCAGTGACAATGAAAAAGATGACATAACCACCAAATATAAGATTTTCATTCAATCGGGAATGCATAAAGTAGCATCCAGGCCACAACTGCTCCCTTACTATGATATGGTCTGATGGGCATTAGACCATGTGGACATACCAACCAGAACCATCATCAATGAGTAGAAGGTCACCATCGGGACTTTCAGACCTGAACATCTGCAAGCTATGTACAAGTTTCCCACAGCGTCCGAACTTACATATGATGCTGAATTCTTGGAGAAGTTCAAACAGAAGGAATGTGTGCAGTATGACAAGACTATGTCTAGCTTAATAAGAGATTGGGTTTCGCACCCTGCGAAGTTCAGGGCAGACAGTAATGGTATATATTCAATAGCTTTCTTGGAACCACAGTTCAAGTATGTAGCTCTGATGACATGTAGATTATATGGGAGAGAGGACACCTCACATTTATTTCTTCAATGGGTGCCTCTAATACATCAAGTCACCGAAGGCTGTTCCTTCGACTGGGCAAAAATGTTGTCTGATAGCTTGACCAATCGGGTTACAAAGTATCGGGCACAGAAAGAGAGTGGAAAGATTTCTTCATTTTTTATGTCTGCATACATTATGGACGCTGTGTGCTTTCTAACACCATTTCCCTTAATGAGCTGGAGTTGGACTCCAGCAGAGGCCGAGCCCATCCACGTCTATCATTCGAAATTGTGGGAAAACAAAGCGGCAGATTCCGTATATGAAATATTCAACTGGGTGATGGTACCGCTACATGTCACTATTTTCGGCCACACGCCACCCAGGATCTCAGACAGTATAGTGATGAATTTAAGCAGTATAGTTGACTGGTATGTAGAAGCCAAATTCTCATATATCATAGTTTTCGAGGCTTTTGTTCCCCCGCATGCATTTCCATTATTCATCCCCGACAAGCTGGCTTGTCGTGAAGTTGCTAGACAAGCAATAATCAATGGCATAAGCAAGGAGATTAAGGGATACTCAAAGAAGGTATGGCCACCTTTTCCTGTTCATTTAAATTCATATTCTTTGTTAGATTTCGGGCATGCTAAAGCTGAGGCAGCAACCTTGAAAGACCTAAAATTGGTCCTTATTGAATTCAAGAAGCACGATCTGCAAAGGGTCGTGAGTAATCATTTGGCCAGTTGCGGACTCAAGAGATTTGAACACGAAAATTCGCCCTCAGATGACATTTTCCAAGGCGCAAGATCTTATGCCAAGATTTTAGCTCGAATACAAACCTTGGCACTTGAAGAGAGGGCCGATGTTCTGAAATTCCAAGAACATCGACGCAGTTGTCTTCCCGCAGTATTACGGGGTGAGAATCCGAGTACAATGGAGGTGAAACAAAAAGATGTCAAAGGCTCCAAGGATGCGACTCCCGGTCAAGAAAAAAACTAGGAAGGGGAAGAGAAAACTAAGATTCCGAAAGTAGAGATAAAGACTCCCGACCCGCTAAAGAAGCAGACTCCGGTTACTACTCCGGGACAATCAGCAAAGAAAATCAGAGATCCTATCGCATCCGTTACTCCCTTGTAGTCAACTCAGGGAAATATTGACGCAGGATGGATCTTAAATGAAGAATTGAGGCTTATAAGGGTGGAAGAGATCCCTCCAAATGAGTTCTTCTTTGATAAGAAGAGAAAGGCAGTGGTAAAGAGAGAATTCTACCAGGAAGGGGAATTGACAACCAATAAATACAAAGTATTGACTAATGGGAAGGAAAAGAAGAATGAACAGTTCGCGACGGAAATAGTTGGGACATTAGGGGCATATGCCACAGTGAACCAATTTTCAGTCGGGGTTTTGAAAAACTAGTTGAAACGAAAAAATCGCCTCATCAAAACCCTAGAATCCAGACTAGCCACAGCAGCGGAGGCTGCCAAAGACCAGGCGAGTGTAGGAATAGAGAAAGCAAGGTTGGCCGATAAAAGTGAGATAGAGATGCTCAAGACTAAGCTCGAACAAGCAAAGCTGGTGGTTCAGAATGGTCAGATGCAAGCGGGCCAGCAAAAAGATTTTATCGAACAGCTACAGTCTAGAGTGGAAATCGCCAAAAGTAAAGTGATAAATATTGGGATGTTCCAGTCCCAGGTGATGGAGATTCAGAGCAGAGTTTCTGCGGCCTAGCGAAATTTACTTGCCAAGGTAGAGGTGATTCGGGACAACTGCCTACTGGTTAATCAAGTTTTGGAAGATTTATCTGTTAGAGAAAGAGAAGCTGGAGCAGCACGAGTCACTTTTCAAGAGGCTGTGATAGCTACAAACAACAGGGAATCAAGAAGTATTCCCAGGTTTCCCATTTCAGAGCAGACCAGAGGAAATATTCTATTAAAGGAATGGGAGCACAACATCTCAGAAGGTAAGCTGCAAGCCAAGAGGGTAACAAAATCCTTAGAAGAGGCTTTTAATTCTATAGATGGTAATATTCTAGGCATTGTTAGTGAAGGTAATGCCGAGACATTGATTCAAATGAATATGGCGAAAATCTCACTTGATTTAAAGGAAAAAGAGGAAAGAGATTCTACAGAGATCTCACAAGTGACTATGGAAGACATAGTCCAAATAGATAAATGTATGATTAAACCAAGTGTGCAATTGTGCGCCATAGACATCATAGACAGATAGATGGAAGAAAGGTTACCGCAATTAGCCTGAGATTGTTACTCATTTGAATCCAATTGTCAAGCAGAACCGTCAAGGCTGATATCTCGGTTGGTTGAAAGATGTGTCACTTGTACCGAGCATGCACGAGGACAAGCTTCTCGCACCAAATAAAGACATAGAAGAAGAAATGGAGCGATTTGTCTCCTCCCTATCATAATTGAAATTTTTGCAACGATTGAGATTCCATCTTATTGTAAAACTATATAAATATAACATAGAAAGAAAGAAAAAAGGGCTGGACCTTTTTGTGTCGATTGTAACAGAGGTTTTACATTTTGAGAGTTAATATAAAACAAATCCGAAGATTCTCAATTCTATCACGACTGTGTTATGAGTTTGTTTTCTTGTATCTCATATTTTGTTTCATTTCATATTCGTATCTGATGAATGCTTCTCTATAATTTAGTGCAACCTCTACTATAGTGAATGAATTTTGGTTTTCTATATTGTTTACTATTTTTCCTTCTGTACTAGCTATCAGCAGGTATAAGACCAGTCAACACTTTCAAAATTCTATATATATTTTATGCTTCATCAGGTTATTTCTTCACATTTTTCTTCTTTTGTTTATACTTGAGATTCTCCCTTGATAGGAGCCTTACTCGATAGACAGCTAAATGTTTTCTCCCACCTCATACATTTTATTAAAATATAACCCAGTTACGGGAAAGAGCCTTTGATTTGCACCCCTTTTTCAATCCTGAAACCGTAAACTCTCTTTTATACGACCGAATTGAGACAACACTTAAATTCCCCCTGAGGTTTTCTTATTTTACTGTTCCTCCATGACTGTCCCTGTACCAACACAACCCAATATCGAACCCAGATTATCAAATCAAATGCACATTTCCTTAAACCTTTTTGATACTATTCTTAAAACAACCACTACCTGGGTTGAACTCGAATGTTCATGGGCAGCGATTGAACAGGATATAAACATCCATGAATAGTTGGAAGCTAGACAACGCCAACATATAAATCATCCCTACTTTCCCTTACCGAAGGTTGACGTTTCTCTTTTCTCCACCCTTTACCCACTTTCATATGCCTAGACACTGTACTTCTAATCCTTAAGTACAGACTCTGGAACAACATCTTTTTGGCGCCGTTGCCGAGGAACGAAGTTACAAAATCTTTTTCCATGGGAAAACGACATTTTTATTTTCGTTGAAAGTGTTACCCTTTGATAGTGAACAAAGAGTACACACCTTTTTAAGGCTTTCCAATCTTTCACTTGACGACTCCACAAATAATAAACTGGCATCCGGTCGAAGGAATACCAGACAAAACTCGGATGGTAAGCAGATTACACCCGTTACCGATCCCGAGAATATTCTAAAGGCGAGAGGCTCTCTTAAGCCAACCGTTGCAGTATATAAGCTTAAACACCCGCAATTGAAGACTAAGAGTTCTTTTGAACCTTCAACTTCACGCAGTCCTCTCTTTGATACTAAAGATCTAACGTCAAACTGCTCTGAAGTTAGGAGTGAGATTCATCCGACAATCCCCTTAGTACACAAAGGAAAGGGCCCTTTTGAAAGTTCGTCGGTAGTTGACATACCATATTTTCTTCAGTTAAATTTCCCGACCTCACCTAATTCTGAAGAGTGTGTTACACATTCGGTTTCTACACCCGTCGGTTCTCCTGATTTCGTCTCTTGCAAATCTGAGGAACCAAGTCCTCATGTTCCTTATCATTCATCGTCGGATTTTCCTCTTCACAAAGAAAATAAAGATTCACTTTTAATTTTCCGAAACCCCCTTTACGATTTTCCACTAATAACGATGGCAACTGTCGGAGGGGGAGGTGGAGGGTTTGTCGGAGGAGGTGGTGTAGGTGCTCCGGGGGGAGGAGTTGGACGTCAAGGGCCTGTCCCTCCTCCCAGAGTGTTTGCTAAAGTAGCAGCAAGATACACTCCTTTGGTTTTACCCGTCCCTTTACACGACCTTCCTGAAAATTATATAAAAAATTTGCCAAAATTCACTGGGGAAGGAGATCTGACCGCAGCCAATTACATTAATTTCTTTGATCAATTCGCAGACATCCTAGGTATCGAACATGAGGACGTGTATTCGAGGCTTCTTGTCCAAACCTTCGAAGGCCAGGTCCGAACTTGGTTTCGGAGTCTACCTACAACATCTATCTTGTCTTATGACGCCTTGGAAGATGCTTTCCTTAGACAATGGGGCGAAAGAAAGGACCATCTATATTATTTAACTGAATTTGGGTCTTTAAGAAAAAGGAATTCAAAAACAGTTATGGAATTTATTCAAAGATTCAACAAGCTGTGTAACAAAATCCCAGCCGAGGTTAAACCGTCCCAACCCGCGGCCAAAGTAACTTTCGCAGTGGCTTTCGAACCGGATTTTGCACTCCTTTTGCGAGAAAGAAGGGGCACCACTCTAAAACGAATGCAGGATGACGCTGTAGAAATTGAGTCGAATATGATGGCTTCTGGTAAGCTTAAATCTAAAGTAGAAACGAGAAACCGATAAACTAAACGCTTTAGAGAACAAGCAGGTCCGTCAGGGTCTAATAGATCTACAGATGACAAAGTAGACGATATGGCCATGGTAATTAAGGAACTGTCTAATAAAATATCCAGAATGGAGCTAGAACAGGCCAAAGCTAATTATTTCACCAAAAAGGATTTCAAGAGGAACCCCAACCCCCCGAACCAACAAAGATAGATAAAAAACGAAGATAAAAAAATACAAGCTCCCCTAAAGAGAAAAACATTTATAGGAGCGAACGATCTCCAAGATTTCAGAGATTCGGATAATGATGTCACGAACTTCGGTAATGACTGCACACAACTGTATCTGACTAGAGAAGATTATGAAAAATCTCTAAACACTCAACAACCATTAGTTAAGGGTGAAGAAAGTGATCATATTGACCTTTGTGGCTCTCAACAAGAAACTGAAATGATAATGGCCGAGATCCAACCTAAGTACAACTTGAGATCTAAGAGTAAGCCCATTTCTACTACTCAACCTAAGAAAATCCTCCCAAGAGGTCAAACTTATGAGGCTACTCCGGAAGAGACCCTATTACCTAACAACAAAGCGAAAGTAGTAAGCACACAAGAGTCCGAAGTGGGAAAAGTTGAGACCCAAGCACAAGGAACCGAAACAGCTAATAAAATTACGCCTTCAACCAAGACCATGAGTAATAAAATGGTCCAGATGAGTAAGTCGGAAAGGAAGGATTTAGAAGTCCCAACTAAAGAAACAGACAAGGTGAGCGGAGTTTTCAGTTTTGAAAACGAGATAAGTAAAATTAAGATACCAATCCCTCTGGTAGAATTAGCAAAAAACCCCGTTTATCGGAAGCAGATTACCAAAGTGATGGGTGTATCAGAGCTAGAAAGCTAGTCTGACGTTTTAAACCTGGAAGATGATAAACCTAACATCACTTTTGGTCCACATTTTGAAGGGGCCAAAGACACTATTTCTCCCTTTTATATTACTTTAAATGTATACGATCAATTGCTACATAATTGCATGTTAGACTCCGAAGCCTCCCATAACGTTATGCCTAAAATTATTATGGACAAATTGGGTCTCCAGATCACTAGAACTTATGGATATCTTTACTCTTTTGACTCGAGAAGGGTTAAGTGTATGGGAATGATAAAGGATTTAGTAGTTACCCTGGCACAAGTCCCGGTTAAGAGTATCTTGATGGATGTGGTTATTGCTGATATTCCCCCTAAGTATGGCTTACTGTTGTCTAGGTCATGGGGAGCCAAGCTGGGGGGTTCTCTTCAACTGGATATGATGTTCGCCACAATTCCCGTGTTTGGTGGGCAATTTACTCAGTTGTATAAAGAAACGAGGTTAGCATATATAGTAAGCGACCCTCAAAACTCGAACAATTTCCCTATTTACATTGCGGATCAAGATTTAGGAAATTGTATCTTATCTTTTGATGACGGTTTAGATGGTTTCCCAGAGGAAAACGATATAGAGCAGGAAGAGTCAGGTTACATGATAGAGGATCTGTGTAGCACCGATGTCTGGAAATTGTTTTTTGACAGTGCCTCATCTTGTGAAGGGGATGGTGCAGGAGTGCTTTTAGTGGCTCCCGAAGGAAAGTTCGTTGTTCCTTTTTCTTATAGACTGCAATGGGATATAGATTAGACTAAAAACGTATGTGAATATGAAGCGTTGGTCTTAGGATTAGAGGTTTCCGGGAAGCTAAAAATAAATAACTTAGAGGTATACGGAGATGCAGAGTTAATAGTCAAACAAATAAATCGACAGTACCAAGCCAAGCATCCCAGATTAAGATCATACAGGAATTGTGCCTGGGATCTGATGGAAAACTTTTTCTCGTCCGTAAATGTCCACTTCATCCCACGCGTAGAGAACTTACATGCTGATGCATTAGCTAAAGCGGCTTCAACTTTCACGCCTCCTACAACCTTTAAATTGAAGTATCACATAGAAATAAGACACAGATCGTCTATACCAGACAATATCCAGCACTGACAGGTTTTTGAGGATGACGAACAAATTAAGAAGTTTCTTGAAGCAGTAGGTGAATTTTCCGAAACTCATGCAGACCAAGAAAATCAAAATGACCAGATATGGATCATGCAAGAAGGGGAGGATCCTCAAGATTTCCAAGACAAAATCGCAGATCATCATATGTTGGTCCTAAAAAACAACCAGATTCTGAAAGGACTGATCCCTTTGGAAAGACTGTTTGATCAAAACGACATACCTGTAAAATCCACCTTACAACCCCAACCAGAAGAGGCTGAGGACTGTGATATAGGAACCAAAGAAGAATCTAGGATGGTAAAAATATCCAAATTCCTCCCTCCTGAAATAAAAAGTAAGTATAAATACCTACTCAGACAGTATAAGGATGTTTTCGCCTGGTCTTATGATGAGTTAAGGACATACGACACTTCCGTAATTGATCACAATATACCTCTAAAGCTTAGGGTCAAACCATTTAGGAAAAATCTTAGACAGATCAACCCCATTTTGTTACCTGTGATTGAAAAAGAAGTTAAGAAACTTTTAGACACGAAAATAATAGTACCTCTAAGATATTCAGACTGGGTAGCAAACCTGGTCCCGGTCAAGAAAAAGAATGGTGAAATCAGACTGTGTGTGGATTTCATAAATCTAAATAAGTTGTCTCTTAAGGACAACTATCCGCTGCCCAAAATGGACCATGTGCTAGAAAAGGTAGTTGGAGCCAACCGAATGTCTATGATTGTCAGGTTCTCTGGTTATAATCAAATCGCCATGAATGAACAAGATAGAGAAAAAACCGCTTTCACTACACCATGGGGTACGTTCATGTATGATAAAATTCCTTTTGGTTTGATGAATGCAGGGGCCACGTTCCAGCACACTATGGACATCGCTTTCATCGGTGAAAGGGATAAGTTCGTAGTCATTTATCTTGATGATTTGACATTTTTCTCTAAAACCGACGAAGAACACTTGATACGTCTTAAACAGACATTCGAAAAATTCTGCAGGTTTGGTCTATCTTTAAATCCAAAGAAATCACATTTCGCCATGCGGGAAGGTAAGCTTTTGGGTCATATCGTATCTAGGGATGGAATCAGGATTGATCCTAAGAGGATTGAAGTGATAGATACTATAAATATTCCCAGAAATGTAAAAGAGATTCAATCTTTCTTAGGAAGAATAAATTTTTTATGAAGATTTATCTCGAATTTTGTTGAGATTGTAAAACTGATCACAGGTATGTTGAAAAAGGACAGTGAAGTAAAATGGACAACCGAAGCCAAATCATCATTCGCACACATTAAGAAAGTCATAAGCGAGGCACCAGTGTTAGCGAGCCCCGACTGTCTAAAATATTTTCTTATTTTCTCATTTGCCTCCGAACACACGATTTCCGCGGTGCTCCTACAAAAGAACAAAGAAGGTTTTGAACAACCGATCACCTTTTTCAGCAAGAGCCTTAGAGACGCAGAATTGAAGTATGATATAATAGAAAAATAAGCATACGCCATGGTAAAAGCATTAAAGGCATTCAGAACATATGTACTACACTCCAAGATAATTGCGTACGTACCTACCAGTTCTGTGAAAGATATTTTGGTACAACCAGACAGCGATGGAAAAAGAGGGTGATGGCTTGCCAAAATCCAAGAATTTGATCTGGAAGTCAAACCGGCCAAATTGATAAAAGGACAAGGCCTGGCCAAACTCTTAGCTGAGTCGAATTTCAGAGCCCTAGGTATCAATTGCCTGTAGGAAGGCGACGAAGACATGAACCTAAACAAGCTGAATGAACAAACAGGCCCAAACAAGATCGAAGAAAAGTTCATATCATCAGGCTGGTACAGAGACATAGTATCATACCTGCTGACTCTAAAATGTCCAAATGAGCTATCACCATCAAAAGCCAGGACTTTAAAACTTCATGCAGTTAAATATTTTATCGCCGAAAGTTAGCTATATTGGAAAGATCCACTCGGTTTCTTGTTAGTCTGTTTAGTCGAATCAGAAACTCAACGGGTTATAGATGAATTTCATGAGGGAGTCTGTGGGGGGCATCACGCTTGGAGAGCTACAGCTTACAAAATTCTGAGGGCTGGATACTACTGGCCAAAAAAATTCTCGGACGTTAATGCCGAAGTCCGAGCCTGCAACCCTTGTCAACTATTTGCAGGTAAACAGAAGCTCCCGACACTGCCTCTAGTTCCAGTCAAAGCTGAAGCCCCATTTCAGCAATGGGGTCTAGACTTCATAGGTGAGATTAATCCCCATTCCAGTGCTCAACACAAGTGGATCTTAACCGAAACAGATTACTTTACTAAATGGGTGGAAGCCATTCCAACCAAAAGGGCGACAAACTCGGTGGTAATCGATTTCTTAGAAGACAACATTTTGTCTAGATTTGGTTTCCCCCGAAAGATAGTTACAGACAATGCCCAAGCCTTTAAATCTATGGCTATGATCAGCTTCTGTCAAAAGTATAACATCATTCTTGGCCATTCCACAGCGTATTACCCCCAAGGAAATGGATTGGCTGAGTCATCTAACAAGAGCCTGGTAAATATAATAAAGAAAGTATTGGATGAAAACAAAAGGTCTTGGCATGTGCACTTAAAATACGCATTGTGGGCGAATCGCATAAGCACAAAAAGGTCTATTGGCATTTCACATTTTCAGATGATATATGGGACAGATGTTGTGTTACCTATAAACCTAGCGCTTCCAGTGATGAAGTTATGACAAGATCAAAATGAAGAACCCAATCATGTCACCAGGAGGATAAATCAGTTGATTGAGGTTCAACAACATAGGGTCGAAGTAGATGAAAAGTTGCAGAAGTACCAATATGACATGAAGGAATTATTCGACCGTAGAGCAAAGGACATAGATTTCCTCCCAGGTGATTTAGTATTAAGGTGGTATGAAAGAAGGGAAGAAGCAACAAAACATGGTAAATTTGACCACCTCTGGTATGGGCCATTCAGAGTCTCGGCTCTAGAAGGAAAAAATTCTTTCCTACTGGAAAATATAGACGGTGAATTCCTCAATGCCCCTGTCAATGGGCGTTATCTGAAGCATTATATATATATATTGCATACATACATATATATATTTCATTTACGCATTGCTTTTGATTTTCTTTTTCTTTCATGAACTTTCGACACCTTTCGGATAGCCCCGATAACTTTCGTATTTGTCTTTTACATGATTCCAACTGCACACAAAACAAACAGGAGAAATAAACTGAAAGTTGGTGTCAGAAATAAATCAGCTTAAACAGGTGATACCCGAGATTTTTGATATTGTGCAAAGAAAATGAAACGACAAGGTAAAGATGAGATTTCCTAAAAGACATGTTCTAAAGGACTGTTAAAGAAAACCAAGGTAACCTCATTCAGACAACAACATCGTCCGAACCAGTAAATAACAGAGTTGTTTCCTTGTTTAATCGTTTACAAAAGAATAAAACAAATTAAACGATTCACTCAAATTAAAAGCAGTCAGTCAAAATAAAGTTCCCCCGAAAAAAGATCTACAAGAGTCAGTTTTAAATTTTTGACCTCTGTATTTTCAGTCCGTAAGTCACTACCTGTCACCCTTTTCTGTCTTCGGGTTTACTTTTTAAAAAGTCAACATCTTTCTGTTTCGCATAAGAAGGGATAAGATATTTTGTTTCAACCTCATGATCTTCAAAGCAGATTGTGGAAAGAAAGCAGGTCTTCACAACTCCTCGATCCCCTGCTAAATGAAGGGACGCTTAAAGTGATCCTAACTTTCCTAGGTTTTTCAACAATATCAGAGGATTGAGGCTTGCTCAAATAGAATGCCCTAAGAAAGTTATTTTCCCCTTTTTCCCTGAGAACGAAGGTGTTGTGAAGGTTAAGGGAAGATTGGTACCGAGTAATCAAAGTAAGTTGACAGACCTATAATGCAAAATATTACACAGATATCAGCCCTGATACAAACTGATTTCCCCCATCTTCGCGCTCTAAAAAGAAAATTATAAGACTGGTGGTGAAAGGAAATTCAGAAATGACTGCCCCCATCTAGTCCAAGAGACGATGAAAGGAAATTCAGAAATGATTGCCCTCGTCTCAGCATTTAAATGCACAAATGTATTCTGAAGTGGTGAAAGGAAAGCAGACCTGAATTTAGTAACGGGAAAGGGAAAGTCGTGAAAGGGACTACGGCTAAGTTTAAAAAGAGTATCTGAGTTTGAAAAGCTTTTCAAGGTAAAAAACGAAGTCTCTTTCCCCTTCGATATCCTGTTCTCAGGAACCTTTTCGCCTGATTGAAGCTATTGAATCCATTTATCCAATATCGACACGTGGTCCACTGTTCTTCCCGTCTTACAAGAAAATGGGATCCCTAGTTGGAGCCTATGTTGGAGTCGCCTTTGTTTTTTCTAGCCTGTCTCGAATTTGATGTCTTAATGCTCGAAATCGAAAGATGGTTTTCGTATTTTCCATCTGTCGTTTCAAAATCTCTGAAGTCTTATCACGCGAGCGATGATAGTTATTGTACTCTCGAGGCGAGTTCTACTTTTCATCAAAAATTTTCCCCCTTTGTTCTACCTCGAGATTTTGTATGTTGGATGCTATAGATCAAGTAGTACAGCGGAGGTGAAACAAAAAGATGTCGAAGGCTCCAAGGCTGCGACTCCCGGTCAAGAAAAACACCAGGATGGGGAAGAGCAAACTAAGAGTCTGAAACAGAGATAAAGACTCCCGACCCGCCGAAGAAGCAGACTCCAGTTACTACTCCGGGACAATTAGCGAAGCAAATCAGAGATCCTATCGCATCCATTAATCCCTTGCAGTCAACTCAGGGAAATATTGACGTAGGATGGATCTTAAATGAAGAATTGAGGCCTATAAGGGTGGAAGAGCTCCCTCCAAATGAGTTCTTCTTTGATAAGAAGAGAAAGGCAGTGGTAAAGAGAGAATTCTATCAGGAAGGGGAATCGACAGCCAAGAAATACAAAGTATTGACTGATGGGAAGGACAATAAGAATGAACAGTTCACGATGGAAATAGCTGGGACATTAGGGACATATGCCACAGCGAACCAATTTTCAGTCAGGGTTTTGAAAAACCAGCTGAAATGAAAAAATCGCCTCATCAAAACCCTAGAAGCCAGACTAGCCACAATAGCGGAGGCTGCCAAAGACCAAGCGAGTGTAGGAATAGAGAAAGCAAGGTTGGCTGATAAAAGTGAGATAGAGTTGCTCAAGACTAAGCTCGAACAAGCAGAGATGGTGGTTCAGAATGGTCAGATGCAAGCGGGCCAACAAAAAGATTTGATCGAATAGCTACAGGCTAGAGTGGAAATCGCTGAAAGTAAAGTGATAAATATCGGGATGTTCCAGTCCCAGGCAATGGAGATTCAGAGCAGAGTTTATGCGGCCCAACGAAATTTACTCGCCAAGGTAGAGGTGATTCGGGACAACTGCCTACTGGTTAATCAAGTTTTGGAAGATTTATCTGTTAGAGAAAGAGAAGCTGGAGTAGCACGAGTCGCTTTTCAAGAGGTTGTGATAGCTACAAAAAATAGGGAATCGGGAAGTATTCCCAGGTTTCCCATTTCGGAGCAGACCAGAGGAAATATTCTATTAAAGGAATGGGAGCACAACATCTCAGAAGGTAAGCTGCAAGCCAAGAGGGTAACAAAATCCTTAGAAGAGGCTTTTAATTCTATAGATGGTAATCTGCTAGGCATTGTTAGCAAAGGTAATGCCGAGACATTGATTCAAATGAATATGGCGAAAATCTCACTTGATTTAAAGGAAAAAGAGGAAAGAGATTCGGCAGAGATCTCACAAGTGACTATGGAAAACATAGTCCAAATAGATAAATGTATGATTAAACCAAGTGTGCAATTGTGCGCCATAGACATCATAGACAGACAGATGGAAGAAAGGTTACCGCAATTAGCCCGAGATTGTTACTCATTTGAAGCCAATTGTCAAGCAGAACCGTCAAGGCTGATATCTCGACTGGTTGAAATATGTGTCACCTGTACCGAGCATGCGCGAGGACAAGCTTCTGACACCAAATAAAGACAGAGAAGAAGAAATGGAGCGATTTCTCTCCTCCCTATCATAACTGAAAATTTTGCAACGATTGAGATTCCATCTTATTGTAAAACTGTATAAATATACCATAGAAAGAAAGAAAAAAGGGTTGGACCTTTTTGTGTCAATTGTAACCGAGATTTAATATTTTGAGAGTTAATATAAAGCAAATCCGAATATTCTCAATTCCATCACGACTGTGTTATGAGTTTGTTTTCTTGTATCTCATATTTCATTTCATTTCATATTCATATCTGATGAATGCTTCGCTATAATTTAGTGCAACATCTACTATAGTGAATGAATTTTGGTTTTCTATATTGTTTACTGTTTTTCCTCTATACCAGCTATCAGTAGGTATAAGACCAGTCAACACTTTCAGAATTCTATATATTTTTTATGCTTCATCGGGTTATTTCTTCACATTTTTCTTCTTCTGTTTATACGTGAGATTCTCCCTTGATAGGAGACTTACTCGATAGACAACTAAATGTTTTCTCCCACCTCATACATTTTATTAAAATATAACCCAGTTACGGGAAAGAGCCTTTGATTTGCACCCCTTTTTCATTCATGAAACCGTAAACTCTCTTTTATACGACTGAATTGAGACAACACTTAAATTCCCCCTAAGGTTTTCTTATTTTACTGTTCCTCCATGACTGTCCCTGTACCAACACAACCCAATATCGAACCCGGATTATCAAATCAAACACACATTGCCTTAAACCTTTTCGATACTATTCTTAAAACAACCACTACCCGGGTTGAACTCGAACGTTCATGGGTAGCGATTGAACATGATATAAACATCTAGGAACAGTTGGAAGCTAGACAACGCTAACACATAAATCATCCCTAGTTTCCCTTGCCGAAGGTTGATGTTTCTCTTTTCTCCACCCTTTACCCACTTTCGGATGCCTAGACACTGTACTTCTAAGCCTTAAGTACAGACTCTGGAACAACAGGAAGCATCACCATTTTTTCATCTCCAACAAATCATGGAAGCACCATTGTTTTGTCTTCTCCAACACATTGTTGTTTCTCCAATGGCACACGTTAATTTAGTATATTATGGTTTCCATGAAGAAAGGGATAGTTGGATGTGTGATAGATGGATTAGGTTTAGGGTTTTCCCTCCTAGTTCCTACAAATCACTACCATAAACCATGTTTTTCTCCCATATTTCTAGAGCCAACATAATCCAATTCATCATACTCTCATTCTCACATTTATAATAGTCCTCGGACCTAAAATATTTTGTAGGAAAAATTGGGGTTCTCCATTTGTAATCTTGTGTTGCAACAAAACCTCAGAAATTACACCTATGGGAAGAAATCTGACAAAGGAAATGATGAATATCCATTGAGAGGTGATAATACTAGAGACAATAGAAAAGGCGAACACTAATCACTTGTGAACGATGTGTGGGGATTTTCCTATGAGGGGAGCATGTTTGGCCCTTCAAATAGGGACGATTTCAATGTAGGGAAAGTTGAAAAGAAGGTGGATTAGGGTTCTTTGGAACCACATAGGAAATTGGATTAGGGAAAATAGAAGGGAAGAAATTCCAAAGAGTATGAAAAAAAATTGTTGAAAGAGGAAGTAACAAGCATGCAAGATCATGGAGTTATCTAAAAACACCAATGCTCGATCATGGAGTTATCTAAAAACACCAAGGCTATGATATCATTGATAGACCTTAAATAACTACATGCTTCAATTGATTTTATTCATGTGAGACACATCTAAATACATTGAGATATGGCCTTTGGTTTCATCTTCCAAGAGATCTGATGACTATTCCTATTCACCCATGACTCTTCATACTTCTCCTAAATAAATAATAATAATATTTAGAAATCGCCATAATCCCTAGGATTAGATATCTAACAATTTAGGCACTCTAATTTCTGGATCAAATCCCAATATTTATTTATCAATTGGTATAATTTAAATTTGAGTATATACTTGGGAGAAAGAGGAGACAAAAAGTAGGTAATTCTTCCTCCATAATGGGGAGGTTTGAACAATGCCACATTTGCATAAGTAACAACCAATTACTCTAATAGTTTATGTCCCCAAGAGGTTTAAGGAAAACACAAATGGTATTGGTAAGATAAAGGACCAAAGGGAAAATTGCCTATTGATAATCAATAATCAATAATCAATAATCAATATCCTATTTTTAAAATCTACAATCTATAAATTCTTGTGAAACTAAAATTGACGAGCTATTAATTTATGTGAACATAAATTAAATCCCGACAATAAAAATATTCGAACATTATGAATTTTTGTTTGTTAGACAAGGGTGAGGACCAAATTTTAGCGTTGGAGTGAGACATATTTTGAAATGGATAAAAAATAAAGAAAGATATATTTGTAAATATCAACCAAGGTTTAAGTATGGACCTTTTATAACAAAGAAGAAATTGTTCCAATACACTAATTTCAATGGCAATATATTCCACTAATTTTAGCACCCATACATTATATTGTTTAAATGAAATATGCCTAAAAAAAATCAAATAATTACATTGATATTGATAATGATAAAAACACACACATAAATTTTTTTATATTGATTTAAGTGATGATACAATACAAATTGATTCAATACATTGATTTAAGAAACCTAGAGATAAATATATTAACTATAAACATTATTAACTTTCATTATTATTTAAAAATAAAATAAAATATAGGTAATCCATTAACAGAAAACAAAATCTCACTTCTTAATGCTCCATGTAACATATATATTGCTTCGAAATATAGTTTTTATAGTAAATTGGCATAGATAATAAAGTGCCAAACCCCCTCAAATATTTCTTTAGCCTAGTCTAAAATGATAATCGTATGCTCTTATGTTGAATCCTTTCTCACCATGAGGGAGGAAAATCAAAGAGATGAAAAATAAATGATAAAAGGAATAGAGAGGAAATGATAAAGGAGGAGTGGAGAGGATAGAGGAGGAATATGATTAATTTAAATTATAATAAAAATAAATTATATTCACCCATGTTGCAATGCATTAAAGTGTGAAGATTAACGAATATCTTGTTTACACAAAGATTTTATTTTAATATTTCAGTTTTCATTTCTCTTATTATGAAGAACAAAATTTACTTTCAATAGATATTTAAGCACACACAAATTGTAAGTTATCTATTTAACTTACATTGAGAGTTGTAATTCTTCAAAATTTCGAGCATTGGGAATTGTAATTCTTTAAAATTTCGAGTATTGACAATTCCAATTATGAAATATAGGTATTTTTGGGAATTATGATTACTCCATTACAAATTGTAATTATGATATCCTCAAAACCTTAGAAATTTCAATGAGAGTTCTATTGTTTAGGTGGAGTGAGCTGTATGATTGAAATGGATAAACTAAGAATGAATATTTTTTAAAGAAAGAGGAAATTGTTCCAATGCATTGATTTCAATAACATTATAGTCCATTGATATTAACACTAATACAATATTTGCTATGTGTGAAATATGTCTAAAAGAAATGAAGTAGTTGTATTGATATCAACAACTATATAATCTAAAAATAATAGGTTGCATTGATTTTAGTGATGATACATTACAAAATGATTTAGTGCATTGATTTAAGAAATGATAAAGAAAAAAATGATTCGGTGCATTGATTTCAACACTGAGATTGTCCAAATTATTGAGTGAAATGACTTTAACAATAATACAATGCAAAACATCTTCAAAATTGTATTATAATGTTGTGAAAGAAGTTCTCAGTTATAATTTAAAGTCCACCATTTTGTTTGCTTAGGTATATGTGACGACTTGCAACTAAAACCAACCTAAATCCACATGAACATTAGATCTATCAAGCACCGACAAAGATCAAATTTCATGAAGTACAAACATTTCCTCAAGCTTTTCACTCTAATAAAAATCTATACCTAAAAAAAATTGATTCATATCGACACAAATAATATATCAAAAATAAAATAAATCTAAATTAACTTAATGCAATCTCATAATTCAAAATTGAAACTGGAAGGAATTACAAACTAAGAATACTAACAAGGTACCTTTGCTAGAGTTTAAGATACGATTATTCTCTCTTGTGCCCGTCTTTTATAACGTCATGGAGGTAATTTTTCTTTTATTGATATATCATCATTTGGGGATGTGTTCAAGTTGGATAGTCAAGAGTTTGATATGGTAAGTGGACTACATCACTTTTATTCGTATTTAATTATCTTAATTTCGAGAACTCATTTATGCTCTTGGGAACATTTAATAAAGTTCAAAGTTTAACTATCATCAAATTTGCATTTTAGTATTATCTTTGAAACTGTGGTTAAGTTCATTTTTATATTTAGTAGTTATTAAAGTTATTTGTGGCTATTTTTAGTTGGTTGTTATAACCTACATTGGTAACACCAATCAGTGGTAGTTGAGTTTTATGATCTCACATTTTATGAGTTTAGGTGGAGTGAATCTAAACCTCATTCTTATATATTTAACGCATCATTTTCAATTATTATGTGAACTATCATAGTGTGAATCATTAATTTATTAGTCCATGTCCTTAGGTTGTATGGACTATTGTAATCGTTTTGCTGAAATTTTAAGCTTCGTATACAAGAATCGAGAAACTAATTACATTTTTATCCTAAGTTTTGCTTTAAAATATGGAAAATGTTTTTAAATCTATCTATAAAATCTACCCATGAATTTTTATCAACCAATAAACAAATTATTCCTCTTATTCCTCTTATTTGGCCTCATAACGAGGCGAAATAAAATGGACTTTGGATAAATTTTAAAGAATTTCCAGGTATCTTTGTTCAATGAACTAATGTTTTTATCAACCAATAAACAAATTATTCCTCTTATTTGGCCTCATTGAACAACTTATTCCTCTTATTTTTAATTTAGTAAACACCTGGACTAGAATTTTTCAAGTTGCTTTGTGTGGAGCATGTGGTGAAGAATGGAAAACGAGTTCGTTTCTTGGTATTTGAGTATTTGGACACAGATCTAAACAAATTCATAGACAAAGTGTCAATGTTGCTACTCTACCACCGAAAACTATTCAGGTGTTTTTTTTTTCACTTAGTCTGTGTGTGTTTTCATTCTTAATATTGCATTGTATTGACAGTTTTTCAAAGGAAGGGATCCAATTTCTACATGTAGTTTTCGGTGTGCAGAGTTTCATGTATCAACTACGCCAAGGATTAGCTCATTTTCACAGCCATGGAGTTATTCACAGGTGATTCTTATGTTCATATTATAGTTTCAACTTCCCTTTTGGGTTCATTTACACTATCTTATAACATAACACATCGTTAGGAACCATATGTTGTCAATTTAAGCATATAAATCTATGATGTTCTTTGAGTTTAAATTACTAAGACAATTAAATATTGATACATGTCTCTCTACAATTAGACTTCAACTGGGTGTGATTTTCTTCAAGGATTTAAAGCCACATAATATTTTGTTGGACAAAGGTAAAGGCTTACTTAAAATTGGAGATCCGGGTCTTGGAAGATCTTTTGTTTTGCTCCTGAAGAGTTACACCCTCGAGGTTCCTTCTCGCGTATGACATGGTGAGGAGTTTCCTGGCTGCATCTAAAGCAGCTGCATCAGTTCGACAATGTTTGATATTCAGTGCCTTACGATGTGAGAAGGCTCTGGTTCTAAGGTGAGGAGCGCCTTGTGGTTTGACATGCTAGCTCTTATATAACACAAAAAACTAGGATGGCTCTTTGCATATTTCTTCCTGAAAAATGATTTCTTCTTACAAATTCGATGACTATATTTCTTATGAGAAACAACTCACTCCCAAGTCCCAAGGATCAACTCATAATTTCATATTTTAGCATGAGGTAACTCAATTTTCATTTGATGCCTTTCTTCCTTCATACGACAAATGGTGGATTATTTTTTGTACGGTGGCTCCTTCTCTATACTACTATCTGTTAGCACTAGAAGTTGTTCTTAGAATGCTTTAAAAACAAGCCTAATACCCATCATAATTTGAATAATTAAATCAATTTTATGGTTGGTGTATTAGAAAGAAAGAGCAAGAAATAGAGCAACAAATTGTCTGCAAAGACATTCCATTGGGCATGGAGTCATAACATTCTACAGATCAAAGGAAATCAAGATGCCTACCAAACAAAAGGGCTACATAATGATGAACAAAAGAATGAAGTAGATAACACTAAGAATAAATATTCATCAAGCAATGATCCTCTTTGCAAAATGAATAAAAAGAATACTTGAACATAAATCATGAAAGAAGGCAATCACTGCAAATCCTTTGTAGCTCATGAATCTCCTAACCATGAACATTTATTGGTCCTCAATGCCTTAAATTCATTCAAGCAAGATGAAAATGAAAAATGAAAAACAAAGAAAACACAATATGATAGTAACATCTCTCATGAATCTCTAATGGCAGAAAGGTTACATTCTGATATGCCCAACAGGATTACAAATCAACATACACAACTAAATTGCCTCAAGCTCTCCCCTAACTCTCTCCAGTCTCTATTTGGAGTCCTCTCACTCATTAAATAGAAAATTATATCAACAATATCTCTAGGAGGTCACAACCTACTCCATGCATTGAATTCTATGCCTTAGAGATATGTGGCAAACATAAAATTCAACTAATTCCTTGATTCCTGGAAACTATCTTTTAGAATAAATGCAACTGCAACCAGCTCATTGCATGGAGATTTAGTGGAGTTGAATCTTAGGTACACGTGTCCCTTGGTGTCTTACTGATCTCTAAGAACCCATTTGAACCTTCTAATACAAGTGGCATCCCTCCTATAGCTCGGATTTATCAGACTGTTAGAGTTTGCAGTGCAACTTCAGGATTCGCTGCAAACTTTCTTGTAGGTGATAATTTCAACATTTTTCCCAAAATACAAATTGGGTAAGGCTGATTTTTGGTCAGAAAGTCAATGTTAATATGGTGCTTCTCCACACCAAATTTTAGAAGAACTCATATCGGAATTTAAAATTTATGATGGAAATACGAGTTTTTTGTGTGCAAGTTGAGTTTGCAGCGCACCGTTGAGTTTGCAGCGCACAATAGAGTTTGCAACGCGCAATGAATTTTGCAGCGCGCAGTTGAGTTTGTAGCGCACAATGAAGTTTGCAGTGTGTAGTGAAGTTTGTAGCGTGCAGTGAAGTTTGCAGCGCACAGTTGAGTTTGCAACGCACAGTCAAGTTTGCAGTGCACATTTGCAAATGGAAATGAAGATAAGAAATGATAACGCTTCCTTTTGAAACCGATCCTTGGAGATGTTGGATGATGGCCAGGCACTAAAAAGAAAATATGTGTGCTAACATTGGCTCCTACTCAGGAATGGAATTCTCCCTGCGAGTTGCCAAGAACTTGTAGTTCCAATGTCTTATCCATTTTGAAAATATGAAATTTGTAGCTGCCCATCATGCTCTACAGTTGACCTGACAAACTGTGAATTGTTCTTGCATGAAATATACTTCTGCTCTTTATTGGAAATTAAAACATTCACACACTGGAAACAAACCTCAAACTATAATATGACCACACTGTGTAAACTGATGGAAATGCTTGAAACACCAAGCTTATTTATTTACAATTCCTATACTAACCAAATTAAGAACCACTTAGCCCATGTATATACAAATTTCCAAAATAGCCAATCAAGCAACTGATAGAAGCATGGTTTTATGCTTGTAGCTGTCTAAAAAAAATAAAAATAATTTAATGTATATGCAACAAAAAATTCTTAGGCAACTCATACTCACAGCATCAAATAAACACAATGGCCAAATTGTCAGTGTGTGAAGCTTTTGAAACTATAGACTCCATCCAATCGGCTATGGGATCATGAAACTCATGACAAAAAAATTTGTGTTGATCCAAAGGACAAGGTTTCCACTGTACCGAATCTTCTATGTGAATAACATTATGATCTCTCCTATTCTGAAAAACAAAATACTGCTGCAATATATTTCCACCGTTGTCAAATATTTCAAGTGAAGGATGAAAATGAAGCTTGTCTTCATAATATTTTACAGGAGTAAGTATATTTTCAAATTTATCATAAACAGGTAAACTTTGAACACGCACAAGCTCAGGGACCTATTTATCATCCTTCTCTTCAATCATAAGTGAAAAAACTTCGTAGGAAACCTCTTGAAAGACCCGAGGAAAATCTTCTTATGCAACTATTTCTTCATGAAAAACATCATTTTCATAGCTATGATATGATGATGTGTACATTAGTTCTTTGACATATGAATAGTTAAAAGAAATAACTTGATCTTCATGACAATTTGGAGCAGCCTCAAAACTGCTAGAGACATTCGGGTCAAGGACAAATGTGTCTACAGTGTTGCTATCACCACCATCCTTATCATTAAAACAATCAATAGAATCTTCTTTCGAAACTAAAGAACTAGAGAAGGTTTTACATGTGGATGATTCCTCCTCCACATGCTCAATAGTTTTTTCTACTTCATCCTTATAACCAGAAGAATTATTAAATGAATGTTGGATGTAGAATTCAAATTCTTTACAATAGTTTTCAAAAAGAAGACTAGCTGGATAAAATCTTTTGAAATAATGATGAAACACGGTATGAAATGATGAAATAATTGAGGGAGGAAGAGATCTATACAATCCTCGAGCATCTCCTTCTAGTGAATACATTAACATTTTCATGAGCACATCCTCATGATGTATATCTAACTAATCCATACATTGCTGAAACATAATGAGGTGATGTGTAGGATTATCCTCCTTCTGTTCTTTGAATACCGGTAGAAAATCTCCCCATTCTGATATATGAGGTACTGGATGTGGGAAACCAGGAACTACATAAAAGTTAAGAGGTGCAAACCTCCGGGCCAAAACATCAACAAATTCCTTTGACATTCTGAAATGGTGGAGTCACCACTGGATCTGTCCTTCATGGAGTCGTCAAGTGAATGATGCAATCTATACTCTGTTAGCAGCCTTTGTTCACCATCAAAGACTTGATCTAATCTTTGTCGTTCTCCTAGGGAAAATCTTCAACTTCGTCCCCAACAACGATGCCAAAAATGTTAGCAATAGAAGTTGTTCTTATACTACTTTAAGAACAAGCCTAATACCCATCAGAATTTGAATAGTGAAATCAATTTTATGGTTGGTGGATTAGAAAGAAAGATCAATAAATAGAGCAACAAACTGTCTACAGAGACATTCCATTGGGTATGGAGTCATAACAATCTACAGATCAAAGGAAATAAAGCTTCCTACTAGACAAAAGGGCTATATAATGATGAAAAGAAGAATGAAGTAGATAACACTAAGAAGAAATATTCATCAAGCAACGATCCTCTTTGAAAAATGAATAAAAAGAATACTTGAACATAAATCATGAAAGAAGGAAATCACTGCAAATCCTTTGCATCTCATGAATCACCTAACCATGAACAACCATTGATCCTCAATGTATTAAATTCATTCAAGCAAGATGAAAATGTAAAATGAAAAACAAAGAGAACACAATCTGATAGTAACAACTCTCATGAATCTCTAATGGCAGAAATGTTACATTCAGATATGCCCAACATGCTTACAAATCAACATACACAGCTAAAATACCTCAAGCTCTCCCCTAACTCTCTCCAGTCTCTATTTAGAGTCTTCTCACTCATTAAATAGAAAATTACATCAATAATATCTCTAGGAGGTCACAACCTACTCCATGCATTGGATTCTATTCCTTAAATATATGTGGAAAACATAAAATCCAACTAATTCCTTGATTCTTGGAAACTGTCTTTTAGAATAAATGCAACTGCAGCTTGCTCATTGCATGGAGATTTAGTGGAGCCGAATCTTAGGTACAAGTGTCCCTTGGTGTCTAACTGATCTATGATAACCCATTCAAACCTCCTTAGACAGGTGGAAACCCTCCTACAACTCGGATTTATCAGATTGTTAGAGTTTGCAGCGCAATTTCAGGATTCAATGCAAACTTTCCTGTAGGTGATGATTTCAACTTTTCTCCCAAAATACAAACCGGGTCAGGCTGATTTTTGGTCAGCAAGTCAATGTTAATATGGTTATTCTCCACACCAAATTGTAGAAGAACCCATATCGACATTTAAAAGTTATGATGAAAATATGATTTTTCTATGTACCAGTTGAGTTTGCAGCGCACAGTTGAGTTTGCAGTGTGCAATAGAGTTTGTAGTGCACAATGCAGTTTACAGTGCACAATGAAGTTTGCAACACACAATTGAGTTTGCAGTGCACAGTGAAGTTTGAAACACAGAATGAAGTTTGCAGCATGCATTGAAGTTTGCAACGCACAATGAATTTTGCAGTGCACAGTTGAGTTTGTAGTGCACAATCAAGTTTGCAGCGCACAATTGCAAATGGAAATGAAGATAAGAAATGATAAATATTCCTTTTGAAACCGACCCTTGGAGATGTTGGATGATGGCCAAGCACCAAAAACAATATGGGTGCTAACACTATCAATTTGCAAGCCCTTCACTATATGATGTAGTTTGTACAACATATCCATAATAATGACAAATTTGCAACTGCAAAAATTAAGAACACTCGCCAATAATGAAAACCCACTTATCGAAACCCTGATTCTGGAACCCTATCAAGAAAACCTAAATATTCAAAACCAACATGGTCTGACCAACCAAAAAAATAAATTGTCTAACTCTTACCAGGTGTTGACATTCATCTTCCTATGAGAATCCTAACCACCAGGAGGTTACACCGACCGAAACATATATGAATAGGGTTAAACATAAAACCTTTTCACATTTGGAACTATTGATTATATGTTTTTTTTTGTGTTTTCTAGTTTGTCTGTGACTTGAGGGACTAGCCTGTGACTTGAGAAACCACGACTCAGGGGCATCTAATCCGTCAAAATCACCAGGGGATCGTACATGGCCCGAGCCACACCAAGCCTTAACATGGTTGGATTTTTTATCCCCGCAAGTTTCGAACTGGTGATTTTAACATCACATAGTGCCTTAACAACACACTCTGTCACCGACTATCCTACACCTCGGGGACTGAACTATTGATTATATGTTATTTAATAGAAATTCATATTAAATTTCAAAGTAAAGTAAACAATGACTACGTATCATTATGATTTCCATTTGTCCTACTGCGTAAACAATGAATGCAACCTGTCAATATAACTTCCATTTGTTGTTAGTCGCTAATCTAAGTTAGCGTATAACAAATCTGGTCAATATCTTTCTCGATTTAAAACAACAACGAACTCACCATATTGCATTTCTTGTTTTTCTCATTTCCACCGATATACAAAATCTAGTCAAAATACCATTCTTGATTTAAAACAACACTCAACTTACCTAGTTTATACAGGAAACTTGTTTTTATATTTTGTATTTCTGTATTTTTGGTCTCCTATTATGCAACTTGCATTATATTTCTTATTTGGAATTGATTATTAACATTCTTATTCAATTGAATACATAACAACAATTGGTATATGTGAATTGTATATGGATCACTGAGCGGGAAAAAAATATACAATGAAAAAATTCAATATGGTTGAAATTTTTGAAAATTTTTACATTTAAAATAGTCTAAAAAAATATATAATTTAATAGAACTTTTTAATATTTCTAGATTTTTTTTTGACTATCTAGTTTTTAAGTTTATGAATCATTGGATTAAATATATAAGATTTATTATTAAAGACAAACAAAAAAAAACCAAGCTTAACATATATCCATATCTATACTAAATGAAAAATTATATAATTTGATGATTTTGCAAATTTTCGTACATTAAATTTCAAAGCAACCAATCCTTCTTTTTATTGAATACCCAATAAAAACATCACAAAAAAAAATACTATGACTCTAAAAAAAGAGTTAAAAGAAGCATATGCAGAAATTGAACAGTCACGTTAACTTCTCGGGTCCGATAAATTCTTTGTTCAACTTGTTGGCAGATCTTTCACTGTTGCAAAATATGATTTTTTTCAATTATTTGGTTTAAGGATGGATATTGAGTTTTCTATTGGAATATTGTTTCTTATTGCAATGTTCCTTACATGGAAGCCCTCATGCTCTATGTGCAACACCCAAACATTTTGCACTTTTTCCTACCATATTAACTATTGCATAAAACCTTATTTTATCATGCTTGAATTTGATGAAAAAAAAGAATTGTGAATTCAGAAGCATCATGAGAAGATCACAACCTTGCATATTTAAATGAAAAACATCATAATGCAGTTACTTCCTTTCAAGGAAATAATACCTAACATCATGTTGATATTTATTCATTTTTTATACTATTTCTCCAACTACAAAATGTTGATGTGGGGATTAAGGAGTGGGTTGGTTCACTGTAAGAAACTAGTATTTGATTTTAAGTTGAGTTCAATTGATACGTTACATGAGTCTATTACCATACTTCCTGTGGAAGTTGTTTTACTTTAAGGTAATAAAAATAAATTATTTGATGAGTATAAATCCCTCAAGAATGATCATTATACTTTGCCTCCACAATTGGATGAAAAGGAAAACTCCATTCAAACTACTCGAAATCAATAAGAACCTTGTCCAAGAAGTAAGGAAACTTAGAAGTATTAAATGTGAGTTTGAGGCTTGCTCTAGCAACATTAGAACTTACTTTGAAATATATTTTAGTCTTGTTTGTTGGAAACATAATCCATAAGGGCTATGATATTATTGTATTATTCACTTGATATCGAATATGAAAAGACACAAGTGAATATGAATAATCATCGGGATTCCAAGATACCTCTTGGAAGACTAATACAAAGGTCAAGATAATGTATTTATAGATGTATCATATCAATGAAAAAAGAATCGCATGGTTATTTCCATTTGTGCATTTTAATAGTGGTATCAGAGAGCCTAGTTCTTAGGGCTTGAAATACGGTATGATAGTTTTCCATAGCAGGTTCATTCTAAGCATTTTCCTCCTTCCTTGGCCCTTAATATATCTTTCCTGAGCCGAATCCTTTCTTGTTGGGGTGTTTACTGTTTCCCATGGTCCGTACGCATCCATATGTACTATACACACCTCTAAAGAGCACCTCAATATTCAAGTTGTTTTCCTTGCTACATAGTTGGGTCTATTTGTTATCTCTAGATGATTTACTCTTTTCTTGAGCTGACTACTCATTACTTGTGCATACATTTGTCTCCTCATTGACAAGTATGCTCTCTCTCTCTCTCCCTCTTAACTTGACTTATGTGCACAACCTTCCGCGTGGCTCCATCCAATATAGCACCATCAAACCATAGTCGTAAGACTGTTTCATTTTCATCCTCTAGTGAATTACCTCCTCTTTGAAAACTCTTGGAGGTCAAATGACTCACCCACTGAGAATCCATTACTAGTCTATAAACATGACTCTTCTACTTCGAATCCATTACTAGTATGCAAACGATGGGATACCAAGACATTTTTCTCCTCTTGTCATTTCATCTAAATATGCCAATTAACATAGGAAAGAAATATTTTTTTCCAAATTCATGATTTCTATTTTCTCCTCTATCCAAAGATACAGTTCCCAATTTGGCAGAAAAAAATGATTTCTCTCCCAGCTATAGTTTCATTTTTCCAGTCTGCAGTGATTTGATCATAGAATCAGTTAAAGATCAACAATAGGTCATAGGAATCCAATGCTATAGTTCTCTAATAATAATGAATCCAAATGATTGCTCCTCATCTTTATGACTTTTAGATACAATCAATCAAGCCAAGGAGTCTCTTCAACACGTTACACTCCACATACAATTCTAATGCATTCCAGATGATATTTCAACTAATCATACCCTGGATTCAAATATCAACCACATTGTTTTCAATCATATGAAAAACACCATGGATGGTTGAGGATTGGAGTAGTTGATCTAGTGACACAATTCCAGTGAGAATGCTCGTATCCAATATGTTGAGAAATGTGTGGAGTTTGACCAGGTTGCTTCCTTTGGTGATGAGTACAACCACAGGGTCCAAGGAATTCAACAATTTCAGAGATTGAATGTTTCACCACAACCATGACAAGAATTTTGAACGGTAAATTTTCACTTCGAATAAAATTGAGGTATGATCATCAATAATTCTATGTATAGTTAGCTCAATGTGTATGTTTTTAATTCCATTTACAAACATTGTGAACTTGGAACTTCATTCAAACTTTGTTTCATTAATTGAGAGCAGTCTACAACACTTTTGTTTGCTCGTTGGGGTTGATTTAATTGTTGGTGCCAAGTAGTGAATATCTACAATGGTCTTTTTCAAGTATCCATATGTGTGTGTAGATGTATATTTTTATGTAGGTCTCTCTCTCTCTCTCTCTCTCTCTCTCTCTCTGTATATATATATATATATATATATATATATATATATATATATATATATATATATATGTATGTATGTATGTATGTATGTATGTATGTATGTAGATTCATATGCATATACATCTATATACACATAGATATACATACATACATATATGTGTGTGTGTGTGTGTGTTGATTGACAACACATGTATTCCAATAGAGGATGAACACCTTTAGTAACCACTCACACAACCATATCAAAGATTAACACAACAATGTTTTGATATGGTAAAACCCCTATGGGGAAACATCCATGGCCCCAACTAACATGCCCACTTGGAGCAGTTTATTAATGCAAAAAAAAAATATTATAGAGATATTTACAAGAGAGTTTCTCACAAACAATCATTGACAAATGACCCTCCATGCTCTTTAAATAGAGATCATGGACCAATCAGGTGTTAATCCAGGGATCAATGTATCCATCAAGATCGAGGAGAATATGAACCATCAGATCACCCTATGTCAATAACATATTGTGACCGTCAGATTACCTAACTATAAATGATTACTAAAAAAACACACTTTTAT
This sequence comes from Picea engelmannii, assembly GCA_009831015.1. Taxonomy (NCBI): domain Eukaryota; kingdom Viridiplantae; phylum Streptophyta; class Pinopsida; order Pinales; family Pinaceae; genus Picea; species Picea engelmannii. The sequence continues at coordinate 269,828 of ML783762.1, forward strand.
CTAAAGACACATTAGACCAAGTTGATCTTAACTAACTCCCAAGTGTATAAATATTCTAACACCCCCCCTTAAGAATGACTTGGGATAGGATTGAAGGATTTACAAAGGTGACACAATAGGAGAAGGAAGGAGGAATTAGATCTTATTCCCCCTTTAATGACAAATTCTTGAACTCCTAACAAAGATTTAAGTTTGGAGAACTTCACTTCTATAAGAGACTTAGTGAAAATGTTTTTAACTTGATCTTCTATAGGGGAAAATAGCACTTCAATAACTTGATCATGAATGAGATTTCTGATGAAGTGCATGTGTAGCTCGATGTGTTTTTTGTGCTGATGTTGAACTAGATTTTTGGAAATCATGATGGAACTTTGATTTTTTCACTAGAGGGTGGTCGGATGCTACTGCTAGAATCTAAACTATGAAAGGATTTGTCAAATCCCCAAGGATTATTGACTTGAATTAACCATTTCTCGATACTCTACTTCTGTTGAAGAAAGAGGAATATATTGTTGTTTCTTATGAGCCCAAGTGATAGGTCCTAAACCAAGGTTGAAAACATAACCTGTAGTAGACTTTCAATCATCAAGGTCATCGACCCAATATGAATCAATGAAACCAACCGAAAAAGGAGTCCCCCCTGAGTTGTAATGCATCCCAAACTGAACTGTACCTTGGACATACCGAAGTATCCTTTTATTTTCTTTCCAATGAATTTAATAGGGTGTTTTCATATACTGGGAAAAAATACCAATAGCAAAGGAAAGATTAGGATGGGTATGAATCAAGTATAAGAGGATACCAACTAACTAATGGTACAAAGTGGCATCAACTTAAGGAGAAGTACATGTGGAAACAAGTTTGAATCCATACTAGAAGGGAGAAGGGGATGGTTTTGAATCATCCATGTGAAAGCGACGAAGAAGGTCACAAGAATACTTAGACTGGGAAAGAAAATTTTCTTCCTTGATTTGCAATACTTAGAGGCCAAGGAAATAGTGCAAATAGTTTAAGTCGTTCATTTCAACTTTATTCTTAACGATGGTTTTCACATTGTTTAACAGTTTAGGGTCACTACCAGTGTGGATAAGAACATCAACATAAAGAACAAGGATTATGAGATGGATTCCTACTTTCTTAGTATAGACATTGGGGTTGGAATGGGATCTAGAAAATGCAGTGTCAAGAAGAAAGTTGTCCCTTTTGGAATACCAATCTTGAGGAGCTTGCTTAAGACTATAAAGAGATTTATTAAGGTGACAAAAAAAGCATAGAGTGATTCTAGACATAGCCAGGAGGTTGTTCCATGTATATTTTTTCTTGCAAATCCCCATGCAAGAAGGCATATTTAACATCCATATGATGGACCTCCCATTTATGTGAGGCTTTCTAGAATAAGGAATATGTAATTCATTTTGGATATAGGGGAAAATGTTTCATTATAGTCAATGCCTTCAACTTGAGATAACCCTTTGGAAACTAACTGAGCCTTGTGTCTTTCAACACTTCCATCTGATACATACTTAGTTCTATAGACCCATTTACAATTGACAAGTTTTCTTTCTTTTAGAAGAGGTAGAAGATCCCAAGTATCATTCACCATCAAAGAGTGATACTCTTCATTCAATGTTGCATCCCAATCTGGATGACCTTAAGCTTATGCAAATGTCTCTAGATCATGAGTCTATGAAACTTTATCCAAAAGAGAAGAGGCTTGTTGGACTGTGAAGGAGTTCGGCACTGATATGAAGGATCACTGACAAGATCACCAATTGCTTCTCGTGTTGAACAAATCCATCTAGGAAGTGGTGGTGCTGGTGCAGGTTCATGTTCATTGGACTCATCTGGAAGAAGGTGAGTAGGAAGAGGTGTATTTTCATCCTCACTATCATCATCTGAAGAAGAAGAAACCATAATAGGAAAAAAAGAAGTCATAAACACCAAAGATGGATCGCAGACCAAAGAAGGCACAAACGCCAAATTAAGCTCACAGGCCAAGAGATTTTCATCAAATTTAACATCTTTGCAAATAATAATTACATTTGAATGAGGTTGAAGAAGTCTATAACCTTTGACATCTTCAGAATAACTAACAAAAATACACTTCTCACTTTTAGGCTATAAATATTTCCTTTTCTCATCAAGAATGTGAGCTCATGCTACACTACCTATAATAACCCTAGGTTGAACCCCAACTGTAAATGTACATATAGGCTAGTGAGCCAGGATACTTTGGGCCATAGTTGTTTTGTATATAAGTTTTGAGGTCGGAGTGCTTGTGTGATTAATAGGCTAGAAATCCTGGATGATAAAAGGCCAGTGAGCCTATAATTGTAATATGTAATCACACTTGGATTATTAATAAAAATAAATTGTTGTTGCAAACCAACCAGATAAAAGAGTATGGAGGGATAGAAATCCACTAGAAGATAAAAGGGGATAAGAGTATAGAAAGACTGGATAAGCCAAGGGGGCTTAAGATAAGGAAATGTTAAAACAATATTTCCTAAAGTATAATTCATGGGATACATTTATATTTATCTTAAGTGTGCAGAATGTATCACCATGTGGGGCTCATGTGGTTCCCAACATGACAAGTGTCGAGTTGGGAACATGCATATAAAAAGTGGGGAACTTAGTGTAATTTCTCATTATTCTCTCATCATTCTCACCTTGACTCTTGCCATGGTACCTTCCTACCATCCATATTTGGTACTGTACTTTGAGAGCTTGGAGATGATTGCAATAAAAAATATGGTTAGTTTGAGAAGAAGAAGCGGTTTGTCAGGACTATGTGCATTCTAAAGAATTGGGTTGTCAGTCCCATGTGCATTCTGAAGAAGCGGGTTATTAGGCCTATGAGCATTCTCTCTAGGTGAGAGAACTGCTAGGAATTGTTTTTCCCATTCGTTGGGAAATATCTATAGGGCTTCGAGACTTTCTATCTTGTTTGTTGTTGAAGCGCCGAAAGGGAAGTGGGACAACCAAAGGGATGTTGAGAAGAGAAGGGGTACACTTCCTAGGGTGGGACATGTTGTGGGAAATGAGAGGTTGTAGGATAGTTGCAACAGTTGTGATCCAGGTGGCTATTGGTGGCTACCCACCTATTCCACTTGGACCCACACCATTGTTTCTTTCAGTTTTTCAGTTTCCTTAATTGTAGCACAATTTACTATTTTTAGCAGTTTTTTGGGTCCTAAACTTTCGGAGCCGTTTTGAGGCCCTAAACGACGTTTTTTTGGCATCAATGCTCCAGAGAATATGAGTCCATTCCGGTCTCAATATTTGTTGTCAGCAGTGTATTCCTCAGATAGATCTTTCTAACGATGTATCATGTGCATCAAACGAAGATAGTATGCCAAAGTTACGACCCCGGGAAATTGATGTACCAATTTACCCCGATGAGGCCCATATTCTGGCGTTTCATCTCCTAGGGTTAGGTTTTTGGATGTTTAGGGTTTTCCATTGTTTCTCAATAATATATAGGCCTTCGAGCCTCATTGTAACATAGATTTCAGAGGCCACTAGCCGCTAGTATTATTTTACTATACATGTTTATGCATGAACTGTATGTTGTTTTCCTTACATAATCACTACATATGCAGAGCATGCCATTAGTTAAATGGTATCATAGACAAAAATTTTGGGTGGCATGGTCCATATTGGGATGGGGTTGTTACACTGTCATATCAGAGCTATGAATAGAGATAACATGACTCGGCTATGTGGCTGAAAATGTTACTAACAGTATCAGAGCCATAAGGGGCATAATTCAGAGGGAATTTGAAAAAGTACAGTTATGACATAAGTCGAGTTTTGACATAGTGCGGCCCATCCTAGGTGGTCGAGGACATTACAAAGTGGTATCATAGCCAACTGAAAGAACACTGAAGATAAAATTGCATAAATTTAATTTCAGAGTTTGTCTGCAATTTTTTTGACAAAAGGATTCCTATGAAATTGGGGAAGAATTTATGGGGAATTTAAAGAAATTTAGTCAAAGATTATAAATTCCCAAATTTGGGCATGTAGATGGCCGAATTTCAAATTACATAGGTAGTTATGGATAAATTAGTAAGAATCCCCAATTTTTTAATGGAATTGAAGAAACTTCATGCCCAGAATTGTTAATCGGTCATGCACGAGGGTAATTGGTTGTTGCAGAGGTTTATTCAGAAATTTCTAGGCCTATAATTGATCAAATTTCATATTTACAGAGCTTCAATGACGGTCGAAGAAATAAATTGTGAAATTGGGCATATTGGAAATTAGAAAATGAGAAATTTTGGAAAATTGGAAAAATTTTGGTAATTTTTTCATACAGTGACGTCAGCATGACGTGGAGGCCACGTGTCAACTAACGTGGTAGAAGAGTGACATGTACTATGACGGTGGCAGGTATATGGTGGTAGGTAAGTGTTTGTTGGTGTGGCAGGTGGCAAGTGATGTGGAGGCGCGATGGCGGGGTGCCTTCCTATCTTGTGAAACCTTGACTCCAGACCCATGGTGAGATCACAATAATTGACTAAGTAAAAGAATGGTTTGGTTGGATGGAGAGGATCGGGGGTATGTATGGAGGAAGCATGAAATTACCGTGGCCCATAATGAAGATTAAAAATTTGACTGAGTGTAAAGATATCACGAAGCGTGGTTGTTACACATTATTTTCGTCACCCTTATGACCATTAATGATGTAAACCTATATGTTGTCTTCATAGGGATTAGTTGCCTGAATTCATGAGGAAAGAAGGGAGAAATTGTTTTCCTGAGAGATGAAATCAATTTTCCTTTGTAAAAACCCTAATAAGGAGGATCGTCGCACCCTGTCCAGTTATAGGGGTGCGACGATCCTGGATCGTCGCATGTTGTACTAAACTTGGCCTTTGATGTCGTCTAACTCTGCTCATTTATAAGGGTGCGATGATTTTCATATGTGGGAAAAACGAGCATCTTATTGATGCTTCTAGAAGAATAAGCTTCTATGGTGAGGTGGCCTTCGATCGGTTTGGATCTTACTCGCTTTTCTGATTTAGTGGGATCATCCTAACCTCCTCACCTTATCCTCTTTAGTTTATAAAAGGAGAGGATCTCTCATGGAGAAAGTTGGATTGGAAATTTAGCTTGGGATTGAGTTGGCTATCTTTTGGTGTGAGATTGAGTAATTTTTGTAGCTTTGAGCTTTGCTTTGTCAAGATAGATTGTTGAACTTAGAATCCATGGAGAAGAAGTGTGTGGGAAGAAAGGAACTATTGGAAGGGACCTTACAACATGAAGGCATCTGGTTGTACTCTCATTTTCATATTTATAATACAATAATATATTTATTTCCCATAAAATTGTTCTTATTTTATTGTACGACTCCTTGATCACATACATAGGTTTTGTTGAGTATATGTTGTTGCTTTCACTTTGTTGGCTTGTTTCTTTTAATGGGTTCAGTATCCCATAAGCCTTGGAACGGAGCGAGGATGATACTAGAGAGGACAAACGACGTTTAAAAGGTATGTCATTTATCTCTTGTTAGCTAGTATGCTTGATAATTAAAACTTAGGGAAAGTTTTATATTCTGTCTTGGTTTGTTCTAGTTTCGGGGTGAAACTAGGGAGATCTATTTATGTCAGCATTTACTAATTAATCCGATAAAAAAATTGGCGACCATACTGGGGATCAAATTGTTTTCCTAGTTTGTCTTGATTTATTGCTTTGATTTCCTGGGTTCTATTTTCTGAGTCATTGGGAGATCCAACTTGACTCTCTGACTGTTTAAATTCACTGGAAAAACTTTCTTTCTTTTTATTTTTTCCATTTTTTCCTTTGATCGTCACACCCTACTTTGAGAGACAGTGTGACGATCTAGGATCTATGCACCCTACCTTTTGACACAGTGCGACATCATCGCACTATATTTTTTCTTTAGCTTGCAATGATCAAGGATTGTCGCTCTGTGTTAGTCTACAACCTGTGACAATTGTGAACAAATTGTTTTTTGATGGTTTTTCTTGCCCAGATCTTAGATATGGTTTTGGGGTGATTTGTTGGGTCTGATTATAGTCTGCTTGAAAGATTTGAATATGTTTTTAGCTATCTTTGAAACAAAAAATTGTAATTTATTGCTTTACATCAGATTGGGGTCCAAGAATCGTGTATTGGCATACAATCTCTTTAGCTCATTTCTTAAATTTCTTTATATTGAAGAGTTTAAAAATTTTGGGACATTGTGCATCTGGGAATGATAAACATTTTCTCCTTCTCATAATATAGCTTTCATCTAAGTGAAATATTTTCATTCTCAATTCTTTGCATTGTTTAGAGTCGGTCAAAACATCATTTAGTCTACGCCATTTTCCTCTTGAGTAACAACAACCTTAAAATAAAGGGATTATAAAAATTGATTAGACATTTTTATATTTTCTAGTAGAAAACCTACATTAGATTAGTTGTAGGGATTTGGAATAGGTGTGAAAGATAAATTTCCAAAGCTATAAACAAACTTAGAATCTTGAGTTAGGGAGCAGTGAAATCCACTTGCTACATTTTGCCTTGGGAAGCCCTTCTAACACAAGGGTCAAACCTGAGGTCACATTAAGACTGGAAGAGTTACTCACCCTGATTTGTTGGTCTTGGTGTAGAGATTGCACATATTATTGGGGGTCGGTTGAGAAGAAAATCCTGTGGGGACCTTCTCAAGTTGATTTCGGGCTTAGATACCCTACCTTTGTGCATGGATCGGACTCTCAACTGTTTCCCCAGGCATCATTTTCACAATTGGTAACATTAGTGGCCTATCTCTTTAGGGTATTTACATGAGGTGACTATGGAGGGGAAAGTCTTCACGGTACCTGGAATCGATGTTGGCCAAACTTACTCGGGCTCCATGGAGGGTATACCCACGATTATGTGTGGGAGATTGCACCAGGGTGTAAGTCCGTTAAGCAGGTCGTCAACGTAAATTTTCCACCCACTCTATCTCATCCCCTTCTTACATTGTTTTCACGACATTGGATTTCATCACCAACTAGTGCATTCATCGTAAGAAGGTTTTGTTTGCTTGTTTGCTTACTAGATTTTTAGCGTGTGATGTTTATTTTCCCTAGCAGACTCTAGGTTGGATTTTTATTTAATGGCATCAGTTCCCAGAACAACCAATGAAGGAACCCTTTTTCCAGGGGAACCTTTTGTTTTTCCTTCTTATGGAAACATTGGTCCTCCTCACATCGCTACTTTGAGCCTTCCAGGTCTCACCATTGGATTACCGGTATGGTCGTTTTCCACTTAGGTAATCTCGAGTGCAGAAAGTGCTTCGTTTGTAAGAACTTATCCTCAATAACATCAACCTCATGTTGATCCTTCGCCTTATTCACCAGTAAGATCTTCTTCACCTTCTCCACTTGCAAGGTCTTCTTCCGTTTCATCTTCTTCGCTGAGTGAAAGCTCTGAAGCTAGTAACTCGGTGGCTAAGAAGAAGAAGAAAAGGAAGAATAAGAAGAAGAAAAATAAGCAAGGGTCCAAACTTCCAACCACTACCAGACATGTTGGAAGACAACCAACTATTGATAATCGTGTTGGGAGTGTTGATGGTGCCAAGACAACCCAAACCCATAAGCCCAAGTACCCTTGTAGGCTTTGTAAGGGTATCCATATTCTTAAAGATTTCCCCGGTCTATCCAAGGTCTTAGAAGCATGGTCTACAAATCCTTTCCAGTCCACGTCGTCAGCCTCTGAACAACATGTTGATGACCTCCCGTCAACTAGTAATGATACAGTTGGGAAGAAGAAAAGTTAAGTTAAGTTCCCATGTATTTTATGAAAAGGGAGTCATCTAACTCACCTTTTCCCTCGTATGAACGAAACCTCGAAATTACTGGAAGACATGATTGTTTCACCACCTCAACTTCTATCTGCTTATCATAAGCTTTCTCTCAACCCTCCTGTAGTTGACGGTATGATCAATCCGGTCCCTTCATCGGTTATTCTGGTTGATCATGTGGTCAATCTGGTTAAGTCCTTCGTTGAAACAGTTGACAAAGTGGTCAATCCGAGCCCATCCTCGGTCAAACCCACTCTCTCGATAGAGAGTGAAATCCCAGTGGTCGATTCATTTCCACCTGTCGACCCTATTCTCCCTTTGGATAATGAAGTCCAAGAGGTCGTTTTGATGTCATTATCAGTCGATCCTACTCTCCCGCTAGAGAGTAAACCTGATGTTGCTCACGTTTTTCTCGTTGATACAGAATCTACTCTGCTAGGGGGAATTACTCCTTCTCCCATGGAAGCCCCTCCAAGTAATGAGGCCATCCTTTTTTATTGGGGTGCACTAACTGGACCTCTTCTTCCTCTCACATTCCTTTTAATATTACCATATAGGTTTGTGGTTGGGACGTTCCTCATATGATGATAGATGAAGGTTCGTCCGTTAGTATTTTGTCCTCTATTGCTTGGCAAGATTTGGGTTATGCTCAACTTGTGTCGGTTACCCAGAATATGTTAGCTTTTAATAGAAGAACCAATCAACATTTAGTGATACTTCCTCAGTTTCCTATAACTTTGAGAGGGAAAACTGTCTTTATTGATGTTATGGTAGTCCAAGACCCCTTGGATTTTGATTTACTCCTTGGGCAAGATTATGTCTATTCCATGAAAGCTATAGTGTCTACTCTTTTTCATGTGATATCTTTCCCTCACGATGGAAGAGTTGTGACTATTGATCAAATTTCGTTTGTTGGCCCTGACTTGACCATCCACTCAATGAACTCCCTAAATGATTCATATACGTAGATGATGTCGCCCTTGCCACAAGTCAATTATGTGGCGTTGTCTCCCATGCCTCCAGCTATCGATGACAATGAGCCTCTCACTGTAAGCTCAGTCTCTGATGACCTAGATCCATTAGTTGACATGGTTATCTCTTCGATAGGGTATTTTGAGCTTGATATCCTTACCCCCATCGGAACCCTCAACATGGTGTTCTTCCAGATTGTTGTTCTTTCGTCTAGTGAAGATCTCTTGGAAGCCATGAACAAGTTTTGTCCTTTGACATGGTGTCCTTCCAGAGAATTATCCTCTTGGAAGCCATGATCAAATAGATTCTTGAGTATAGTTGTGCTTCTCTATGGCAAGCTCGTTAAAAAATGAAACAAAGGTCTTGAGCATGGTTTTATGATTTCAAGCTCATCAAAAAATGAAACCAGTTGTGAGGATAGTTTCCGTGTCTCTGTAGCAACCTCATTAAAAAATTAAATAGAGCTTACGAGGATAGTTTTTTCATCTCTATGGAAACCTCGTTAAAAAAAGGAAAATGATATTATGAGCATAGTTCCTATTTCTATGTCAAGCTTATTAAAAAATGAAATAGAGGAATGGGGATTGAACCTAGATTCTCGAGCATAGTTTTTCTTCTTTGTGGAAAGCTTGTTAAAAAATGAAATAGATTTTTTCCCCTCTTCGATTGAGTCAAGTACTTTGTTACATATAGTATTTTAAGCTTCATTTCATTCACCTTTGCAGTTGGACGAAACGAATCTTGGGGGAAATTAGCTTACAACCTCTCGACTTCATGCTAAAGTTAAGCGACTAGCTTCTTAAGCTGGGGGCTAAGTACCAACCATCCCTGCATTCTGTGATGGGAAGTCGCAAGCATAGTTTTCTCTATTTCAATCTTGTGTAAAAATGAAAACACCTACCTCAAGCATAGTTTCCTCTGGTTAACGCTTGTGTAAACATGAAACTAGGTCCAAGCATAGTTTTGGCTAGTTTTAAGCTTGTGTAAAAATAAAATCTATCCCAAGCATAGTTTTGTTTTGTTTTAAGCTTGTGTAAAAATGAAAAAAATCTCAAGCTTAGTCTTTGTTCTTTCTCATGCTCGTAAATACTTGAGAATGTAACCGAGTAAACTTGTATCACTTTTTTGGACTCGTAAAGGTTATACGAAAAATGAATCCCTTGGAGTTCCCTTTAAGCTCTTTTCAGACTCTCTAAACATGAAAAGATGGTTGAGCGATATTGTTCTTTTCACGCTAGTTAAAGTGTTTGAAGAAAACATCTGACAAGCGGTAGGTTATCACTTTTTCGGTCTCATTAGACTACCTTACGAAAAATGACATTTTGGAGTTTTCTTTAAGTGTTTTTCAGATTCTCTAAATATGAAAATCCCATGAGTTTTCTGTCCTTGGACTCGTAAAACAAACATCAAAAGGCCCATATGGGACTGAACCACTCCTTCCTAGGGTTCGTTAAACATACTCTGAGGGAATCATCCAAAGGATGAGCTTACAGTTCAAGCATATGTTATCCTCCTCAAGCTTGTGTAAAATTAAAGAGGTACTCACCAGAAATGGTGGGGGGGGGAATTGGAAAATAAATATGTCTAAACCTGTATTCTATGGATGAGTCACCTTTGAACATGACACCCATTCACTTGCTTTGTGTCTAGGTTGGAAAGTCCACTTGTCTCTTGACCATACTCTTTTATAAGATTACATTTTGGTCTGTGATCCCTATTGTTGAGTCAGTGTTTCTAAGACAATTCTCGTGTCGTCAATATGTTCAAAGAGAAGTTCAACCCGGAAAGCCTTCTATTGCATCGACCATTTCTACAATCCTTAAGCCTTCTATTGCGTCAACCATCCCTGAGTCAGTCCCAAATCACTTGTTACATTGATCTACTTCAAATATTTTTACCCATTTTGTGTCATTGATGGATGATACATTAAGGCCTTCCTGTGACGAGTATTTTTCTGTCGACTTCAACTCATTATCTAGAAATTGGACTTAGAAACTAATTGGTACCTTGGAAATTTCATGCCTCAATGGCAGGTTTCCTCACTTTCGACAGTGGGTTTTCATCATTCACCCCTGATCGGGAGATTCCGTCGAGTGTTTGATTTCATCTCATTAATTCACATTCGTTGGATTGTACTAGAGTACCTTGGGAGTCATTGACATTAATGGTGATTTCCCTCACACTTGTTAACATTATTCATTAATGACCGATAATCAAGTGGTTTCTACCATGTTTGACTTCAACACATGTATTCACATGGTTATATTCATACTATAGAGTGGTGGAGATGAAGACCCTGAATCTTTTCTGATAGATTGAGGTTGCGTTGGAGTATATTCAGATTGTATTATTGCATAGATCCACTGTGTATGTCTCGTGGCTATGTTCAAATTTGATTCTTTAACACATAGATCCACAATGTATTTTTGGTGGCTATGTTCAGATTTGAGTCATATTTGCATGGATCCACAATGTATGCTTGGTGGCCATGACTTGTCTTACTTGACATGGATGTTTGCATGTCCTCATTTATGCTTTGATTCATTTGTATTATGAGTATGGGAATGCCTACCTCAGTGATGATATATTATTGTACTGTATTTCCCTTCTTGTTGGCAGGTTTCCGACCGGTGTGTTCCTTGTTCCCTACATACACTTGACAAAGTATATTAGCTATCACTCTATTCTAACTTCATACTTTGGGGGGCTCTCTGTTACACATTATTTTCATCACCCTTATGAACGTTAATTATGTAAACCTATCTGTTGTCTTCAGAGGGATCAGTGGCCTAAATTCCTGAGGAAAGAAGGGAGAAGAACTTTGCCTGAGAGATGAAATCATATTTTCCTTTGTAAAAACCCTAATAAGGAGGATCGTCACACCATGTCCAGTTATAGGGGTGCGATGATCCCAGATCATCGCATGCTGTACTAAACTTGGCATGTGACGTCATCGCACTTTGCTCATTTATAAGGGTGCGTCGATTTTTTGTACGTGGGAAAAATGAGCATCTTCTAGATGCTTCTAGAAGGAGAATCTTCTATGGTGAGGTGGCCTCCGATTGGTTTGGATCTTACTCGATTTTCTAATTTAGTGGGATCAACCTAACCTCCTTACCTTATCCTCTTCAGCTTATAAAAGGAGAGGATCTCTCATGGAGAAAGTTAGATTGGAAATTTAGCTTGGGATTGAGTTGGCTAGCTTTTGGTGTGAGCTTGAATAATTTTGTAGCTTTGAGATTTGCTTTGTCAAGATAGATTGTTGAACTCAAAATCCATGGAGTAGAAGTGTGTGGGAAGAAAGAAATTGTTGGAAGGGACCTTACAGCATCAAGGCATCTAGTTGTACTCTCCTTTTCATATTTATAATACAGTAATATATTTATTTCCCATAAAATTGTTCTTATTTTATTGTATGAATCCTTGATCACATACATAGGTTTTGTTGAGTATACATTGTTTCTTTCACTTCATTGGCTTGTGTCCTTTTACAAGTTCAACATCCCATAAGACTTGGAATGAAGCAAGGATGACACTAGAGAGGAAAAACGACGTTTAAAAGGTATGTCATTTATCTCTTGTTAGCTAGTATGCTTGATAATTAAAACTTAGGGAAAGTTTTATATTCTGTCTTGTTTTGTTCTAGTTTCAGGGTGAAACTAGGGAGATCTGTTTATGTCTGCATTTACCAATTAATCCAATAACAGTGGTGAGATCTTGGAAATTGACTAAGTGTGAAGACATCACAGAGCACAGTGAGATCTAGAAAATTGACTAAGTGTCAAGACATCGCAGAGCATGGTGAGATCTTGAAAATTGACTAAGTATCAAGACATCATGGAGCATGGTGAGATCTCGAGAATTGACTAAGTATCAAAAAATCATAGAGTGCGGTGAATTATATGAATTTGTATAAGTATGAGGAATCAGTCGGACGGACGAAGCCGCAAATATAGACAAGTAAATGTAGAAAATGCCTTAGACATGTGGTGAAATGCTTGGAAAATTTTCTAAGTATGGGTGAAAAATGAAGGAGCAAGAATGTGAGGGTGCATTTCGTAGGTCGTGGAAAAGTAACAAGAATGGAGAATGGGTTATGAACCCATGAAAAACTTAAGAAATTTCTAAATATGGGTGAAATATTTTGACGGCTGAGATTGAATCAGAGTTTGGATCAGATGGTTTCTAAGTATCGTATTCATGTCAAGTGTTCCAATGGCCAATGATAATACACCAACGATCAAGATTAAATCTTAAGGAATGATCAGATAGTCGCTGAGTGTTGAATCTTTGTTGCATGTGCTAATGGATACCCTTTCCTAGATGATATTCCTTTCCTTTCTCGTGCCATCAATAAATTCATACTCAAGACTCATAATTGAGCATGAGAATAGTCATTGGAAAGGTCATGGAGATAGGAGATCATGTATTCACCCAAAAATGTAAATGGGGTAGTAAAAATTCACAAGAAATCATAAATGATATTCCTGGTGCATTTAAAGGGTATAATGGTGCATACAATGATCAACTTGTTAAATTATCGTGGTCTAACAAATCCTATTGCATGCACATTTTGAAGAAATAAGGGAACATATATTAGAACCAAGAAGAATTCAGCAGAGAGATAAGAGACCAAAATCATGGAAGATGCACATAGAACCTACAACTATGAAGATGAAGTCATGGGGTTAGGTGTGAGCATGGGTAATGCAGGGACATAATCCAATGGGCATGGAGAAGGAAAATACGAGATAATGAATTTAGTGGATACTATTAAGAGTATGCAAAGAGATGTGGAAAGTTATAAGGATGATAATGTGAGGATTATGAAGGATAAGGAGCAACAAGATGGCTTCAACATCAAGTTGTTGTAGAGATCAGATAGAATAGAAAATAAAATGGATAAGGATATGTAACCAAACAATTCCAGGAGTCATAGATCTCCTTCCAGAAGGGAAGAATTTAGAAGTGCGGGTAGCCATCATCACCTCTTACCAAGGCATGCAACTAGAAGGATGCAATGGTCCAAGTATATCTCATGTTAGGAAGCACAAGAGGAGGTATGGAGTATATGAACTAAAAGGAGAAATGAATAAGATTAAACCGTGTACCTTTGATGGTGAGCACAAGAAAGATGAAGATGCAGAGACTTGGCTTTTGAGAATGAGGAGATACTTTCAATTGCACAATTATTCCTCACATGCAGAAGGAAGAATTGTCATTTAACATCTAAAGGGAAAAGTATCAATGTGGTGGGACCAACTTATTCAAGTAAAACACATTGATGAGAAGAAGATCACTTGGAGGCAATTCAAGAAGTACTTTCAGAAGAAATAATTGACCAAACATTATTAGGATATGAAGATGAAGGAGTTATTTGAACTCAAGTTTGGGAGTATGACCATGGATGAGTATGAAAAGATATTTTTGGAACTGTTGAAGTATGTTGACTTCATCAAGGATGAACATGTTAATATTCAAAGGTTCCTGAGTGGACTACCATCAATATTCACTGATATGATACAATATGATGATCCCAAGATGTTGGATGAAACAATAAGGAGAGACAAGTGACTCTATGATTAGCATAGAGGAAGACCAACTTTCCAAAAGGATTGGGAAGATAATAAGAAAGGTAATATGGAGCAGAGGAAGAATGGGGACAAGACACCATTATTTAGAAATAATTATCAAGGGTAGTCAACTCCAAATGATGCTAGAATGATAGAAACATTTGGGAAAAGAATAGGGCAACCACCTATTAAATGTTGGGGTTGTGAGGGAGATCACGTGTACAGAGATTTCCCTCATAGAGATGAAAAAGTGAGGATTCACAATGTACAATAGGTTGGTATAGTTGAGGACATGGGAAAAAGCATGCCAAGGATCTATGCAGCCCTGGACAACAAGCAAGTTGAATTTTAGTTTCACATGATTGAAGTGGAAGGTAAGATCAATGATCAGCCTATTGATATTTTAATTGATTCCGGATCTATTCATAGTTACATAGATCCTAAGTTGGTGGAAATATTCCATTTGTAAAAAAAAAATCTTGGGAAATCTTGGTTAGTTCAATTATTTACAAAAGATAAAAGAAGAATTAATGATATGGTTAAGTAATGTCCAATGGACATCAATGGACTGAGCACAAAGGAAGATTTGAATATCATACATTTGGTTCATATGATTTCCTAATTGGTATGTATTGGTTGGACACACATCATGTTGTCCTAGATTATTATAACAAATAATTTATTTTCTTGGATGAAGAAGGGAACTTTATGACAATTCAAGGTGTTCCAAGGGCAGTAACCATTAGAGAAATTCCATCCTTGAAGTTGAAGAAAAGATTAAGGAAATGTTTCCAAATAATTGTAGTGCATATGGAAGAGATACCTAAGGGGAAAGTACCAAATATTGAAGACTATGTAGTCCTAAATTAATTTGAGGATGTATTTAAGAAGATACTGGGGTTGCCACTGAAGAGAGATATTGATTTCTCCATTAATTTGATGCTTGGAGAAGCCCTTGTATCCAAGACTCCTTATAGGATGATCACACCATAGCTAAAGGAATTACAAATGCATCTTGAGGAGCTTTTGAAAAAGGTATATATACGCCCAAGTGTGTCACCTTGGGGTTCCCCGATATTATTTATTAATAAGAAAGATGGTACCTTGAGGTTATGCATTTAATTAAGGTAGTTGAATAAGGTGATCGTGAAGAACACGTATATTTTTCCAAGGATATATGATCTTTTTAACCAACTGAAAGATGTAAATATATTCTCCAAGAAGGTCAGGTTATCATCGGGTGATAATTAAAGAAGAAGATATCAACAAGACTACTTTAAGGATGAGGTATTGCCATTATGAGTTTACAATGGTGCCATTTGGGTTGTCAAATGCACCAACTGTCTTTATGTGTTTGATGAATGGAATTTTCATAAAATACTTAGATAAGTTTGTCATTGTATTATTGGATGACAATTTTATCTACTCTAAGTCTAAAGAAGAGAATGAGAAACACTTGAGGATGGTGCTACAAGTATTGAGGGGACATAAATTGTATGAAAAATCGAGCAAGTGATCATTTGATCAAAGATAGATACATTATTTGGGGCATATATTCTCATAGGAAGGAATAACAATAGATCCTGAGAAGATAAAATCTATTGAGAGATGGCCAGTACCAAAGAATGTCTCATAGGTGAGATCATTCATGGGGCTTGCAAGGTAATATATAATATTTATTGAAGGTTTTTCAAATATTTCTCACCCAATCACATCTTTTCAAAAGAAGGGTGTGAGATTTGAATGGACCTCTAAATGTGAGCAAAGTTTTCAGCATTTGAAGAACTTGTTGACAAGTGCACTAATTTTAAGGATTTCTAATCCAAATGAATATTTCGTTGTGTGGATTGATGCATGCAAGGAAGGACTTGGTGGATTCCTTAGTCAAGGCTAAGAATGTGCATCCAACTGGTTTGCTACAACCATTGCCCAATCATGAGTGGAAATTGGAAGTGGTGACAATTGATTTCATCGCCAAGCTACCCAGAACATCCAAGCAACATGATTCCATCATGGTGGTGGTGGATAAGCTTAATAAAGTTTCTCATTTTGTTCCAGTGAAGCTCACTCACAAGGAAACTAAAATTGCATATATTTATATGAATGAAATTGTTAGGCTACATGGTGTGACTAAGGAAATTGTTTATGACAAAGATCCCAAGTTTACATCAAAATTTTGGAAGGGATTATTTAAAGGATTCATGACAAGTATTAATTTTAGCACATCTTATCATCTAGAGTCGGATGGGAAACCAAATAGGGTCAATCAGGGGATTGAAGATATGCTAAGGATGTATGTGATGGATAAACCATCAAAATGGGAAGATTATCTACACTTGGTTGCATTTTCCTATAATAATGGGTATCAGTCATATTTGAATGTGAGCCCATATGAGGAATTATATAGTAGAAAGTGAAATACACCGATGAGCTGGGACAACCCAGTAGACAGAGCAGTGGTTGGGCCATAATTTCTCATGGAAATGGAAGAACATATGGTGAAAATAAAACATAATTTAAAGTCTACCCAAGATAGGAAGAAAATATATGCAAATAAGGGCATCACTCACATAAAGTTTAAAGTGAGTGACCATGTGTTCTTAAAAGTGAAGGCCAAGATAAGTTCCTTGAAGTTGGGAAACTGTTCAAAACTTGCAGATATATATTGTGGACCCTTTGAAATGCTAGATAGGATTGGTCATGTTGCATACATGCTTTCACTACCTGCATCCATGTGCATTCATAATGTACTCCATGTGTCTTTGATTAAAAAATATGTACCTGATGCTAATCATGTAATTGATTGGAATGTGATTCAGGTGGATCAAGAAGAAGACTTCCAAGTTCAGCCGATGTGCATATTGGATCATAAATTCAAGTTGATCTAGAATCGAGTAATAGGATTGGTAAAGGTCTAGTGGATCTGTTACGGTCCTGAAGATGCAACCTAGGAGCATGAAGATGTGATGCGGGAAGAGTACACACATCTTTTTGAATATTTTTGAAGACTTGGATGGTACATGTGTATATAATGCATTGAGGATAGTGCATAAATAAGGGGGAGAGGAATGTAATACCCCTAGGCCGAGCCCCAATTCTAAATGTATATATGGGTTGGTGAGCCATAACACTTTGGGCTAGAGTGCCCTTTTATATAATTTTTGAGGCCAGAGTGCTTGTGTGATTAATAGGATGGAAAGACTGGATGCTTAAAGGCCAGTGAGCCTATCATTGTAATATGTAATCACACTCTGATTATTAATAAAAACACATCGTTGTTGCAAACCAACCAAAAAAAATAACATGGGGGGCTGGAAATCCACTAGAAGGGAAAGGGGGCTAAGAGTCTAGAAAGAGGCGCTAAGCCAAGGGGGATTAAGCCAAGGAAATATTAAAATAATATTTCCTAAAGTCTAATTTATGGGATATATTTATATTTATCCTAAGTTCCTAAGTGTGGGAAACGTATCACTGTGTGGGGCTCATATGGTTCCCAACATGACAAGTGTCAAGTTGGGAACATGCATATAAAAAGTGGGGAACTTAGTGTAATTTCCCATTATTCTCTCATCATTCTCACCTTCACTCTTGCCATGGTACCTTCTTACCATCCATCTTTGGTATTGTACTTTGAAATCTTGGAGTTCATTGTAATAAGCAAATCTGGTTAGTTTGAGGAGAAGAAGCAGGTTGTCGAGCCCATTTTCTTTCTAAAGAAGTGGGTTTCCAAGCCCATGAGAATTCTCTCCAGGTGAACAACTGTTGGGAGTTTTTTTTAATGTGTACTCGAAAATAGCTACAGGGCTCTGAAAATTTCTGTCTGGCATGTTGTTGAAGCCCTAGAAGGGAAGAGGGACAACCGAAGGACTATTGAGCAGAGAATGGGTACACTTCCTAGGGTGGGATAGGCTGTGGGAAATGAGAGCTTGTAGGCTAGTTGCAATAGTTGGCACCTTGACCTGATTTTTATTATGCTAGATAGACTTTATCCTGCCCAAGGAAGCCTTCCCAGATGGAGTTTCTAGCCTCAACTCGGGGGGTGAACTGTTACTGAGAGTTTATGAGAAATAGATTCTATGGATGGGAGGAAAGTATGAGGTTTTCATGCATTTGGTGGAATTATTAAAAAATATCGGTGTCATTGCATCTATGTTTTTATGTTATCACTGTGTGAATGATTATGTAAAACTATGTATTGTTTTACTATACATGTTTATGCATGAATCGTATGTTTTTTCCCTTGTATAATCGTTGCATATGCATAACATGCCATTAGTTAAATGGTACCAGAGACAAAAATTTTGGGTGGCATGGCCCAACTTGGGATGGGGTTGTTACAATGTGGTATCAAAGTGAAGAATAGAGATAACAAAACTCAGCTAGGTAGATGAAAATGTTACTTGCAATATCAGAGTTGTAAGGGGCAGAATTCAGAGGGAATTTGAAAATGCAGTTGTGACATAAGTCAGGTTTTGCGTAGCATGGCCTAACCTAGGTGGTTGGGGATGTTACACTGCCAAATACATTGAAGTGACTTACATATGGCTTAAGTTTATTCCATGCTTCTTGTGGTGTTATATTTTTAAGATCCTTTGTGGGAGTGTGATTTACTATGTAATTTTCACATTTAATGGCTTTCACCCAAACACTTTAGACTTAATCCCTTAGATTGGATCATATAATTAGCCATTTCTTTTAATGTTCAGTTATTTCTCTTAGCAACACCATTTTGATGTGGTGTATATGGAACAATGTGTTGCATTTGGATGCCCTGTGTAGTGCAATAACTTGTAAATTTTTTGTTTACATATTTTCCTCCATTATCTATTCTTAATATTTGAAGTTGATCCATATTGTTTTTATAAAAGGGCCTTGTAGGCAAAAAACTTGTCAAATACTTCACTATTAAGTTTTAAGAAGTAAACCCAAGTGTGTATGGAAGAGTCATCAATGGAAGTTAATAAATACTTGCACCTAGAAAAAGAAGGAGAAGAAAGTGGACCACACAAGTCATTGTGAACAAGCTTCAAAGGGGCAAAAGTGTGCCAAGAGGCATGTTTGTCAAAACTGACCCAATGATGTTTTTTCGAGAACACAACTGGCACAAACACCATCTATGAAAGAAACAAGAGGAAGACTATTAACCATATATTGAATATATAGTTGTTGCAATGAGAAATAGTTTAGATTAACAAATTGCTCATGCCAAAGTTTGCTCAATTCATCGCTATGAGCAACAAAAAATGATGGAAAAAATGATGACCCAAAGTTGTAAAACTTGTACAACCTGGTAATATCATCAATAATTCTAATTGTAAGAACATGCTTAGGATCTTTTATATCCTTGATTACAATTTGGTGAGGTGAAAACTCTATGATTTTACCTTCACTTGAATGAGTGGTTTGATATACTGATAGAAGGTTGTAGGAAAGACTTGGAACACATAATACATCATTGAAATAACCATTATCTACCTGAACTGTTCCAAACCCTACAACACTAAGAGATCTATCATCACCAACAAATATTTTCTTGGTGTTACATTCATTAAGAGAAAAAAAATATGTCTTTATCATTATCCATATGATAAGATGATCCAGAGTCAATAAGCCACTCATAATAAGAGTAAGTAGAAGTTTCATTGAAGGAAAAACTATAAGTAGAAAGTGCATGCCCATGAGAATAAGAGTTAGAAGAAGAAGAATCAATATTGATGGTGTGCTTCTTCATCACTGCTTCCAAATATTCCATCTTATTAAAACATTTGGACTCCACGTGACATTCATTCCCACAAAAGTTTCAATGTCGTCCAGTCTTCTTATTTTTGGATTTTTCTCCTTTGTCACCATTAGGAGAAAAAGTTGGTTGAGAATGTTTAGGACCCTTGTTTTGCTTGTTGTTGTGGTGAGGATGTTTCTTCTTGGGATTCTTGGATTTATCTTTTTGTTGGACTACTAAGTGTTTGTTGGATGTACCTACAGTGTTGATCAATCCAAGTTGCACAAGCTTATATTTCTCTCAAATTAGATCATCACAAAAGGACTCAAGAGAGGGTTATTTATAATCACTCTCTAGAGCTTTTCTAGCGGCATAAAAAGGTATATACAAAAACATAATAGGAATTACCTATCTTATCAAGAATAACATATATGCATCGATATTCCTTTAAATCTAGTTCATATTGTATACACAAAATTCTAAGTGTTTTGAACTTAGAAAAGTGATCATCAATGCAAGTAAAATCGTTTGGACTTAAAGTCATTAACTGATTTTCCAATTGGTGGGCTCAAATAATATTGAGTTTACCAAACAAAGCTACAAGTTTTTCCCAAGATTTCTTGGGGGCATCAAGTCCTTGAAGGTGAAACCTTCAATTAGGAGATATGGACATTCTGATTATTCCGCGTGCTTCGTCATTCCTATTAACCCATTTGGCATACTTGTCATCATCGATGGGTTCTTGTTATTTTTCCACGGTAATATGGTACAGTCTGTTACTTCTTAATACATCCTCCATATGGGATTTCCATGAGAGGTATTTGGTATTGGTAAGAAAAATATCACTGGGAGAAGCCATATTAAATATGCAGAGAATATGGATTTAAATCCTGAAACTGATGGTCTAGATGGAATGATCTCGAAAAAGCAGGTTGTTTAAAAAAAATGGCACTAAAAATGAACTTTGGATGTGAAAGTTATGTCCTTCTGAAAAAAAGTCATAATCGAGAACTAAAGAGCCACGTGGCAAGTAGAAGGTGGTCCATGTGGTGATACCTCTCCTTCTAATAATCTCACTTTTACAAATAAGTTCCTTATGAAGAGACCCACTTTTATAGAATAAGCATGGATCACTTTTGCAATAAAGTTACTTTATAAATGAAAGTTGTGTGCAAAATAAATAACTTTAAAATAAAATATTAAAACTACTTATAGTGATTCACTTTTATAATTTAAGTGGAATACACTTTACAATGGATGCATGAACTTTTTCAAAAAAGGTAACAGAAAAGAGACTTGAACTCAAGACCTCTTACTTAATAAATAAACTTTTAACCAAGTGAGCTAATGCAAGACATATTATATTGTTTAGAAGGAGGATTGGAGGGTTGGTGTTGTTTTTGTTGAAGACGACCTTGGAGAGTGTGCTCATAAAAAAAAATTCACATAAGAAAAAAAATTGTTTCTCGACAACAACAAGGGTTAGATCTTGATTAGCTTACCCGGAAAATGCAAATTTTCCCTTTGTTTTTTATTTACCGAGATTGCATAGAGTGCACGACAAAGAGAATACGCAGACAATTAAACCCTTTCTACTTTGTTTATGATTTTTTGAGATCGCACAGAGCACGGGGAAAAGAGAATACACAGATAAAAAATAGTAGCAACTTGGAAATAAAAAACATAAAACCAAAATAGTATCTCTGCAAAAAATTAAAAGTGGGCATATTCAAGATTTATACCTCTAGATCTGACTGAAATGGTTGTATCTTAGGATAGTGGAAACTTTTTTGAGTGAAACAAAAGGCGTTCCTAAATGAAACGAGCACTCTGAATGTAATGGAATATTCCTCTCAGGCCATAAATGTACGAAAATGGAAGAAACCAAATATGCGACAACGTGACTTCATGATCTCAATCTACAACAGGAGCGGGTCTTCAAATGCACTCTGATACCATGTTTGACAACACAGGTATTCCAACAGAGGATGAACACCTTCAATAACCACTCACACAACTAGATCAAAGATCAACACACTGATGTTTTGATGTGGTAAAACCCCTATGGGGAAACATCCACGCCCCTAGCCAATGTGGCCACTTGGAGCAATTTATTAATGCAAAATAAAATATTACAAAGATATTTACAAGATAGTTTCTCACAATCAATCATCGATAAATGACTCTTTATTCTCTTTAAATAGAGATCATGGAACAATCAGGTGCTAAGCCACGAATCAATGTAGTTGTTAAGATCGAGAAGGATATGAACCGTCAGATCACTCTATGTCGAGAACATATCATGACCATCGGATTACCCAACTACAAATGCATACTAATGCATACTAAAGAAGAACACTTTTACCTAATGACACATTAGACTGAGTTGAACTTAACTAACTCCTAAGTGTCTAAATATCTTGACATATATATGTGTGTGTGTGTGTGTATGTAGATATTCCAAAGAATTCTCCTATATGTAAAACATCAATTTCAACCACTCAAAGTGACATTTTCACTTGACTGGATAGAATCATCGAGCACTACTGGAGGTGCAACAACTTATCTTGTTTAACTACCAATAGAGGTTGTCCAACAAATGATGCAAACATGGAAGTTTGCAAATGCTCCTAATATTGTGTGTTGTATTGTGGTAAAAACATAGTTTTCATATCTATATCCGCTCTCTCCAATCATCTGGCAACTCTATTCTTGTGGACATCACACAAAAACAACTGCTTGAAGCATTGTAAGTTTACTTGTGTTTTTTAAATTAAGTTAAATTACAAACGGGTGCATTTTTGGTAGAAGCCAACATCCTCCATCTGTTGAGTTTCCAATGTTGAGCCTTATTGTTAAATGGATCGAATTGATGAACTATTAGAGTTAAGGAATTCTCTAATACTCTCTATTGATGATGACGTGGTAAAAACTGACAAAGAAACTCTTCAATCTAATCTAACTTGTTTGCAAGTTTCACAAGCCAAAGTAGAGCTACTTCAAACTCAGACTTAGCATCTTCATGATGAATTGCAATGAAAAAATCATCGACATTTTGAACTAGTTTTCTTTTCAAAACAACCCTGTATTTTATTTTGATGATGATGATGATGATCCAAATCAATATCTATAGCAACTCAGTAACACAACTTCGCATACAAGTGCAGATGAAGATGAAGTTGTGCATGAAATTTTTTAGCTTTCTCTTTCCAAGCCAATCAATAGACCATGGAAAGAAATCAAAGACGATAATCATAGAACAAATATCAGATATGAAAAGGAATTTACCTTTCATATTATAGATTATACCAAACCGATCTAGTTCCAAAGTGCTAGATTGCTTCAAGAAAGTTCATATTTACCTGCTCCAATTCAAGAGCAGATTTTGAATTTCCAACATTGTAAATGAGTTACTCATATGGAAGATCAATGTTCTTATCTTCATCCTTGTGAGCATTTTAGAAAGAATAATCATCATTTTTATAGATGTTCCAAATGCAATAAATCTACAAGAGTAAAGAACCAATATGGTTGGATCACTTCTTGGAAATGCTCATCAACAGTCAAGAAGATATAATGGCCATACTAAAGAATTCATTCTTGACTATTGACACATATTGCAGTGAAAATATTTTTGGTTTCTCTCCTTGTCCATGAAAGGGGGGGAAATATCAGTGATTGATAGTCATGCTTCAAGTTTTGAAGTCCTACCAATCTAGCAGTAACGAGCGAGCATGATTTGGTTTGTGGTCATCCCAAAACCACCGAATTGGTTTGTTGTTTTCCTTCAACCTCCATTTAGTAGAATACATCAACTTCTACTAGATAACAGTTTATGGTAATATTTAACTCCATTCGAGAGTGCTTCCAATTAGAAGATGGCATAATCTTATATCTAACTTAGGAAATTTTCTAGGAACCATTGAGCCTTACAGCCAAGTTCGAGGGTTTTTGGTCTACCTTAAACCACCATCACCATTTAGTAGAAGACATCAACCTATCGTAGCCTTTTGGTTTGTGGTCATCCCAAAACCACCAGATTCAGAGACCACATTCATCCATCAACAACTATCCACTTCCAGATTTCATCTCTCTTCTTGGACTCACATGCATCCCTTCATATTAAGGGGGGGAATGTTGGAAACATGATTCATAAGGGTTATGATATTATTGTATTATTCACTTGATACTGAATATGAAAAAACACAAGTGAATATGAACAATCCTCGGGAGTCCAAGAGACCTATTGGAAGATGAATCCAAAGGTAAAGATAATGTATTTATAGATGTATCATATTATCAATGAAAAAAACAATCTCACGCTTATCTCCATTTGTACATTCTAACATTGTTTTTATTTTGTGGGAGAAGTATAATGAGAAAGTTGATAGTTTGGATTTGTGTATTAGTGAGATGGAAGAAATAATGAATCTCATTTGTCTAAAACTCATGACTAAACTATGGGAGAAGGAAGAGATACTTGACATTGCAAAAATATATGTGAAATTTTTTTTATGCAACTTGTTCTCATGCATTGTTGGCTACTCATAAGCAGTGCTCTCCTAAGTTAGAGATGCATACTAGAGGATTTGGTTTCAAATTTCTTTGTTTTATGGGTTATATTGATGATGGACTTGGTAACCATTATCAATGAATGGTAACTCATATTATGCTTGAGACAAGACCAATGCAAGTAGACCTTGGATATTTTTAGACTCCATCGCCAGATGCAAGTCCCCATGACTTATAAACCATTTTATTTAGGAATTCATATCTAATTATCCCATTTATTATATAATAATACAATCCTCATTGCATTCTTTGATTGATTAACCCTAGCAATAGTTTGTGTGTTCAACATTTTCGATGGTGATTTTTATTTATTACTTTCTTTTGGCACATGTTCACTATATGATGGACTGACTTGTTGAGCCTTTTAATTGTCTTTAGTGCATGACCAAGTTATTGATTTACTTGGTTGGATAAATCTTGTTTATCTTCATCAATCTTGCCACATTGCCATATTTTCAAATCACTTCCATTTTCCAACAAGCTCTTTGTCATGTACTATGTATGTTTTTGGAAACTTATTTTAATAGCATTATAGGAATTGAGTTATGTGTTTTTACCACTCATACATATACTATTTTATACTTGGTATTTACTTTACTTATGTTTGTGTCACTAGTTTCGAAGAGGTTCATGTGAACTTATTTTTGGATGCTACAATTTTGAATTAGGAATGTGTTTTCTTCATTAGTTTTGAAGAATTTTTTTTGGAAGTTAAAATTCTACAAATTAAACTTCACATAGGAATTTTTTTTTTCTACACCTTGTAGGAAAGGATTACCAATGTTCTTCCTTTATGGGATGTCATTTTATATTGATTTTGGAATGGGAGTCGGGACCTTCATGCCTAAATTAATGGTCATGATGGCTTCTTCTTAACAATGCTCATTGTGGGGATGCATTGATCGATTTGAGGATAACATGTCACATATAGGAATGAAACAACAATGACTTGTTTTCATTGTCTCTTTTAATGTTTATGTACTTTGTGATAATTGAGATTTTGTCAACATTGATTACTATTTGACTCCCTATCCAATTTAATTTAATATAGTGCTTATTTTTCCAAATGTTATTTTACCACATATTTCCTAAATGAGTATTAACAAGTATGTTAGGATATAATATTTACTTAACAAATTATTTAAATCTTCACATATAGGAATGAAACACTAGTAGGGAGAACACCAACGACTTGTTTTCATTGATCCAACAAGTCTCCTTTAATGTTTATGTACTTTGTGATGATTGAGATTTTGTCAACATTGATCACTATTTGACTCCCTATCCAATTAAACTTAATATAATGCTTATTTTTTCCAAATGTTATTTTACCACATATTTCCTAAATGAGTATTAACAAGTATTTTCTAAATGAGTATTAACAAGTATGTTGGGATACTTAATAAATTATTTAAATCTTTAAAACTCATTTCCGAGGGAAATATATTTAAATATGCTATATAATTTACTTTACTTGGATTTTTGATGCTCAATATTTCAAGTTCATCATCAAGAAGGCACTTTGACAGTTTTTTAAGAAGAACCAAATGTATGAATAAATAATAATTAAACCAAATTTTGTGTCAACACATAAGTTTATTTATTTTTTATTTGTTGACACACCTTCTGGTTTAATTATTATTTATTATAAGTTTCGTCCCTTTGATGAAATTCATTTTTGGAGTTTGAAACTTAAAAAGAATTACATGCAGTGTAAATTCCAATGTCTTTAATTATTTAATTGTTCCACTATTACCTTATTTATTCCTAAGCCAAACTTAAGTGGGGTGTTGATGTAATAGTAATTAATATTAATTTTGTTTAAATTCCAATGTCTTTAATTATTTGATTGTTTCACTATTACTTTATGTATTTCTAAGTCAAAATTAAGTGGGAGTGTTGATGTACTTTGTGGTCTTTTCTGGGTCATTAAAATGTTTTATGATTCACCCTCACTAAAGGGTTATAGACCACATTAGTTGTTACTATGTGGGGTTGTGTGGTCTCACATTTTATAAGTTTATGGGAAATTTTAATCTAAACTAAATTTTATATAATTAAGACTTTTTTGTGTTAATTATTATCATGTGAATTGTTTAAGTGGGGGTGTTGATGTAATAATAATTAATATTAACTTTGTGGTCTCCATATTGATCATTAAAATGTTTTATGATCCACCCTCACTAAAGGGTTATAGATCACATTAGTGGTTACTAGGTGGGGTTTTGTGGTCCTATTGAGAACTCAACACACCCTAAAAGCCTTATTATTATTTTTTACTTTTTGGGTACCACTTGGTCTTCTGCACTGTCTGACTCGACTTCATTTTGGGAAATGTATTATCTTTGATTGTTTTCATGGCTCTTATCACCTATTAAGGTTTGCTTTTTATGAAACCTCATGTCTAAAATACCTTAACATCTGAATTAAGAATCAACAGCTAAACCCTTCACCTAACGTGCCTAGGTTCGACGTCGAAAAGAATTCAAGAAAGTAAAGGTACCACACGAAAACAACAGTCGCTGATTGTTGATCCTCATCGGCATCGACATAAGGTGGTTTTAGTTTACGTAGGTTACTCGCATAAAAGTTCAAGAGATATCCAATCCCCTTCGACATCGGTAAAATACGAGGACGATAGGCGATAACAAAAGACGAAATGAAATCGCCTATAGCCGATCCCCAATGCATTTTTTACATCGATACTTTTTCAAGGGAGTCGATCTGAGAGAAATTGGGTAGGTTTATCACCGATCGTTGATCCTCGACACTTTTCAGCATCGACAAGATATGATTTGGTTTTATAAATGTATGACATAAAGAGAGTCCCGACTCCGACTAATATGAGCGAATGAAGCCACTAGTCTTGAATGCCACGCAACTTTACCATGTAAGAGGATCGTATGGTCTAGTTTTATCCCAAGTCATTTTGGGTCCCCTAAGTCCTAGTCACGTCTCCTAGTCAGTTTTTCCATGTCATCTCTGTACGACAAGGCCGATCGGTGTCAGAGCTTTTGCAGGAGGATATCAACAAAAATTTTCACAGCACAATCCTGACCCTCGATCCACCCACTGAAAGAGCGACACGACGGGATGTTTGTAGCGTTAGATACGATTAGATTTCAGACATTTAAGGAACTAATTAATACCCGATCTCGCATTAGTTTCTACCTCGTTCCCAAATTAAAGAAGCATTTTGAAATCGTTGATAGACCACATTGTCACCTGTGCCTCCGTCGTCAACCCATGATGAATTCAAGTTCAAACTCCTCTAAATATTCAGTGACAGATTTGTTGAAATTTCACTCATAACCCGAATTGAATGGCTAATGTGACACGGTAAGATCTTCCTTGTTTAAATCTCTTGAACCGTTGTGAACAAATTCATTCTGCGTGTAAGAGAATTCCAAAGCATCCAAAGGAGAAAAATGAGCAACTCGAAGATTGTGCTAACCCTCGTGATTATCAAAAACCAGGTTTAACAAGATTCTGAGGTATGTATCCAAGTCTGTCAATTAATTGGTTATAATTTATATGTGTTCGTACGGTTTCCTATACAGTCTCTAAACTCTGCTCAAGTTGCAGGAACAATGCCTTCGATAAATCCAGCCACCAGACACTTGTCGAGACCACTAAAGCTAAAAGAACTAGAGATAGGTGAAGGTTCTTCTCCAGGGACCGCGAGGCAATTGGAGTATGCCCCTAGGGTGGAGCCTGTCGTCAAAACAACTACAAAGAAAGTTTTCGTCCAACCTCCGGCCTTTGGCGATATAGAGGCAAGCACCAGATCCAAGTTAGCGCTCCCACAGTGGGGGGATCTCTTCAACAAGATTAGCAAAGAAGAATACCCACAGATTATATCCCACACAACAACTCAGACGTAAGGATGCTCGATGACCAAGTGTTCCCCAACATCCGACGTTCGTATTTACACATGGTGGCAAGAAGAACCCCTGTTTTCCCCTACATAGAGGTCCTAAAGTGGCTCATCAACCACACAGACAAGCATAAATGTTTGATCAACGATGAGAATGGTGGGTAATTCAATTTTTTCCTCTTGAAAAAGGTCCATAAATACTACAAGATTAGAGACCGAGAGGAGTGGCTCAACACAGACTTCATGATGAAGTTATGTGAATTCCATGACACCATCCAGTTGATGGCTTCATGGTGGAGGGAAGACACGAAATTCACCAATCAGAGAAATGGATGGTACAGGACAATCAACCTGAGGGAGCCATACATCTATTTGATGGCTCTCATCTACCGGCTATACGGAGAAAAGGATTGCTCCAAGTTTTTGGAAGCATGGATGCCTTTGGAATATACAATTGCAATGGTCGGGATCATCTTCAACCGAGGAGAAATAATCTCCAAACAATTAATCATCTGTGTGTAACAGGCTCAGACATCGAAGGAAGGAGAGTCACCAACTTTCTACATGGCCCCGTACCTTCTTGATGTCATGTGCGCTAGGAACGTCTTTGTCGACATGAATCTGAGATGGCATGTTGCAGAGCTATCGGCCCACGTCTATTTTAGCGTGCTATGGGAAAAAAGGTATAATAAATATTATGCTCTCATCTGCGATGAATTCATTGCCCACATTTATTTATTATTTTTAAGAAGGAATGCTTGAGGCTATCAATGAAAACCAAGAAAATGATAGCCAAGGTAGGCCATTGGTACTTGGACGAGCGCGCAAGCTACATCATGGTGTTTAGGGCTACCCGAGCACCACATATCCTACCAAATCATCTCCCAGACTGGCTCGTCATGGGATAAATTTGTTATCAGACCATCCTGCAAGGCTACAACACCACACTGGTCAAAGACAAGAAACAGGCTTTCATACCCTAAGGTTTCCATGTAGGGTTCTAACTGGTAAAGGATATTTCTCAAGCCAAACAAGAAGGGATGATCCAACTCGAATTCAGGTTCTCGACAGGTCAATTCCGCAAGCACGATCCAAAAGGCTTGGTCCTACAACATGCTTCACATGTGTCATCCTATTGGCCGTATGCTCATGATAATTTTGAGGATGAAGTATTCACAGAGAACACACAGTATTGGGACGAGGTGGTGCAGAGGATGGCCAACCCAAACATGACTAGGTTGAAGGCCATGAACATGGATGAATAGGTGGAAACCATAGAGCAGCCGGCTCAAGGGGCCCTCAAAGCCAGGGAAGAAATCAGAGCGACAGAGGAAACAGAGGCACAGAGAAGGGGTTTGTTCTTGACACCAAAAGAACAGACAAGGGGATTTATCTTGATGGAAGAGGCACAGAGAGTCATTGATCAATTGTAGAAAAAACTAGATCTGGTAGAGATGACGAGGGTTCTTGCTGACAACCCAATCGAAAGACAAGAAGAGCCAAGTGTCTCAGAGCCGATACAACTTGAAGGAATCACCGGGTCGAAAAATCCTAAGATCCCACCACCACAGATAGAATCACCTGGGGGAATTTAAACTCAGCCTAAGATATCAAGGACACTAGGCAGGACTAGTGCACCAAACCCCTTGCATGGATTAATAACTATCTATGATGATGAGGAGAGTTTGGAGGCTTCCCTGGTGACTCCGGTGCATATTACAGAGGAAAAGGAACCCGTTAAAGTATCTTCCCAATTTCTCGATGCTCCAATTCAAATCCTTCCATAGAGCGACCAGGAGGTCGAAAGTGTCTTAGACACTGAGCTACTCGATACGCCAGGAACCCCAATGGACATCTCTAAGGATGAGCTAGGATCGGGTGAACAAGAAGGAGAAATTCCACAACAGGAAATTGGCATCTTGATAGCTGATCACCAAGTAAGTACCGAACCTGCATTTGATTCCTTAATTTTGACCAGTAATTTACCACCCGATGAGAAACAACTAGAGGCCAAGCCATCGGGACATACAAAAGAGGTTCAAGAACCCAATCTTGAATAGATATACCCCATCAGGATCCTGAGAAACACTCTTACTTGGGGAGAGCAACAAATCCCTAAACCTATGGATGAGGTTGTCGGCATACAAGCCATTGCCTACGACCGAAAGAGGAAATCCATCATGAAGAGAACCACTAAGAATAGGAGGATTACTTTGGAAAGTTCCATCCTCATCACCACAGAGGAGAAATTGATCAGCACGGAACATGCCTAGACGTCCGAGCTTATCAGTGCAGGGATGGAAATCACAGATGCCACCTTGGATAGAGAGAGGAAAGATGCAGAGGAGCTATCTGTTTCACTGAAGGAGTTGGAGAATATTCACCATTTGGAGAAATACTATTAGGACTCCACACAGGCCATAGTATTCTTGAGAAGCGAATTCCAACATGCCTACAACAAATTCACAAGTGAGTGACACCTTTTCACTACAGGGATAGCCGATTTCCAGGAAAACACCCTTATGGCATTGGAAATGTGTAAATACATGGAAATATGGTATGAGAAGGCCCACCAAGTGGTTGAGAGAATTTATTACATCAGCGCAGTTCAAAAGGGTCGAGATGCCAAAGAGCATGACATTCAGGTGCTAAGGGACAATAACATCGACCGTATAAGGAATTAGGCCGAATACTGGGTGAATATGGCCCAAGAAACTCAGTGGGAGATTTAAGAGAAATGGGACGATTGTGAAAGGAGTTGGACCAAGATCAATCGGGCGATGAGAGACATCGATCTCCCAGAATTCAGTGCACCTAAGGACTTTTTCGACTTGCATGACATAGTCAAAATACATGCAGAACAAGACTCATTGTGGATTGCGGAGATAGAAAAGGTGGCGAACATGGCGCCAGGTCAAGTACAGTAGTTCATGGAACACCCGATCAAGGCTCAAACATTGTTACAATAGTTAAGTGTTAAAATAGTCAAGTATCGGGCACAGGCAGTGGAGATAAAGGAGATCCTTTCAACCCCTATGGACCAACACAGATTCCCGTATGCCAACACATGCGAGGAACTCTTCCTTAAATGGTTAGAGTATGAGAGGAGTCATCCACTCAAATGAAACCATTTGATGACTCTTAGAAGACTAAGAGTTGAAAGCACCATGTGGCGATGTTTTTTTTTCTTAGCTTGCAGTTTTGATAGTTATTTTTAGTTAATAAATTGTTATAAATAAGAGGATCGACTTGTTACAAGGTGTCGATGGTTTTTGCAAAGACCCTCATTTTTGGAATTGTAAAGAATTGTTTCAGAACTACCTTAATTGAGAAGTTATGTTTAGGACTAGAGAAAAGTTTCTATTTTTCATCAAAGGCATGTGTGATTCGATCATAAGGAGGAATTACTTCCGACTTTATCTCATGAATGGATGTTGTAACGAGTAAGAGTTTTTGAATCTGTTGATAAGTTATCTGATTCAATATTTTTATAATTCTTGTCTCTAATGATGTAAAACAAATCGTTGTGTTAATGTGTGATTAGTGATTAGAGGTAAGGAAACTACTTTTGTTTCCATCATTTTATTGCATGTATGTTTTCTTTTGATAATTATATCTCAGTCAATAATTGAAATATCAACAAGTTGATGTATTAGTACTAGGCTTGTCGTAGGTGTGAAAATATTTGTCTGCATGCTTGAGAATGAAGGTTATCCCAAGCTTAGCCTTCTTCAACAGTTAAATCTTCCCCTTTCCTGTTACCCGAATGGTTTATACCAACACCTATCTTTTAGACCCACCAAAAAGAGAAAATACAAAAAGATAACGTTCAAATTGAAGGAGGAGTTTTCACAAGAAGATATCTTGTAAATCACTACGTAAAGCCCATCGATTAATTGGTTGTATCACAAGATATGGAGAACCATTCCACTATTAAACGCTGCAGAGTCTAATCGGGCCTCGGTGGTGGGTTTGGTTCCTACTGTTGAGTTAAAGGGACTTAGGACCCCTTAGCAGGTCCCACATTTTATAAGTTTATGGGTAACTTTTGTTACGAGGTAAAAACTCTTTATGGCTAGGGTAAACCACAACAGATGGAAATGACTACAGAAATCAACTCTATCCAAAAATATGTTATATATAAACCAATATGCTAGTGAGATAAGATAAAAGGCCTACCTTGTCCAGATGTTTGATGAAGTCCACCATTGAGCACTTTTACCTAAAGCTATATACCTGCAACTAGCTCTCAAAAACCAAGAAAAGCAAGCATATGGTGATAATATAAGACATTAGCACATTAGATAGCATAATCCATTAATATACATAAAAAATACACCCATGGATAATAATTCAAATATTTGTGAGATATCAATTGGACGAGAAAATAGTATTTCTATTAATAAATGATTAGCATAAGTGAAAATGTTACAGACTTCTGTGTTGGCACAGTTCGGAACCGAGAAACTAAGTTCCTTCCAGTTCGGCCTCCACCACCTCAATCCTCCACCAAAGGCAAGCTCATAGAAGAGAGACAATGAGGTTCTCAATCAATAAGGGAAGCGCTTGGGGGATGAACATTATGTTCAGAATTAAAGGACAAAGGGATGCAAATTCAATATGAAGTAAATAATTTCTCTAGAGTAACTTTTCTCTCAAAGTTGAATTCCTTATCCTATTTTCCATAACTCAGAATTGGCCCATTTATAGCCTTCAAATGGAACCGAAGGGCAGATTCAGAACGTTTCTAGTATATGGAAGGCCAAGGATCATAGATCTCCTATCATGACATGGAAACCCGACTCCATTTTTCATTTTTGGGCACAAATCCTGATGTACGCAGGTTGTAGTGGAGTAGCCTGCGTATATGCATGTTGTATAGTAGGCAAGGTGCGTACATGTGGAAAAAATGTATTTTTTAGCTCTGGAACTTGCAGAAAAGGGATGACAAGTCTGCATAGGGAAATGGAAAAATTCCTTATGTGCAAGATTGCACAGGGTGAGGCAAATCTCGCTATAACACTTTAATCTAAACTAAATTTTATATAATCAAGACTTTTCCTTGTTAATTATTATCATGTGAATTGTTTGACTGATATTTGTTTATTTATTTAGGAATCAGGGATAATAACCATATCATGTGTTCTAGGTTTTTCATTTTCTCTTAATGTATAGACTCTTCTTTACTTAATGTCAATTCTACTTTAAATTCAATTTATTAGTTAATTTAATCACGTCAAAATTTGTATTTAGATCTGTTTGCGGAGAATGAACTCCTATGACTGGTATAGAATCTAAAACAAAGAGATTGACCCAAAGAACTAACTCTATTCCCAAGAAACAATAAAGAACTTGTAACTAACTTACTAACTTGTAATGAGTAGGAAGGAGACCAACCTAGATCCTAACATTTGATGTAGATCCCTCACTCGAATCCTTGCTCCAACATTCTGCTCAAAATATTTCTCTAACAACCTGTTCACATGGAGAAAGAGAGTTGCAAGGTATGTAGTTACAAATAACTAAATTTTAAATATACTAATTGAAATTAAAAACATTAGTATTCTATATCATTACATGTTCATATATAAAAATAATAAACCAAAACACAAAACTGGATGGGAAAGAGAGCTCTTTATTATGTTAACAACAAATTCAAGGAACAATACAATATATAGTCATTGCGTTGGAACCGACATCCAGGTTCCTTCAACAAATACAATGAAGACTAACTCACACCTCCATACTCTTCACTCGTGACAAGTCCAAGAAAGAGAAGGGGTCTCTTTCTAATGAGATAAATGAACAAATATTGTTGGAAACAAGGGTTTCTATAACTTAAGGGAATATATTGTAGACATGGGAAAAGGGGATTGCAAACTCTAGCAACAAAAGGCCAACATAACGATGCTCCAAAGAATGATGATATCTCCTCTACCCCTTGGCCTCTTTTTATACTTCAAATAATTATTTAGAGTAGTTACCCACGGGAAATAGGGTGTTAGGAACCGGAGAAACCCATAAACCCTACCCAAAATTTAGCAAATTTATATTTTTTGAGCCAAATAAATGTATGCGCACTCTACTGAAGAGAAACTAGCATACATATGTGTGTTTCATAACAAGTAAGGCACATATGGCTTGAAAAATAGGTTTTCTTAAGACTTTTGAGGAGGAAAAAGGGGAATTTTGGTTTGTAAGTAGGAAAGGGATTTATCAATCAGGCCAATATATGAATTTATTCTATGAGGTGGAAAAATATTCTATAATAGGTTCCCTCTAATGTGTGAGATCAGAAGAGAAACTGATGGCCGAAATACATTATGAAATCCATGAGGGGAGTGTGCAGTAGGCCCAAGAAGAGTTCATCGAACACGGGTCCAAAACAAAAACTACAATAGAAAATAAGTAAGATTACTCTCTTCCTGAGGTGGGCATACCCATTCTTAGGAGTGACAAAAGCATGGCCACCAAATCAAGTACACCGCGGATCCATGAGATATGTATATAAGCATTGGTTATGGCCACAAAAATGAGTACATAGTGGATCCATGTCCAAAGAGATCATAGCCATGAAGAGATACACAATGGATCTATGTCTCATAATTAGATGAATATATAGAAACACAATATGTACAAAATAATCCTCTAGAAGTACCAATGTCATAGAAAAGTAGTGGTATTTTCCAATGCAACTCAGGAAGCAACATAAAATAGGTGATACTACTATAGATCCGAGATATTTAAATCAAACCATCGATGGTATGATTATACACAATGTGAATAGATGTGCTAAATTCAAACATAGTGAGACACCATTTGATTACCAATCATTGATGTATACCATTAACAAATGAAATACAACCCATCGATAATGGGAATCAAGGTACATAGTACATTCTAGCAAGTGTGGATTATTGAGTTGACATCGAACACTTGTATAATCTATCGATCAAGGAATATTGATGTATTCTTGTTGTTAATAGCATTAAGGGAACTTACCATTGATTATTGCAAGCCCTGAGAAACTAAAAATACTCTAAATCCCTATCCCAAAGAAAAATGAGCCGAAGTTGATGGGAAGAGATCTGTTGGAAGGAGGGAATTGAGGCATCCCCCATCATACAGCACGAGAAACAACAGAAGGAAAAATATTTTGAAGGACACAAACGAAATTTTGGGTCGACACACAACCGAGTATTTCTCTTGCATGCACCAAATGGAATAGTGCATGGAAGAGACCCTTTGAGCAATGACCAATTATGAAAACAATTAATAGGGGAAACAAATTCCACCAATGAGGAAAATGGATCCCAAGGTACTGCACAAATCCCAAAGTGTGAATAAGGTATTAATGTTTAACACAATGGAAACTACTCAGTCAGTGATCAATTACCGATTGTTATCTGCCAAGTGCAAGGTAAACTATCAAAAATGAAAATAGGACCAGGGTGCTACTCTAGGGAAAATATTAGAGAAATGTGTCGTTGTTGATAACAGTTGAACCGTCAACAAGAAGTCAAAAGGGACCTTCTATATTTTCCTGAGTAAAAGAAAAATATTCTCATTGATTTTGAGAAGTTTTTGACATACAAGAAGGTCGACATGAAAAGTCAAGAATTCTGAGGAGTAGCCAACACAGGTTGAAAATTCCGTTGAACAAAAGCACGACAAAAAAAGTAACTTTGGTAGCCTAGACTCAAGAATGAACAATGACATAAGTCTATGACACAAGGGGCATAAATAGACTCTCCATGCTGATTGGTTTTAAATCCTAGGTCTGTACCTCTTCCTTCTTTTCCTCCATCATCCCATCCATCTGTAAACCTAATTCTTGCTTAGTTTCTTTTCAATGGTGTGTTGAGTCATTTTGATTTGTTCTCATCTTCCTATTTTTTTTCATCATTTTCTCTCTCTTTAAAAGGTTAATACATGTCATGGTTTGAATTGAATAAGACACATCACCATTGTTATGTCACTAATAGGTTGTTATCAGGTTAACCTAGGCCTTTGATGCAAAAATACACTGATTGCAAGAATGTGCCTATTCTTGCAAACAACATAAAATGCATTGTTTTCGTAGTTTTAACATTCATAAAATTTAAAAAATTTAAATTATGTTCTGTTGGCACCTCGCATGCATGTGCATGTCCCTGCACACTCGAGATGATGCATATTACCACCAGTTTAATCATCATTATAGAATGTGTGCTAAGGGTCATGTAGGTTTTCGCCTTAAATTGTTATCATCGCAAGATTGTGTGTAATAATTACTACAGGTGGAAAATGAACCTGAAATAACGCATGCATTCGGTCATCACTTCCAGCAGAAGGAGATAGAACGCAATGGCTTATCCTTGAGAGCATTGGAAATTGAACATAACAGATTCATAGGGGCTCAAACTGTTCAAAGCCATTCTAGAAATAAGAGACATTTTCATTAGAGAAGAATGGTTTGATTTCATCTGTCCTTTCGATGAGCATCGCACATAAGGGGCCCTTCTCTTCGCGCAGAATTTTGATGGGTTTCAGACCCAACTCAGGGAAAAAACTATTCATATTAAAAAGCATTTTAATGTAGGGGCCTGCACTCTTTCAATTAGCGGAGAAAGATGGTTTAAAAAGGGTAAGTTACTTGCTAAAATCTGAAATTTGTTTTTGGTGGGAGAACACCAAAACCATGACTAGAGTCAGGGTATTTCGATTATGTGGA
The DNA here is from genome assembly GCA_009831015.1 of Picea engelmannii. Lineage (NCBI taxonomy): Eukaryota > Viridiplantae > Streptophyta > Pinopsida > Pinales > Pinaceae > Picea > Picea engelmannii. The sequence goes on from ML783762.1 coordinate 307,061, forward strand.
TTAAATAAGAATGGTAGGGAATTCTCATTACAGTCCAAATATATATCACATGCGAAGGGAATTTCTCAATCGTCCATTGTTATCGTCGTCATTTCATTATGAACTTAAATAGTGATAAGGAATTAAACCTTCCTTTTTATTTGTTTAAAAGCTTAACGAAAATGTCTAAGAGTGTCCAGAGTCACCCTGAATCTGCTCACATGAGTTTATATTGCTAGGGTTTCATTAAAATTTTGGTTTTCTTTGCTTTAAATAAAATGGAAATGCCTTAGAAGTATTTTCTACAGTCTGTAGGGTTACAAGAAGGACATGGAACTGATCAACAACAAGAGGAACGAGAAGATGATCAATAGTCAGAACAACAAAGAGATGAGGGTAACCAAGAAATTAGGGTTTCTCTTGAAACTGGGTGCTCATCAAAAGTCACCCAACAAGCTAGAAATAAGAAGGCTACACCTAAAAAGGGGGGAACTTATTCCAAAGGTCCAATTAAATTAATCCACAACAAGAAGAAACCCCTCGAAGGCAGTTAAGGTCCTTAATAGAAAAACAAAAAGAGATGGAGAGTGGTAAAGTGTTTTCCAAGAATTTTATCAGGCAGGGAGGAGAAAATGTCACCCCACTGATTCCATTGTCACCTAAACATTCTTAATATGAGCTTGTGACCACTACCATGCAACAAGATAAGACTCCCATGACAAAAGAAAGGAGGCAAAAGAAATCTAAAAAAATTAGTCTTGAGATAGTTGCTTCATAATTTGTGCCTGTAGACACCTTAATTAAGAAATCACATGAAGACAAATAGAGTACAAAAAGGAAAGGGAGCCATGACCCTGAAATGTCTAGTAAACCTAACAAAAAAACCAGGCATACAAATCAATTGAGGTTAAATTCCAAGGAAATTTTTAATCCATCCTTAAAATAGCAACAACCCATAGTAATTGAGGATGAGGACACTGAAGGGGAAATCTCTAGATTTTCCAATATGGAGGAGATGGCTATCCATACATTGAAAAATATGACATAGGATAAAGCAAAGCAAAAATACAATAAAGGGGAGATCTCAGGCATAAAGTATACTACTATAAAAATAGAGTACCTTGCATATCTGGAGCTAGAACAAAATGTAATGGACTTTGGTCCAGATCCTAAGCAAGACTTCGATGACATAACTCCAGATGAAAAACTAATTCCTAATCAGATTCCACATAAGTCCAAACTAGAAATCAAAGGAAATATATTGAAAATGAAGGAACCTGTGAGATAGGTACTTGAAAGAAAATCCGAGAAATCACCCAGGTATGAAATGAGGCCAAGGAGATCTAAGTTGTCCATTGACCTCAACAAACCTATTACAGAGGAAGAACAATAGCTCAAGGATGGATGAAGGGTAAGGACTTTTATCAAACCAAAGGTTGAAGTTGACAAGGATATTGATGACAACCACCAAGTACAAGTTATGAAGAAGCAAATTCATATTCTAGAGAAGCAAAAGCAAGATCTTGAAATGCAACACACTAAGCTACAAAAGAAGTACCAGAAGATGCAAAAGAAGCATCAGAAAAAATGCATGTTCTTGAAAGAGATAATTTGAAAGGTCTAATGTTGTCAAGGGAAAAAGTAATTCGGGACTTATGCCAGATGATCCACCTATATTCCAAATTGGACTCCAGTTTTAGTGCACATGGGAATCCATGCACAATCACATACCAACTACAACTTTCAAAGGTTTTTGTTATGGATTTGTTCCACTTCAGTTATCAACATTAGTCATAGTTACACGTATAGAGTTTTATTGTTTTAGTTAAATATATTGCTACCAAGTGTAATAAGTGGTTATTTTCTTTTTGATATGAACCATATTTTTGTTAAGGTCAAATTGAAGGAAAGTCATGAACTGATACTTCAAACCTGATTCACTCAAGTCAAAGAAATGTTTGCAAATTATAATTAAGGAGTGATAGTCAAGTTGTTTACATGATCTAGTGGTAATGTAAAGTTGAACTTTTGAGTTAGATCCTAGAAAGATGGTTGAACCCTCCCGGGGAATAGATAAATAGACAGGTTTTTGAATGTAACATGGTTGATATTTTGGGAGATCAAGCATCATAATTGTGGCTGGACCTAAAGCATAAGACTGTAAAGTTTCCTTACTAGTGAATATAAGTTTTGGTGACATATTTTGGTTTTCTTCTCAAATATTTTGTGTGTTTTTAATCTTATCTAGATGCAAGTTGGAAATGTATGCAATGTGTAGTTTCTTATCCTTTCATCTATTGTCTCAGTGAAATGTTTATTCCTATGCAACTTGATTTTAGCTATTGATTTCAGTAAATAGTTCATTGTAATACAACCTTGTTTACATGATTTGTGTCAAGATACATGTTTTATATCTGGAATATCATTTCAAGTCTGAAATTTCATACAACAAGTAGCATTGTAGGCTTTTTTTGTATTTCATTTGTTTTATTCTTCATACCTATATCTTATCACCAAAATGCATGTCATCAGCTAAGGGAAACCTTATAGTGGTATTCTCCAACACTCCGACTAGATCCTTGTCCTTGGAAACCCATCTATTATCTGACCAAAAAACCTAATTCATAAAAACCCATCATTCCAACACTTGAGGTGGCCTAGCTCTGCCCTTTAGCAGTTAGGTGCAGACCTTAGGACCAACATCTTCTGGCGCCATTTCCAGGGAATGGAGTAATGAAGTATTTTTCCCTAGGAGAAAAAAAATGATCAGATATGATCTTTGATGATGAACAAAGATCAGACACAAAGGTGACTTCCATCTTTCACCCAGTGACTCCAATGAATGAAAATCTATTAAGGAATTATGGCTCCCAAGCAAGGATCCAGAAAATCAAATCCTGAGCATACTAAAAATTCAAAATTCATCCTTGATATTAATGGTGACACGACCATCCCTGATTCAGAGAGGAAATTAAGGACTACTACCATTTCTCAGAGATACCCCTTGTCATCTAAAGGAAAGGCCATAGTTGAAAAAATTTCCTTTGTCCACAACAAGAAGCAGCCCGAGGCTGTCATTTTTCAAAATCCCCTTTTGATTAGCCCTCAAACATCCACTGTCTCAAATTATGCCTCATCATCTCCTCAATCAACCACACCTGCAACTCCTCCTCAACATCACAGTCCAGTTGTACCAAACATGGATGTCAACAGGATGGAATCCATCATTACAGCCAGGTATGCACCTTTGGTGTTGCCTCAAAAATTAAATGCCTTTCCTATATGTGACTATATGAAATATCTTCCAAGATACAATGGTGAGGGAGAGGTGACTGCTGAAGAAAATCTGGTGGAATTTTACATTTTTACAGACAACTTTAACATTGAAAATGTAGATGTATGGATGAGGTTGTTTGTGTAGAGCTTGGATGGAGAGGTAAGGAAGTGGTTTTGTGGCCTAACTCCAGATTCTATCATAGGGATTGAGGAAGTGGATGAGGATTTTCTAAAACAATGGGGAGATAGGAGAGACTACCTATACTACATAACTGAGTTTGGGGCTTTAAGAAGGAAAAATGGTGAGTCTGTATCATATTTCACTAAGAGATTCAATAATATGTATAACAAGATCCTTGATGAGATTAATCCAATTGAAGCCTCAACAAATATCACATTTTCAAATGCATTTGATGCTGAATTTTCCCTTCTATTGAGGAAGAGGAGGCCCACCACTTTGTTTTCTATGTAGGAGGCAACCATTGAGGTTGAGTCTAACATTTTGGCATCTGAAAAACTGAAGAAAAAATCAGATAGGGACAAAAAGAAGCAGAGGGAAGAACTTCCTTCTTCCTCCAACCTAATAGAATCTGAACCAAAGCTATATGAGGTGACCGAAAACTTGAAATCACTAACTTTAGATATAGATAAACTGAAGTGGGAAACAAATCATCCCAATAGGCCATATCAGGACGTTGGAAACAAAAACACAAATCAGTTAAGAAGGCCTAATAATGCTCCTCAATTCATGCAAAGGGAGAGGAGAAATGTTAAAGATCAAAGAGTTGTAGCTCCTTTCTAGAAGAATGAAATTGAGGAGATGGATGTGGAAAATGATGTTGTAGATGATCTTGTTGTACTGTTTAATGAAATTTATCTTTATCCTAGACACCTAACACAACAGGACTATGAAATCTCACGGTTGTCAAACTTGTTTGATGATGATGTAAAGGAAGAAGAAATATTTCAAGGTCATCCCCAAAAGAAGTATGATTTAAGGCCTAGGCTAGGGGGTACAAAAAAAATGCACTCATTCAGAATAAAAATCAGATCTTCCTCCCAAGCAAGGTCCAAACAAAGATACATCAAACAAAATTGATCAAACACAACCATCTAAACATGTTGTCCCAGAGGTAAAAGAAGAAGAAAGACATCCAATTTCTTTTAGCATAGAGAATGAGCTAATAAAAATTAATATCCCTGTGCCTCTGACAGAGTTACTGAAAAATGAGCCATTCACGAAATATATTATGAAGGTTTTGAAGCCACATGTTTCTACTATATCATCAGATGTAATCAACTTGCAGGATGAGAACCCTGCTATCACTGTTGTCCCACACATTGAAGACAAGTCTGATGCTTCTCCACATTTTTACATATCCTTGAATGTCCATGAAAAAATCCTACATAATTTATTAATGGACTCAGGGGCCCCTCATAATGTCACACCTAAGGTTTTTATGGAAGAGATGGGGTTGTAACTCACCAAGCCATACCAAGATATATACTCTTTTGGTTCTAAAAAGGTTAAATGCTTGGTATTAATTAAAGATCTGGTTGTTTCTCTATCTTAGTTGCCCATGAAAAGCGTAGTTATGGATATTGTTGTAGCTGACATACCCCCCAAGTTTGGTATGATTTTTTCCAGGACATGGGTCAAGAAAGTAGGAGGATCCTTGCAGATGGATCTTACATATGAAACCATCCCTATCTTTGGAGGAGAACACATGAGGTTATATAGAGAATTTAGATTGGCATATATTGTCAGTGATCATCAAAATCCAGGTAATCATCCAATTTATGTTGTTGAGGATGAAATTGGGTCATCTATTTTTCATATAAATGATGATGTTCTAGAAATACCAGTTAGTAAATACAGAAATCAACCACCGACAGACCAAGGAAATGAAGTATGGAAAATGTATTTTTCTGGGTCATCTTCAAAGGAGGGTTATGGTGCTGGTATATTCCTCATTTCCCCTTCAAAGGAGGTGGTTACACTCATACAAACTGGAATTTGAAACAACTAACAACATAACAGAATATGAGGCCTTGGTGTTGGGGTTGAGAGCTGCTAAAGACATAGCCATTGACAAATTGGTAGTCTTTGGTGATTCTAAACTAGTTTTCAATCAATTCAAGGTCATTTATCAAGCAAAATAGCAAAGGATGAAACAATACATAAATGAGGTATGGGTATTAGTGGACAATTTCTTCCTAGCATTCAATATTTCCTTTATCCCCAGAGATGTTAATCAAAGGGAAGATTCTTTAGCCCTAGATGCTAGTACCTTTAGGCCTCCTATTGGTCCAAATTTCAAACACGAGGTGGAGTTTAGGCACAGGACAACTATACCAAACAATGCTAAGCATTGGCAGGTTTTTAGTGATGACCTAGAGCTCAAGATACTCCTTCAAACCATTGAAGAATTCTCAAATATCTCCATTGATCAAGAGAATGAGGAAGATGAAATAGAAAATCAATAGGCACCTCCTTTTCTGAACAAGGTGGTTGGCCACAAAATTGTAGATCTCAAAACAAATCATATCCCAAGGGGCTTAGTACCACTGGAGAGGTTGTTTGACAACAATGATGTCTCCACGAAAGTTGTCATGAAAAATTAGAAATAGTAGGTTGTGGACTGCAATATTGGGACAACTGCAAATCCCAAAATTTTCAAAATATCCAGAGCACTGCCACATGAGCAAAGAGACAGGTATGTTGACATTATGAAAATTTTTGCTGATATTTTTTCATGGTCTTATGAGGACTTGAAGACCTTTGATACTGACGTCATTCAACACAAGACTCCTCTGAAGGCAGGCTCAAATCCATTTAGGCATAAAAATTAATCCTCTACTAATGTCTATTATTGAAAAAGAATTGAAAATAATGTTAGATGCCAAAATCATTATTCCCTTGATATATTCACATTGGGTGACCAAATTGGTGCATGTAAGGAAAAGGAATGGTGAAATACGCTTGTGTATGGACTCCAGGAACTTGAACAATTGTTCGCTGAAATAAAATTATCCTTTGCCCAAGATGGACCATATTTTGAAAAGGGTAGTAGGTTCCCACAAAATTTCCATGCTGGATGGATATTCTAGATACAACCAAATAGTAGTGTTTGAAAAAGAAAAGCAAAAAACATCCTTCACTACCCAATGGGGCACATTCATGTATGAAAAAATGCCCTTTGGCCTGATGAATGCAGGGGCCACCTTTCAAAATGCCATGGACATTTAATTTGACAGGGATAAGGATAAGTTCGTGGTTATATACCTTGATGATATCACCATCTTCTCAAATTCCGCTGATGAACATCTGCAACACCTAGAGCAAATCTTTCAAAAATGCAGAAGGTATGTAATCTCTTTGAATCCCAAAAAATCCCATTTTTCTATGTTATAAGGCAAGCTCCTAGGCCACATTATATCAGTAGGGGGGATAAAGATAGAACTGGAAAGTGTAGATTCCATTCATAAAATTGACATCCCTAGGAATAAGAAGGCCATCTAGTCTTTCATAGGAAAAATAATTTTTTTGAGGTGCTTTGTGCCAAATTTTGCTGAGATCATAAGGCCCATTACTAACATGCTAAAAAAGGATGTTGACATTGAATGGTCATAGGAAGCCAGATCATCTTTCCAAAGGATTAAGCAGGCTCTCATTGAAGCCCCTACTATGGTTAGTCCTGGTTATTCCAAATAATTATTGATTTTCTCCTTTGCCTATGAGGATACTATTATTGTTGTATTGCTTCAAAATAATGAAGAAGGGCATGAACAACCCATTTCCTTCTTCAGAAAATAACTCAGGGATGTTGAACTGAAATATGACATATTAGAGAAGCAAGACTATGCATTAGTCAAAGCCTTGAATGCCTTTAGGGTGTATGTTCTACAATCCTGCATAATTGCTCATGTTCCTAGCAGTAGTGTGAAGGAAATTATTGTCCAACTAGTCAGTGAAGGGAAGAGGGGAAAGTGGATAGTCAAAATTTTTGAATATGACCTACACATAAATCCCACTAAGTTTATTAAGGGATTGTACCTTGCAAAATTGTTATGTGATTCAAACCACAAAGCATTGGAATTGCACCATACCTTTAATCAATCATATGTTCCACTAATGCAGGTTGGGAAGGAAACCATGCAAGTGCTTGATCAATACTCTCTTTCACCCTGGTATAGAGATATTGTTTATTTTTTTTAGCACCCATAATGTCCACAAGAATCGGAGAAATCCAAAACTAGGTATCTTAAATTGAAGGTTGTAAAGTTCTGCATCATAAACCAGAATTTATATTGGAAAGACCCTACTGGTATTTTGCTGAAATGTATGGATGAAGGTGAGTAAAAAAAGGTCATAACATATATGAATAGAAGATTTTGTGGAGGGCACCAACATTGGAAATCTACAACCCTCAAGTTCCAAGGGATGAATACTACTATCCCACCATGTTTTCTGATGTGTTTGCCACGATCATAGCTTGTGAAGAATGTCAGAAATTTGCTGGAAAAAAAAATTGCTCTCATTGCCCCTAAAACCCAATGATGTTAGTGGTCGATTCCAACAATGGGGCCTATATTTCATAGGTGAGATAAATCCACCCTCCAGTGTAAATCACAAGTGGATTCTTACTGCCACTAACTACTTCACAAAGTGGATTGAAGTTGTTCCTACCAGGAATGCTACTGATAAGGTGATCATGAAATTTTTGGAGGAAAACATCTTTTCCAAGTTTGGATGCCCCGAGAAGTAAGTAATAGACAATGCCCAAACATTGAATTCCAAGGAAATGATTTACTTTTGTGGAAAATACAACATTGTCCTAACACACTCTACACCATATTACCCACAAGGAAATGGGCAGATGAGTCATCAAACAAGACCCTCATCAGAATCATCAAGAAGTTATTGGCTGAAAATAAAAAATATTGGGACTCCAATCTTAAGTATGCCTTTTGGGATGACAGGATCAACACCAATAAGTCATTGGGAACCTCCCCATTTCATCTATTTTATGGGGTGGATGTTGGTTTTCCAACCCAAATTGGTCTACCAGTCTTAAAAATTTTATAGGAGGGAGTGGAGGAGCCTAATGGCATCCAAAGGATAATTTTTCATATTATTCAAGTACAACAAAGGAGAGAAGCATTACATAAGAAGAATGAAGTATACCATAGCAATCTCAAGGCAACCTTTGACAGGAAAACCAAAGAGGAAAATTTTCAAGCAGGTGACCTAGTTTTGAGGTGGGATGCCACGAGGGAGGACAAACCAAAGCATGGTAATTTATATAAACTTTGGTTTGGTCCATTGAAAGTGGTGAATGTTCTAGATAATAATACATTTATATTGCAAAATCTGGATGATACTGAGATCTTTGGAGGCCCAGTTAATGGGCGCTTCCTGAAGCATTACTTTACTTGATGGACCAGAGGTGGTTCATCCTGTACAATAGTTGTTTTCATTTCCATTTTGATTTAATATTTTTCTTGAATAAAGACTTTGTATCCCAACAAAGGCACTAGGGTGTAGCTACATATTTGAGTTTCATTTGAAATAAGACAGGTAACAGGGTTGGTAAACAAGGCATGAATGATTAGTAGAAAGTGGGGGAAGAATTAATGAACTAAGGCACCTAGTATGTTGTTCTTAAAACCTCACAATGAAGTGTTATCCACGGTTGGAGTTGATGTTAAATCCTAGGTCTGCACCTCTTCCTTATTTTCCTCCATCATCCCATTCATCTTTCAACCTAATTCTTGCTTAGTTTCTTTTCATTGGTGTGTTGAGTCATTTTGATTTGTTCTCATCTTCCTATTTGTTTTTCATCATTTTCTTTCTCTTTACAAGGTTAATACATGTTATGGTTTGAATTGAATAAGACACATCACCATGGTTATGTCACTAGTAGGTTTCTAGTAGGTTAACCTAGGCCTTTGATGCAAAAGGACATTGATTGCAAGAATGTGCCTATTCTTGCAAACAACAAAAAACACATTGTTTTGTTGGTTTTAACGTTCAATTTTTTTTTTTTAAATAAATTAATTTGTGTTGGCACCTCTCATGTGTTTGCATGTCCTTGAGCACTCGAGATCATTCATATTACTACCAATTTAACCATCATTATAGACTTCATGCTAAGGGTCATGCAAGTTTGCACCTTAAACTATTATCATTGCAGGATCATGTGTAATAATTACTGTAGGTGGTAAAGGAACGTGAAATAACACATGCATTCAATCATCACTTCTAGTAGAAGAAACTAGAATGCAATGGTTCCTCCCCAAGAGAATTGGAAATTGAACAGAAAAGAGCCACAGGGGCTCGGATTGTTAGAATCCATTCCACAAATAAGAGACATTTTCATTAGAGCAGAATGGCTTGATTTCATCTGTGCTTTCGACAAGCATCACACAAGAGTGGCCATACTCTTCGCGCATAATTTAGATGGGTTAGAAACCCATATTGGGGACACCAATATTCATATTATAGAGCATTTTATTTCAAGGGCCTGCACTCTTCCAATTAGTGGAGAAAGATGGTTTAAAAAGGGTAAGTTTCCTATTGAAATCAACAACAAATGTTTGGTGGAAGAACACCAAAAACTTGATTGGAGTAAGGGTATTTTGATTATGTGGATTAAAGAAGAATGGTGGGGCATTCTCACTACAGTCCAAAGGTATATCACAGGTGAAGGAAATTTCTCAATCATCCACTGTTATCACCTTCATTTCCTTATGCACTTAAATGGTGAAAAGGAATTAAACCTTCCTTTTTATTTGTTTAAAATATTAATGAAAATGTCTAAGAGGGTTCAGAGCCACCCTAAATCTACTCTCAATAGTTTATATCACTAGGGTTTCATTAAAATTTTGGTTATCTTTTCTTTAAATGAAATAGAAATTCCTTGGAAGTATTTTCTGTAGTCTATAGGGTTATAAGAAGAAGGACATGGAATTGATCAGTAGAAAGAGGAATAGTAAGTTGATCAATAGACATAACAACAAAGAGATGAGGGTAACCAAGAAATTAGGGTTTCTCCTGAAATTGGGTGCTCATCGAAAGTTACCCAGTAAGATAGAAACAATAAGGCTACACCTAAAAAAGGTGGGAACCTGATCTAAAAGGGCCAAATCAATTACTCCACAACAAGAAGAAACCCCTCAAAGGTAGTTAAGGTCATCAAATGCCCAGTAAACCTAACAGAAAAAAGAGGCTCACAAATCAATTGATGTTAAATTCCAAGGATTTTTTTAATTCATCCTTAAAATACCAACAACCCATAGTAATTGAGGATGAGGACATTGAAGGGGACATCTCTGGATTTTCCAATATGGAGGAAATGGCTATCCATACATTGAAAAAGATGACAGGGGATAAAGAAAATCATAAATACAATAAAGGGGAGACCTTAGGCATAAAGTACACTGTTGTAAAAATAGAGTACCCTGTAGATCTGGATCTAGAACAAAATGTAATGGACTTTGGTCTAGATCCCGAGCAAGAATCCGATGATATAACTCCATATGCAAAACTAATTCCTGAGCAAATTCCACATTAAGCTAAACTAGAAATCAAAGTAAATATATTGAAAATGAAGGAACCTCTGAGAGATCTACTTGATAGAAAATTCGAGAAATCACCTAGGTATGAAATGAGGTCAAAGAGATCTAAGTTGTCCATTGACCTCAACAAACCTATTACATAGGAAGAAAAAGAGCTCAAGGATGGATGCAGGGTAAAGACTTTGATCAAACCAAAGGTTGAAGTTGACAAGGATATTGATGAAAACCACCAACTACAAGTTTTGAAACAACAAATTCATAGTCTAGAGCAAAAAAAACACGATCTTGAAATGCAACACACTAAGCTACAAAAGAAGTACCAAAAGTTGAAAAAGAAGCATCAGAAAACATGCATGTCCTTGAAAGAGATAATTTGAAAGGTATATTTCTATCAAGGGAAAAGGAATTCAGGATTTATGCCAGTCGATCCACATGTATTCCATATTGGAATCTAGTTTTAGTGCACATGGGCATCCATGCACAATCATCTTCCAGCTACAACTTTCGAATGTTTTTGTTATGGAGTTGTTCCACTTCGGTTATCAACATTAGTTATAGTTGCACCTATAGAGTTTTGTTGTTTTAGTTAAATGTACTTATTCCAAGTGTAATAAGTGGTTATTTTCTTTTTGATATGAACCATATTTTTGTTAAGGTTGAATTGAAGGAAAGTCATGAATAGATACTTCAAACCAGATTCACTCAAGTCAAAGCAATGTTTGCAAATTGGAATTAAGGAGTGATAGTAAAGTTGTTTACATGATCTAGTGGTAATGTAAATTTAAACTTTTGAGTTAGATCCTAGAAAGGTGTTCAAACCCTCCTGGGGAAAAGATAAATAGATAGGTTTTTAAATGTAATGAGGTTGAGTTTTTGGGAGATAAAGCATCGGAGTTGTGGCTGGACTTGAAGCATAAGACTATAAAGTTTCCTACCCGGTGAATATAAGTTTTGGTGATAGATTGTGTTTTTCTTCTCAAATATTTTGTGTGTTCTTAATCTTATCTAGATGCAAGTTGGAAATGTATGCAATGTGTAGTTTCCTTTCCTTTCAGCTATTGCCTCAATGAACTATTTATTCCTATGCAACCTGATTTCATCTATTGCTTTCATTAAATAGTTCATTGTAATACAACCTTGTTTGGATTATTTGTGTCAAGATACATGTTTTAGATTTGGAATATCATTTCAAGTCTGAAATTTCATACAACAAGTAACATTGTAGGCTTGTTTGTATTTCATTTGTTTTATTCTTCATACTTGTATCTGCTCACCAAAATGCATGCCATAATCTAAGGGAAACCTTATAGTGGTATTGTCCAACACTCTGACTGGATCCCTATCCTTGGAAACCCATCTATCAGTTGACCAACAAACCTAATTCATAAAAAGCCATCATTCCAACACTTGAGGTGGCCTAGATCTTCCCTTTAGCAGTCAGGTGTAGAAATTAGGACGAAAAACTGGAAGGATAATCAGTCGGAGGAGTAAAGACTCAAAGAACATGTTTTAGTTTCGTAAATCTATTTGAGACAAGGAATAAAAAAACTTTGTTCTTTGTTCAAGGACAACATGACTATTGCCAAACTGAGAATTTGATTATTTCCCGTCTTCTTTTTCTATACTTGATATTTTTTGTCTTTTCCATATTAGAAAGCTTGAAAAAGAGTAAAATTGTGTTATAATATAGTGGAGGAAATGAGTGTCGTAAGAAAGAAAACTAGTTCCAAGCACATGGAACATACCTATGCTCAATGAAAGGAACGTGTCCAGGATAAGAACACTCAAGGGAAAGTTTCCTCCAGGGATACATGTGTCAAGTCACAACAACAATTAATGCAAATGATGGAAATTGAGAGAATGCATAAACAACATGACAAACAATAACAAGTTGAAGTTGACATTAGGCTCAAAAGCACAAGAGGGAAAATGCAATGCAATGTTACAATTCAACACAAAATATATAAGAGCCCTGTGGGTATTGGCCATAAAAATATTGAGAAGAAGTCACGTGACTTTATAAAAATATTTTTTATGAAGAACTCAGTATTATAATAAAAATTATGTAATACTAGTGCTACCTTCTTAATGAAAAATTGTTTTTTCTTATATTATTATTGTGGGCCTATCTTTGTGATCATGTCTAGCTTTGGAAATATTTTCATATGAATCTTTCTCTTTAAGTTATTACATCTCATACTCATGAATGGTTATGCATTACTACTTAACACTATCATGATTAGTTGATGTGATTACTTATTATTGTCAGTTTTCCATGGAAAAATTTAATGTGGTTTCTCTTTGGATCTATGTAAAATCCTTTTTATTTCCAAAAATTCTTCCTTATTTTTGAATAATTTTCATGCATATATTTTAAAACTTACACATTTTTTTATAATAACATTTAACAAAAACTAATAATTTACTTGTGGGTTATTATTACATTCAATTATAGATAGTTTTTATGGATACAATTCTAATTTAAACTAGGACTAAGTATATGAGTGTGTAGGTTTTCACAATTAATCATAATGCTAATTGAACTTCCTTGATGTAAATTGTGTAAAATATTTTTGAAAAGTCTGATGTTTTGAGTGGGCATTCCACCCATTCTCAAGGTCAAATAAAGATAAAATGTTAGAAAAGAGTAAAAAACAAAATATAACCATTGTAAAATGAAGAAATTGTTGTGAGAAATGAATAAAATGAAAATCTAGTAACCATTGTGAATACATGAAAGAATGAATTATTATAAGATTTTTTATTAAGGAAAATGTGAAAATTATAAAAAAGATTTTTATAAAGAAATAAGAAAAAAGAAATGGTTAAGATAGAGAAGGGATCAACAGAGGAAAAAAGAAAAAAAAATGGGGATATAATAAAAAATATTAAATTAAACATTAATCATTAATAAAAAAGACAAGGCTAAAATATAGAGGTGATGTAGGAAGGTACAATGACTAACGTGATGTATGATGGCCTTCCAAGAATGGATGAGTTTGTAGCCATTTTCATGATTAAAATTATTAGGGTGTTTTTCAATTTCTAGCGCTTCCCAAATGATGCAAAAAGAATGATGGGGAGTTGAGGCAATAATTTTGGTTTGGTCGAAACAAATGAGGTGTTTAGATTTAGAGGAGTGTTTGGTGATTGTTGACTTAGAGATCTAATTATGGGTTGTGTCAGCTATATGTTCTTTGAGATGGGCCTTGAAAGATCTACTAGTTTGACCTATATATGGTTTTCCATAGGAGCAAGGAATTTGGTAAACTCCTTGTCCAAGCATACAATGGAAGAATATACAACTCAAGGATGCCACATGGAAGCCAACCACTTGTTGATCAAAATTTTCGATCACCTAGATTTTCCTTTCTTTGGTATAATAAAAAAAATTGATATCAAAATTTTGAACAATCGTCAACTCATGGAATATCCCTCAGTCTCAACTTTCTCATGCATTTTACGGAATCAAAATCCGAGTCTGTATGCCCAAGATACTCATGTTTTTTCCAACCACATGATATTCCATAAAAAAAAAACACTTCTTCCATGTGCAACACTGATGATTTCTCTCTCCATACTAATTTTCGTCTCTTATTCTTAGTCTTGGAAATATTTTCAGTTTCCTTTTGTCTCATATTCTCGTACATCTCATTTTTCATAATTAGTCTCATCTCATTCTTAATTTCACTTCTCCTCTTCTTATCTCATATCTCATATTTATCTCTCATACTCATTCTCATATTTTCTTATATTTGCCCCCTTCCCTATAGGATCATGAGCCCCTATTGCTCCCATATCCCCTCTACCCTCTCACTCTCGATCTTGATCCCCTCTCCCTTTTTCATACTATTTTCCCTTAGTCCAATTCTCACACTCCACTTCCTTCCTACCCCATGGATCCCCTTCTCCACTCCCCTTTCCTCACATCACTCACCTTCCATACTCACAGACTGACCACACTCCCCCACATCCCCTCTCACTCCCACCCTGCCATAATCCTACCCCACGGCCCTGCCATACTCCATTCCCCCATCCCTCATTCCACTCCATCATACCTCGTGACCTCGGCATACCCGCGACCCCTCCATACTCCAGTCCCTCATACCCCGTGACCTCACCATACCCACTACCTCGCCACACCTCCCCTATCGTCCTTCTCACATACTCTCCATACTTAACATATTTTCCTAAGTTTAATTCCAAGACACATGGTATCAAATTACACTAAGAAATGTGGTAGACATGGTAACCAATCATATTGAGACATGTGGCATATTATCACATTGAGATACACTATGCTGACTCTACACTAAGACACGTGGAAGACATGGTAACCAATCATACTGAGACATGTGGCATCTTATCACACTAACACACATGGTACTGAATTTACACTAAGACACATGGTAGACATGGTAATCAATCATACCGATACATGTGGAATCTTATCACACTGAGACGCATGGTGTTGATTGGGTGATGACTTGGTGTTGACTGGGTGATGACTTGGCGATGAATGGCAAATGACTCGGTGACCAAAATTTTACTAAGTCATGAAATTTCCTAAGGCACAAGAGCTAAGATAAGACCTCCATAAGATCCTTTAATTCACATGAATGATATGGAAGGCATTTAAACTATAAACACTATATGTTTCATCCACCAAAATGCATGTGGGACTAAAAAGGGAGTTAAATCAAGAGATGAGATTGATCCACGAACTAGATTGACGATTGTTAAGCAATGATCTTTTGAAGCTCATAAATCATGATCTAGATGTCTGGTTTGGGAAAGTGATACCTCGTTGGAAAGGTAATTTGACAAAAAATACAATGTGATAGGTTTCAATGGATTAATTTGGCCATAATTATTCCATAAATACAAATAACATCCAACTATGTTTTCATGACTTGCTCAGAAATTTGTTTGGAACCTCTACTTCTCAAGGCTATAAGTTGAGATACAAAAATCCAAATTTTTCTCGAGAGGACTCGTTTGAAATATGGAATGATGGATAGTAATTCTGGAATGGTTTCCATGTTTGATAAGTCAATTATCATAATCATAAAATTAAAACATAGGCCTCTTTTTTTAGACAATCAACTTCACATTTTCGAAATAAAAGTTTATTAAATAACTTTTATAAAAAAGATGAACCGGGTCCCATGTTGGAGGAAAAAATTTCAATGACTTAAATTCATTAAATAACACTCAATAAATAATTTATTGAATAATTTATTCTTTATTTCAAAAAGAGGAAGCATGTGAGAAATTCTAGAAGAACAAAAGCCTAACTACTTCAAAGAAGCATTGGGATTGGATTTAAAATAAAGAGAGAACCATCAATAAAGAGAGAGTTTTTGGGTCCAAATCATCAAGATAGCATTTTTCAACCATCAATACACAACCAAATATCTCATCAAAAAATACATATCTCCATTTTTCTTGCTTCTCCTTCTTCTACACAATTTCTCTCAAAGATTTGTGTTTGTATATCTGAGATTAAGCATAAGGATGAGTTTTTTGAGTGTTTTTTCTTTTATTCTTCCAGGTATCTTCCTAAAAAGATCGATAACAGTGTTTTAAAGACATACATATTATTGATAACTGTAAGCCAGGATTGTCTAATTGATTCATGGAGGTTTAGTTCTTGTGTTTGGCAAGCTTTGTTTATGAGCATTAGTCAATTGGTTTAATGAAATATTATGTAATGTGAAACATATTTTATTTATTAAACTCCTTAAATAACTATTTTGGGGAACAAATTTAATGATTTATCATACCTTGATATCTTCAAGTATGGGAATTTTGGAGTACGCTCATCAAATTATTTTTAGTTTTAAAAGCAATACTCATTTAAAGTTCTCTGAAGTGATCAACACTATTTCACTCTTTTCCTTGTGAGAAAATATGGATGCATATTTTGATTGCATGTATTTCATAGGGATGTTATAATGAATTTGAGCATGTATTTATCTTGATATTGAAGCCTTTATTTACTTTTTTATTGTAAAGAAGTTGCTTGGTCCATTTCTAAGCAAATGTTGCACTTACAGAGAAATTTGGTTATCAAGAACCATTTTATAAACAAACTAAAGAAACAAATATTTGTTTTTTTTTTTATCATTCTCTCATTTGACAGTCCAATCCAAGAACATCAAGCTATATATGTTATACAAACAATAGAGGAGTACCATCTCTATAAAAATGTAGGGGGGGTTTTATCCTCGTGAGGTTGTTGTTTAGATATTAACCAATATGAACATTAACATTTTTGGTGACCCTATTGGGGAAGATTTGTTTTCAAGAAATATGATACTTTTTAGGACCAGATATTATTGGAAACTAGAAGTTGTCTGGTTGAAGTTTTGAACAAATATTTGGAAAATTGATTTAAGATGAATTGGGTTCTTGAAAACCTTGTTCAAGGGGCATCAAAAGGCCTTGAATACATGTTATTAAATTTTCAGGAACAAGTAAGTTATGTCAACTTCTACAAAACTAAAGAAACATCCAATATTTGGGAGGATGATCTCCTCGATGGATCCATAATTAAAACTATGGATTTTGAAGAAAGATGTCCCGGCGACTCCACCATAAAGATTCAAGAATTTCAAGAAGATCTATATTATGACTCCTATGAGGAATTTCTTTCATGTTTTGATGATATTTTTCTTCCCCATCAATCCCAACAAAAAATGTTGAAGTTACAATAAATGGAGAAGCTACCCAAAGAACTAAACAGTTGCACAAAATCCCACTCAATTTGTAAGGAGAAGTTCATCCCTTGTCATATATTTCCATGGACAAGTTTCCCTTGTTCTTTGGAAATACTTTAGAGGATGCAGATAAACATTTGGTTAAGTTTGATAGTTCTTGTGGTATTTATAATGTGGCTGAAAATGATGTTACATGTCGACTATTTATCTTAGCTCTAAAATAAAATGTTAGTGAATGGTTTAATTCATTGCTTCCTGGAACCATCACTAGTTGGGATGTATTAGAAAATTTATTTATCAAGAAATATTTCCCAAGGAAAGATCCATGTTCCCTTTTCTTGAAGTTGGTTGAAATCTAGATGAATGAGGAAGATACAATCAAAGATTTCACTTTCAAATTTATGAAATTTCTTCATGAAATTCCTCAAAAAATGTTTCTGAATGATGTCATCATTTTCAGTTGTTATAAAAATGGCTTGCCTATGAATCTGATATTTTTATTTAAGCAAGAAGGAAAGTGCAACTGGAAATAGTTAATGCAGTGAGTTCAATTCATTGAAATAAATATTCATGAAACTCGTGCTAATCTATTAAGCTTCCTAATATTTCTCCAAGACAATGGAGGAATGGATTTAGAAGAAAACTTTGATGAAAGACATGAATTTGTTTTTTGTATCTTGTTCTTGAAACTAAAAATGAGAACCCTAAAATTTCAATTCAAGAAGAATGCCATCCTTTACATGCTCCATTGGAGGTAAATTTCGACCTCTCATGTGCTCAATTTGATATAAGTAATCATAATGAGTTTAAATATGGATTTATAAAACCTCCACTAGATGTACACAAGGATTTCATTCAATATAATCATGATTGAAATGTTGCAATAGGTTCTCAAATGCCATAACTAGTTTATACCAAGCCACAAGAAGAATGCCTACATTAGATGAACGGAAGTAATGATAAAAGTCATCACTTTACATCAAACTTTTATGATGTTGATTGCTCATTTGAAGCATAGTTTAATGAAGAATATATCTTCCAAGCATCAAAATAAGGGAATTTTCAACAAGAGGTTCCATAGGTGGTATATTTTATTTCTGAAGAAAATGAAATTGTTGGTTAACAACAAATGACAGTCTTATAGTCTCCACAAATGTTCAACAACAATTTATCTTTGCAAACTCACCATGGAAACATGATAATTTCATGAAGGAGCAATGCTTTTAATACATTTACAATCAATCAAGAATATTAGATGTGGTTGGGGATAAGGAGAAAGTGGAAAATATTTTCAAATGGGAAACTTCTCATCCAACCAAATATTTCAGCACACATGAGCAACTGAGAGTTGATTTTATTGAATCATGGTTCCAAAGAATTGTTGGTCAAGCAATGCAATCATATTTTGGGAAAATCTAGATCAATTTTACTTTAGTAATCTTTGGGCATGCTCTTGACTCTTTGATAACATCCTTGATATATTCCCCAATTTGGGAGTTCATTCCATATATTAATTGGATTCTTGAATGGTTCCATTGGAAATATACTTACACTTGAAAAGTTTCCTTTTCCTCCAAGTAGTACATGGTAGGTAGATATTGTTTGTGGGGAGAGGGGAGATTGGGAAATGACTTGGATATGAATGGGTCATGATTGGGCGACCAAAATTTTACCAAGTCATGGAATTTCCTAAGGAACAAGAGCTAATATAAGATATACATAAGCTCCTTTACTTCACATGAATGATAAGGAAGGACTTTACATTATAAACACTATATGTTTCATCCACCACAACGTGGGACTAAAAAGGGAGGAGTTAAATCAAGGGATGAGAATGATCCATGAACTAGATCAGTGACTACTAAGTAACGATATTACAAAGATCATAACTCATGATCCGGATGTCCATTTTGGGAAAATGATACCTCATTGGAAAGGTAATTTGAAAAAAAAAATGAGATAGGTTTCAATGACTAAATTTGGCCATAATTCTTCCATAAATTAAAATATTGGTCAGCTCTTTTTTCATGACTTGTTGAGAAATCTATTAGCACCCTGACTTCCCAAGGCTATAAGTTGAGATCCAAAACTCCAAATTTCTCTCAAGAGGACTCATTGGAAATATATAATGATGAATATTACTTCTAGAATGGTTTCCATGGCTGAAAATTCAAGTGTAATTCTCATAAAATTAAAACATAGTCCACTTGTTTTTAGACAGTCAACTTCACATTTTGGAAATAAAAGTTCATTAAATAAATTTTATAAAAGGATGAAGTGGGTCCCATATTGGAGGGACAAATTTCAATGACTTAAATTCATTAAAGAGCATTCAATAAATATTTTTTTAAATTATTTACTCTTTATCCAAAAAAGAGGAAGCACATGGGAACTTCTAGAAGAACAAAAACCCTAACTACTTTAAAGAAGCATTGAGACCAGATTTAAAATAAAGGGAGCACCATCAAGAAAGAAAGATTTTTTGGGTTCATATCATCAAGATATAATTTTAGAAGTATCAATACACAACCAAATCTCTTATCAATAAATATAGATATTCACTTTTCTTGCTTCTCCTTCTTCTACATAGTTTCTCTCAAAGCTTTGTGTTTGTATATCTTAGAATAAAAATAAGGTTGAGTTTTTTTAGTGTTTTTCCTTTTATTCTTCCAGGTCTCTTCCTAAAAAGATCAATATTAGTATTTTACAGCCACACGTATGAGTGATAAATGTAGGTTAGGATTGTCTATTTGACTCATGGAGGTTTGGGTCTTTCATTTGGAAAGATTTATTTTTGAGCATTAGTCAATTGGTTTATTGAAATGTTGGTTTACATTTGTTGATCAAAGTTGGTACATACATATCCATCCTTCGAGTTTTTCCTTTTCTTCCAATGTTCCTTGTATATTCTTTACTTAGTCATTTTTCTCTTTCAAATGTGGGTTGTGGATCAGGCTACCATCAAGTTCCCAAGTCCGCAAAATCGCAAGTCTATACATAGTCACTTTTCATGAATCCAACACTTAGTTGTCTTTATGTGTTGCAGGAGTCATGTTGCGAGATTCCCATTGTAGGAAACCAATCCATCCTTGTCCCACAAATTTTCATGTCCCATAAAAGGGTTGCACTCAAGATGACCTTTTATACCTCTGCGTCCTCCAAATTGCACTCTTTACCTTTTCATACTTAGCCAATTTTCTTGATTGTGGATGCGGGACACCCTTTCCTCTCCACTTACCTTTTTCCCTCATTACTATGTCTCGCAACCCACAATCCTGTGTTCTCCAAAAAGACCCATTCATTTTCATGACCCGCATAATTGCCTCTTCTCATTTATTCTATTTATCATTGCGTATGTGGGAATCATCCTCTCTTACCTTTTATATTCTCCATGTCCTGTGCCCTGCATACTCCAATCCCGCATTCACCATATTTCACTTTCCATTTCCTTTTTTGCACCTCTATACTTGATCATTTTTCATGTTCACTATTTTCCAACATAACATCACCATTCCTGATGGGATTTACTTCTTGTCCACCACGTCAGCTACCACTTTTGTGAACCTAATACCCTTATTAAAGTGGAAATGATTTTACAAAGCTTTGTAATAAATTCTAAATCTTACCGTTGAAGAAAACAACTTTGAAATAAGAGTTATGGTGGTTAACAATGAAGGAAATAATTGTTAAATTTAATAAAGGGTTAATACGCCATTTTGTAAAAAAGTTATATCAACAGTAGTGCCACCTATTCGTAAGAAGAGAAAGCAGTGTAAATATATTTCAAGTAGAAGAAAGGAGTTGTATTGCAGAGACACACTTAACACTCTCGGATGAGAAGATCACGAGTTCTATTGGTTGCAATATTACAAGTGGTATTTGGATCTCCCTCTCGCCGAGATGGAAACAAACCATGATCAGATTTGAGCCATAGCATTAGTCGGTTGTGTGCATGAGGTGACAGACTTCAAAGAATTAGTTCTCTGGTGCACAGAAAAATCTGATACATAAATAAGAATGATGATATCGATGACACATTGCACCAATTGAGTATTGATTTAAGATAAATGGAGAATTTTTTATTTGACATAAAAACTAATTGCGGAATAATGGTTGCTTCGATGAGGGAGTACATATAAGAATGGTTAATAAAATCATTGGTCAAGATCACCATGGAAAATCAACATGAAATGGTTATAGTGGTTATGCCACCTTTAGAAAAACAACAACCATCTACAAAGTATGTATTAGCAAGAAAGTAAAAGGTTTGAATAGTTCCATCGTAGTAAGTCAAGTAGAAACCTTATTCTTTTCTTTTCCATGTTTCTTCTTTAGTCATTCGTCATTTTTCCTTTTTTGTTCCCAGCAACCCATGGAACCTAAGGGTAACCCTTGATTGTTTTTCTTTTGTCTTACATGTCTCTCTTTCATTTTATGGTCCACACGAGCCCCATCCTAGTCCTATTTGAAGGACAAACACAATCTATTTTATTTGTAACCCAAGACATTACTGTTATTTTATTTAAAGTCGTGTATTGTTTTTTGAGGTTCCCAGAGAACCAGTTTGAGACATAACATTATTAATTTCTCAATACTTTGAATTTAAACATGATATTTCATTTGTGTGTCTATCAAAATATTTATTGGGTTCAATGAAATGATCATTTAGAGTTATATGTTATATGTGGTCTATACATTCTTTCCCCTTTACTAAATATTGTGTTATACTTTGATGACTGTTGTGAATGAAATATTATCCTATTTTAATGCATACTTCATTGGTTTATAAATCTTATAACATAGTTTAAATATTTTATTTCTACAAGATACCTGGTCCTTTCTCAGGTATTCTTTGCATGTGAATATTTGTTTCAAGAATAAGTCTGGTCCTTTCTCAGATATGTTTATGTTCTTGTATGTTATTTTAAATAGAGGAGTATCACCTGTTTAAAAGTGTGGGGGTTTATCCTTGTGAGTTTGACTTAAATACCGTAAGACAATAATTTATATCAAAAATTTTGGTGACCATACTGGGGAACTAAACAAAAGGCTAGTTTCATAGATCAAAAATTTTAATGACTCTACCTAAAACCTGTTGATTTTTCAAGAGAGATGATATTGTGTGTGTGTGTGTGTGTGTGTGTATTATTTAATATGCAAAAGGATCACAACTAAAAGATAGATATCCACAGAACAACAAGATATATCCTCGGGTAAATACTCAAGGGAGAGAAAACCCTACAAACTTTCCTCGGTATAGATTCCTCCAACATGTACAATGTCATACAATTCTATTTCACGAAATCAAGACCAAAGAGACCCATAAACGAACCAAGAATATCCTCCTAGATTAGTGTGTACTTCTCTCTTGTACTTATATTCAATGATTGTTGAAAATGACTCAATATAAGCTCTATTTATACTCTAAAATACCTAAAAGACATGGCTTATCAATAAACCCTTTCGCAATTACACTTAGGAATAACTTCTGAAATTACATAAAATATCAACACACCCTCTTAATGAGGAAGGTTTTTTATCCGGCACAGACTCTAACACTGTCACCATCCACACAAGCTCATGACCATTGAATATCGGACACACGAATATATACATCACAAGAAATCCATGGTGACTTCACAACATGCATCCAGGGCCGGTGGGTAGCTCTCCAATAGTTACAACATGTCATCATGAGACTATCTAGTATCCCGCAAAAAACTCATATATCTTATGCATGACATCTAGTACCCTGCGATAACATTTGTACCTCGTCTCTTCAACATGCATCCAGGGCTGGTGGGTAACTCTCCAATATCTACAACATGTCATCATGACATCCAATACCCTACGATAACATTTGAATTCATCACTCCCTCTAAAGAGGGACTACGCCAATCTTGTCCCTGAAGTACTCGAACTTCGTCCTTAACAACAACTTTGTCAACAAATACGAAACCTGCTCATCGATAGCCATATATTGGAGCCTCAGTGCTCCCTTCTACACCATATCCATGATATTGTGATACTTGATTTTGATATTGTTATACCTATCATGAAACACCTGGTTCTATGACAACTTTATACAATTATGGTTTTCTCACAAGATACATGTCGCCTCCATCACAATATCAAATAATTTAGTCAGAATTTTTCGAAGCCACACTACTTCACGAGTTGCTACACATTATGCCACATACTCAGCCTTAACCATACTGAGTGCTACACATGACTTATTCTTACTGATCCATGAAATCATACCGAATCCAAAAGTGAAGCAACATCCCAATGTACTTTTTCGGTTTGCAACACTACTGGCCCAATCTGAATCTGAATATCCAAGTAGATTGATCTCACTGTCTACAACATACTTGTGCCCATAATCCACTGTACCTTTAAGGTACCTCATCGCATGTTTTATTTCAATCAGATGAACATGTCTAGGGTCAACCATGTACTGACTTAGGGTGTTCAAAGAAAAACATATATCTAGTCATGTATTCGGCAAATACATCAATGATACAATCATTTGCCTATATAACGTAGAATCCACAGCCTCTGAAGTCATATCATCCAACAAATTCATAATTGATTCCATCAGTGTATCCATCGGTTTATGGTCCGACACCCCGAACCTCTTCAAGATATCCACAACATATTTTTCCTGACCAAGGAAGATTTCATATGTCATACTTCTAATCCCAAATATTAATGTATGAGACTAAGATCCTTCTTTTCAAACTCAGATACCAACTCCCTCTGTCACTGAAAACAAACCCTATTATCTAATCTGCCTCACTGGTTTCTCCCTCTATGACTGAGGAAAAATCCATACCCCAACCCTCTTGATTGGCTTCCTCTTCTATGAACCATGATTCTATAATGAATAGAAGGCATGCATAGTTTTAGCCCAATCAACATATTAATGCAAAGAGTATTCAAAATAAAACACCATGTGCATCACTGGTTCCTCACGTCTTCTATAATTGCAACAACAAATTTTACAGACACCTCTCTACGCAACAATAACATGTCCTCTTTTCCATTGTTTCCCCTTTCATATTTCCAAATGTGCCTTCACAAACTTAGACGCCTAAATCAAGGTTCTTTCCATCTGAGAGGATTCTCTTTGCATTCCCAATTGGCTATACAATGGATTTGCATTGAATCGATCACCTATTTCATAGCCATTGCTTCCAACGGAACATTGTAGGTAATCCAAAACATGGAAACCGTAGTTCTTCTCTTGTCTTTTGCCCAAGGTAATCGTTCCAATATTACACTTTTCCATGTGCATTTCTCATGAATATCATTTGACATAAACATGCACCAGCGGTTCAATTGATCATGACACACTTAACAACGCCAAACAATTTGTATCATAATTGATGTTGACGATGCCAAAGAATTGGCTCCAAGCAGATGCAAACACAAACCATGAACAAGGTTCGAATCCCAAAGCATTAATATGATAGTTTCACAACTCCTCTTTATCCTTGGCCTTCAAAAAATTTAGGCTATCATACCAAACTGATACCAAAATGATGCAGTGCTAACACTGCCCACAATGTACAAGAAGGTAGGATGACACCTAAAGGCTTACATTACACGTATTGGATCATTGTTGGTATCATAAAATAGTCATGACAATATATTCTTGTATATGTAAGTTTTAAAACTGTGAAGTAAAGCAATGCATATAGATTCTTAAGCAAAACATGATTTAATCAATGGCTCATTCACATAGTACACATAGATTTATACCGGAAACCCTCAACTGGGAAAACCTTTCTTATATTCATTATTGGGAATTTCATCATTCACTATACAATATATACAATGTTTTTAGGTATTCCGTAGATACCAAAACCCTAATCCCTAAAACCGAGATTATTTTTAGTAAACCGCTAAAAATAGAAAAATCCGCTAAAGAGGGATCGTCAGACACAGTTGTCGAATCTGACGTGCCCACACACACACATGCAAATAATATAACACATACCCAACATTCTCCCACTTGTTATTTTCTTTGCATCCAAGGGTCCTAATATTATATAGTCAACAATCCAGGGCAACAATGCCCATTGTTACTCTACACCAGGAGAAATTTTCTGTGCTTACAGACTTTGTCAATGAAAATGCAACATTCTTCAAAGTGTCAACCTTTTCCAGCAAAGCCTTCTTTTCCTCAACCATGTCACTCACAAAGTGATACTGAACATCAATATGCTTTTTCTTCGAATGATAAGCTGGTTTATTTTCCAAGAAGATTGTATTCTGACTGTCACAATCTAATCTCATTGCTTGTTGTACCAACCCAATACCTGAACACAATCTTTGTAACCATACTGCTTCCTTGCTTGCATGAGTAGCTGCCATGTATTCAACTTCTATAGTTGAGAGTGCCACTACAGCCTGTCTTTTGCTCATCCAACTGATTTCTCCTCCAAATAGGTTAAACACATACCCATTTGTAGATTTTCTATGATCTATATCTCCATCCCAGTCTGCATCAACAAATCCATGTATGTCCACCGCTCTGTCCAATCCTCGTCTTCCTTGGTAGCACAATACATAACTGGTAGTTCCATGAAGATACTTGAAGACCCTCTTACTGATGTCTAATGCTCCTTCCCTGGTTTTGACATATACCTACTCAAAACTCCCACTGCATGTGCAATGTATGGTCTAGTACAGACCATTGCATACATCAAACTGCCAACTGCAATGGAATACAGAACATGGGACATGTCCTCTTCTTCTTCCTGTGTCTTGGGACACTGATCTGCAGATAAATTTACACCTATAGGAATAGGAACCTTGACCGGTTTACTTCCATGCATATTAAACCTCTACAATATCGTCTCAACATATTTTCTCTGATTCAACCAGAGTTTCCTGTTTGCACGATCTCTTTTAATATCCATTCCCATAATGAAGTTAGAAGCACCGAGATCCTTCATGTCAAATTTGGAGGATAGCTGCAATTTCACCTCCTTGATAACATCCATGTTATTTCCTACCAACAACATATCATCAACATACAACACTACATAAATGAAGTGATTACCAACCTGCTTGGAATATACACAATGATCAGCCTTGTTTCTTACAAATCCCAATCCAAGGATGTATGTGTCAAACTTTTGGTACCACATCCTAGGTGATTTCTTCAAACCATATAGTGACTTCTTTAGCTTACAGACCAACTCTTTCTTTCCCTTCACTACAAATCCTTCTGGCTGCTTCATGTAGATTTCTTCTTCCATATCCCCATGTAGGAATGTTGTCTTCACATCCATCTGTTCCACTTCAAGATCAAAAGTAGCAGCAACAGATAAAAGAAATCTAATAGAAGTTAACTTAGAAACAAGAGAAAAAATATCACCAAAGTCAATTCCCTCTACCTGGGAATAACCTTTTTCTATTAACCGAGATTTATATTTCTCCACTTTACATTGTGCATTAAACTTCTTCTTGAACAACCATTTGCTACCAACCGTTTTTCTTCCAGATGGAAACTCAACTATATCCCATGTCTCATTCTTATCCAAGGCATACATTTCTTCAACCATTTCCTTCTTCCAGAGTTTACTATCATCTTAATTCACTGTTTCCATGACAATTTAGGGATCATCATCAGTAATAGATAAAGCAAAATTGGAACGAAAATCAGGTGGACTATACCTTTCTGGTTTCCTTCTGTCTCTCATTGATCTCCTCAATACTGGGGTATGAGGTTCTTCTTCTTCTTATTCTTCTTCTTTTGCTTCCTCTTCTTCAAATGATTTATATTTTGCATCATCCAACTCAAGCTCTATTTTCTCAGGTTCATCTTGCATTGGTAGGAATTCCTGTTTGGACACATCTTTTACCTCTCTGAAAACAACATCTTGACTGTAAACAGTTTTCTTGGTTTCTAGGTTCCAAAGCTTATAACCTTTCACACCATCTTTATAACCAATAAAGATACACTTTTCGGCCTTTTTATCCAGATTACTTCTATTTTCCTTTGGAACATGAACATAAGAATCACAACCAAACACTCTAATATGTTGAAGAGAGGGTTTCTTTCTAGACCATACCTCGTGTGGAGTTTTATCATCCAATGTTGATGAAGGTGATCGATTGACTAGGTAACATGATGTACCCATTGCCTCTGCCCAGAATTCTTGTCCTAACCCGACACCGCTGAGCATGCTCCTTGCTTTTTCCATTAGTGTCATGTTCATCCTTTATGAAACTCCATTCTGCTGAGGAGTGTATGGAGTATTCTTCTGCCTTGCTATACCCCACTTCTTACAGAATTCTTCGAATTCATTTCCGCAGAATTCTCCACCATTATCCATTCTCAATACCTTTATTTTCTTCTCTGCCTGATTTTCTACTAGGGCCTTAAACTCTTCAAATTTATCAAATACCTCAGATTTCTTTCTAAGAAAATAAATCCATGTGTTCCTTGAAAAATCATCTATGAATGAAACATAATACACAGATTTACCTAGGGATGGAATAGGAATAGGCCCAAACACATCACTGTGTATCAACTCTAAGATCCCCTTTGCTCTTGTACCACCAGATGGGAATCTTACTCGATTATGTTTACCATATATGAAATGTTCATAGAAATCAAAATCCAGAGTGCAATCAGACATACCTTCAACCATACCTTTACCGTGTAGTGTTCGAAGGCCCTTTTCTCCAATATGCCCCAATCTTTGATGCCACAACATGGTCTTCTTTTCTGAGACAATATTGTTCTTGTCTCCTTCATTTCTCTGCTAAGGGAAAAAAGAACTGTTACACCCATTAGTATAAGTGCTTCCCAAAAACTTGTACAAAGTTCCAAACTGAACTCCCCTCATCAACACCATTGCTCCTCGTACCATCTTGAAAGTGTTCTTTCCAAATATAGTATCCACTCCTACATCATCCAACTTGCTTATAGATATTAGGCTCTTGGCAAGTTTTGGAATGTGCAGAACCATAGGGAGAGTTCTAATCCTTCCATCTTTTAGCAACAACTTAACCCTTCTACGTCCCATGATTTTTGTTGTCGAGTCATCTCCTAGGAATACATCACCACCATCATATTTTTCATATTCAGAGAACCACTCCCTGTGAGGAGTCATATGGTATGATGCACCTGAGTCGATCAACCATACATCACGGTCTACATGTGTACTTGTAGATGCCAGGTAAACATCACCTCCTTCTTCAGTGGAGGTTTTTTCCTTTGTGGAAGAGGTACTATCAGATCCCTTTGGTTTTTCAACCTTCTTAGACTTGCAATCTTTCTTATAATGCCCTGTTTTACCACACTTCCAACATTTCCTCAAATATTTTCCTGGAGACTTAGATCTACCTGTATATTTAGATCCCCACCCCGAAGGCTTACCAGGGTTCCTGTCTTGGGTACGCCCTCTTACAAATAAAGCATCTGTGCTGTGACCATCCATGATTTTTCGCCTCATCTCTTCAGATAACAAGGATGAAACTACATCCTCATACTTCAATGTAGATTGAGTGGTACTACCTATTGCTACAACCAGATTATCCCAAGAGTCTGACAAAGAACGTAACAAAGTAATACACTTATCTTCTTCTGCAATCGTAATATTAACAGAGCCAAGTTGAATTACCAGAGTATTAAAGGCATTTAGATGTTCTGTCACAGAATCTCCATATTCCATCCTAATATGATACAACTTATTTAGAAGAAACAACTTGTTTACCAGGGACTTTGATTGATACAAATTCTCCAACTTATCCCATAGTTTCTTGGTTGTAGATTCTCCTGATACATTCAACAACACCGAATCTTCCAAGCATAATTGAATAGTAATCCTTTCTCTTTTGTCCAACTTCTCCCAATCTTCCTTCGAC
Organism: Picea engelmannii; assembly: GCA_009831015.1. NCBI lineage: Eukaryota > Viridiplantae > Streptophyta > Pinopsida > Pinales > Pinaceae > Picea > Picea engelmannii. The sequence continues at coordinate 336,505 of ML783762.1, forward strand.
ATACCAGTAGGTGGTGTACTAGTAGTTTGTGCACCAGTCATCTGTGTACCAGTCATCTGTGTGCCAGTAGGCTGCGTACCAGTAGGTTGTGTACCAAGATCCACAACGATCCATTGTTCTTTATCTACAAGAAGGTCCTCCATATTCAACTTCCATAGCTCAAATTTTTTACCATTTAACTTCTCTATCTCGATTCTAGAAGAATTCGCCATTCCTCTTTCTGCACTCAAATCACCACTACAAAATCTCCCACTAAACCCAGGTTTATCACAGACCCAAGATAAACGTGATCTATCAAGACCGAGCCAAACCCTCAACAAAAAAGGCGTCCCTCTAAAGCCAAAAATGAGCTCTGATACCACATGTAAGTTTTAAACCTGTGAAGTAAAGCAATGCATATAGATTCTTAAGAAAAACAAGATTTAATCAATGGCTCATTCACATAGTACACAAAGATTTATACTGGAAACCCTCAATCTGGAAAACCTTTCTTATATTCATTATCAAGAATTTCACCATTCACTATACAATATATACAATGTTTTTAGGTATTCCGTAGATACCAAAACCCTAATCCCTAAAAAAGAGATTATTTTTAGTAAACTGCTAAAAATAGCAAAATCCGCTAAAGAGGGATCATCAGACATAGTTGTCGAATATGACGCACCCACACACACACATGCAAAGAATATAACACATACCCAACAATATAGGCCTCTCTCATAAGCCTCTCTAGCATATTTATTCACACGATATTGTCGTCAAAGGCATTCTCATTTCACATTATACAAATTCCTTCCACAACATTCTCATGATCATAAACCCACCGGTATTTTATCAATATGTAGTGTCATCATCTGCGTTGGAGGATTTGAAACAATGTCATATTCTTTCTCTTCCTCGTGGTAATGTCTTTACTTGGATATTTTGAAATGATGCCATCGGTCATTTTCATCGCTATCAACACCACATGGTGCACATAGTCACATCCAAAATTAAATAGATTTAAAATTGCAAATCCCATTTTGTCCCACCTGTGATCACCTAATTGATCTGATCCCATAAGTTTTCATGTCGTCATTCAATGTTTTAATTCTTAATATTTTACCAACTCACCATGTAGATTCCTTATCTCTATTATCCTTGCCTCATAAAGATGAGACATCGTCATTGAAAAGACTGTGTGCACCGAGACCCAATTCTACCATTGAAACCATCGATCAAATAAATCGCTTAAAATACAACACTTCGGTGGATCCTTCTACTTGGCATCTCCACCGTTTTGGAAGCTCAATGGAAATGTCCCACAAATTTCTATTTTGGTTGTCTTTTGGTATCATTATATCTCCACCAACTTTGACAACTCCACAACAAGAAACCAAGCCTATGATATTTTAAATAAAGTCGTAGACGTGCACAGGATCACGGGCACTGTCGGGGCCCTAAGCTTCAAGGATTTCCACAGTGCACAAATCTGGGCCGCCCTCATCACGTTTCTCTATGTATATTTTCTGGACACCATGGACCATTCTATGTCAAACCATTTGGTCTCCAAATTAAAGCTGGGAGGAGGAGCACTCGATAATTCATTTGGATTCTTCACTTTCCAAATGGAATGAAGCTCAAAGAAAATATTGAGTATTATGCCCAATGCCAATGTTGTAAGATCGCTCCCCACAATAGTAGAGCCTAAACGGTCCATTCTTGGAAGAAAATAAGCCATTACCACACACGTCATAAGTCTCCTGCTATTAATTACCAACTAATTTTTAACCAAAATGACCACCACCTCTTTTGTTTTGTAGTTGCTTCCTGAATATACATCGATATGCAGATAATCAATAAAAGAGAGAAATTGGATAATAAAGGCATTGAGAACAAGAGCATGTCCTAGAATCCAAATAGCCCTCCTCTTCCACACCTTCCACACTTCCCATAAGAGAAAATAAATTACTGGAACTAACCAAATGCACCAGGCTACCAGATCTTTTGTCCTGGGAAGAATTATAAAGTGCACTTCATTTTCCATATTTATTACACCCACGAAGTTTCTTTGACGAGGGCATATCCATTGTACTTTGAATATACAACGATGGAATTTCCGTTTCTGAGTCCATATTTATAGTCGGTGGCTTCAGATTTTGGGCATGGAGCCAACTTTGCAGCGGCGGGTGCCATTGCTCACGACATCAATTCCTTCATTGCTCCCATCTCTCTCACTGTTCAAATCAATCCCACCGAATACAAATGCAAGATATCTCTCTTATTTTCCCAGGCCCTCCTTCGAGGGAGTTATGCCTGGTCACGCTTTGATACCATGTTGATTTTTCAAGAGAGATGATATTGTGTGTGTATATATATATATATATATATATATATATATATATAT